>OX336388.2:1489963012-1490563012 GCA_946902985.2 Meconema thalassinum
TGGCGTACTTTCTCGAGCAGCGGAGAGCTGCCATCAGCGATCCATGTATAGAGATCAGTGCGTCACGTCCGTCACCGTGTCCGTGTCCGTGTCCGTAATGCATAACGATGGACCCCAACCATAACGACGAAGTCGACAAGATCATTTGAAATGATAAAATCCTTATTCTCCCAGCTCGTCTTCACCCACGTACTCAGCGTGGGGTCATTCCTCTACCGTCTTAAGGACGGTGTCTGGGAGTTGAACACACTTTGACAGCAGATAAAACTGGGGATGGTGTCAGGTCGGTCGCCACGCCCAGGGTGCCGCCAACTTGGCTCCAATTAAGGAAGTGTCAGGGAAGGGATTTTGGAAGGAAGTCGGCCGCGGACCTGCTGAAAGAAACAGTCCCGGCATTTGCCTGGTAATGACAATGGAAAACCACCAAAATCATTTTCAGAACGGCCGAGGTGGGATTCGAACCCACGCTCTGCCGATGTCAGCGAAGCACGGCCACCGTGGCCGGTTGAAACAATAATATATACCCATATAAAAATATGTCAACGGCCTAGCCGTGTTGAAACACCGGATCCCATGAGAACTCCGCAGTTAAGCACCATGGGGTGCAGTCGGAACTTGGATGGAATGCCGGCTCAAGGCACTGCGCGCTGTTGGCCAACATAAGGAGGAGCGGAAAGGCCCTGGCCACCCTACCGCAAGTAAACTCCGGCTGGGGGTAGCCTTTTCGGAGGCTCGGACCTGCCTTCGGGCAGAATTCCAATTAATTTTTAATAAAAATGTAACTAGTTAAAAATACACTAAAATTTAGTCTGTAAACGTAACATGAAGAAAGTAAAAAACTGGAATATAAAATAATGTCGACACAGAGTCGAGGGAGAATCCTTTAATACCATTAGGAATAGACGTCGTATGTCGTGAATCCCAGCTTCTTCAGGAAGGAGCTCACGATCTTCTCCGAAGAGAAGCTCCTCTACCTCCCATATGTATCCGAGTGTGTTGTAACTCTCACTTAAGTGAGTGACACATGCGCAGTAAATGACTTTTTTCTCCTCGTCAACTAGAGGCGCCTGTTGTTTATGTTGTTCAAGGCGTACGGTATGATCCAGTAGGAGACACTTCTTGTCTCTGCGGTTGATGGTAATAATGTCTGCACTCCTTGATGAGCCTTCTTCCGAGATGCAGTGGATTTCTTCATGTAACTCCCACTGTGCTTTCTGTAAAGTAGTCGTAAAGAAAGATCGTAGCTTATGATGTCGGATATTTTCTCTGCAACTGTCTTCCCTTTTTGACAATATTTCGAACATGGTAAGTTAATAAAAATGACTAAACGTTGGCAAAAATTAACTCCGGACGTGGGAAAACAGCAATGGTAATAAAATATCAACATTCCTTATACAGGCTATACCCTTAGCCACGAATGAAAACCACTGTATAGAAAATGGATTACCTTACTAAGTTTCTTAAGTATTACTTATAATTACGATGTTCAGCTGTGCTCTCGTGGAAATGTCTGGGTCCAAAATGGGGCGATTTCTGTGTGTAAAACTGCGTTCTGGCTATCTGAAAACCAAACGGACATAGGAACGCAATGGATAGTCTGAAATCTGAAAGGAATAAGATTTACAAACAGTATCCTCCTCACCACTAGCTGGTAGTGAAGGGAACTCCGGTTTCACCTTCATGTATTTACGTTTCTAGCCTATTTCCGCGTCCACCAGCATAGCCGAGAAATCCAAGCCTCACTCCACGATTGGATACCTGAGTATTCGGAGTCGGATCTCGGTGCTGATAGCAGACATGTTACCTTATTTCAAGCCGGGCACCTACCGCAACCTTAAACCCAAATAATTACTATTTCACACTCCAACCTAGTCTCCACAATTTGGGTCAGATGACCTCAATTTTCCGTTTCTTAAACCAATATTATTACCAGCGTCGATCACCACAATAAACAGGTTATCAGACAAATGCCACAAATTTGAATTTATTGTTGCTCTTGTACAGGCCACTGAGGCTACAAAGCCTCGTTATGCAGCTCTCTTCATTCAGAGGGCGGTTAAATACAAGAAACAAGAAAAGAAAAAGCTAAACATTAAGTAGACAATATAATTATGTTCTTGACACAGTTAGTTCCTATTACTTCAAGATAACATTTGCTACTATAACATGACTTCCTTCCACTATATTTTAGCTTTAATTAGATTTCTGTTCTCAGTTGTTTATGATTTTTTTTAGTATGAAGTAACATGTCGCCTCCGTAGCGTAGCGGTCAGCACGGTTAGCTGCCGCCCCGGAGGTCCTGGGTTCGATTCCCGGCTCTGCCACGAAATTTGAATAGTGGTATGAGGACTGGAACGGGGTCTACTCAGCCTCGGGTGGTCCAAATGAGTAGAGGGGGTTCGATTCCCACCTCAGCCATCCTCGAAGTGGTTTTCCGTGGTTTCCCACTTCGTCTTCGGGCAAATGCCGGGATGGTACCTACTGTAAGGCCACGACCGCCTCCTTCCCTCTTCCTAGCCTATCCATCCCAATCTTCCATCCCTTCCCATCCCTCATGAGGCCCCTGTTCGCTTTGCAGGTGAGGCCGCCTGGGCGAAGTGCTGATCACACCTCCCCAGTTGTATCCATCCCGACCAGATGTTCCAAGCTCCAGGACACTGCCCATAGAGGCGGTAGTGGTGAGTTCCCTCGCTGAGTCCGTGGGAACCACCAACCTAGAGGGTAAATTGACTAAATAATAATAAAAAAAATGAAGTAACATGACTCTGAAATAGTTTAAGCGCAAAAGAATCATAAACATTTAATGCAGGCATACAGAAAATACAACGGAATCAATCCTCTCGAGATTACAAATCCTGGTCGCCACAGAAGTCCTTCAGCGACAACCCCTGCTCACATCTCAGTGCGTCATATCTATCACAGAGCCCCCACACACAACTAACGGAGACTGATGCATTCTTCGTCTGGAGCATGGAAAGCTTTTGTCTCCTACACTCGATAACAATGATTGAATGTTCACCTTGACAGTCATGATGGGAAGTCCTGAATATATGAGTACATGGGACTGATGAATATAGTATCCCAACATCCTAAAATGTGGAAACAATAACAGATATCTTGCCATACTTTGTTAGTTGAAACTCTATTAGTTATTGTATAGCTGATATTTTGACACACCTGTTAATGAACATTCAGTGATTTGATGTATTCCTAAATTATACTCTAAATTAAATGAAGTATGAAAATATAAAGTTGAGATAGTAATAGTTGAGATACAATATACTGGGAAATAAAAAAATCTCGGAATAAAAATCCATTCCGGTACCGGGAATCGAACCCGAGCCTCCTGGGTGAGAGCCAGGTATCCTAGCCACTAGACCATACCGGATCACGCTTGCAAGTGGCTTCTTAAGCAGTACACAACAAACGCGTGCTAACATTCTCTTCCGATTAAAGCTACTGTGCTACGTGTTGTTCTATTTTTGTTGAAGATAATTTAACCAATAAACGAATTATTTTCCACGAATTTATGAAGCTTGAAAACAAACACGTCAATGTGAAGCGTATAAACTTATATATTAAATCTTCGTGTCACAAGAATTATCATCGGTTTCCGTGGTGTAGTGGTTATCACATCCGCCTAACACGCGGAAGGTCCCCGGTTCGATCCCGGGCGGAAACATTTTTTTTCTCTTTCCTCAATGAGTTATGTAGAAGTCAAACGCTACGTTGGGCTATCTGTTAAATGTGGTTGTCAAGTTACACACTGGATCAAGCCAAGTCGTACAAATATTCAATACGCCAGCTTCGCCGTGTGATACCGATTCCACGATCAACTTGCTTTGTTCTCATTGAATGCAGGCAAAAATGCAGTGGTGGCTGGTGGGTTATGGGGCCGGAGAGGCGGTCTCAATACTAATCTAACCCGTACATTTCTCTAAAAAAAATCACATAAAAAGAAAGAGCAAGTTGAAACGCTTCGGGTTGAGTTGTACCGAATGCTTTTTGACATCCGATCATATGGCTGTATATTTCAGGCGTTTTATTGTATAGAAAATCAATAATTACTTTTAAATAATGACGTCCGAGGATAGAATCAAAGATAGGAATATTGTCATTTAGACTTTCACGGCCCGTGTTATTATTCATAATGTTGAATTTTGGGCTTATGCCGTGTTTTATTATACGGTACTAATATTCGACGCGTTTCGAAAGAAACCATGTCTTTCATCGTCAGGAATAATCTGGAATACGACAATGTTGCTAAGAGAAAGCAACGAAGAACATATAGAAGGTGCTCAAAGATGGACGCCATTATAGCCCCATGTTAGGGACAACGGAAAGCAGCAGTGAATTACTTTCTCAGGGTTCTGATAATAGGTAGCCAGGATTCACTGAGATTGTAGCCGGTGTCGCGGTTGAAATTATCTGGATGTTTACGTATTTCAACCGCCTCCCTGGTGATTCTGGGACGATATTGCTTTATACGGGCAAGAACATCCACTCCTTGGAACATGACATCATGGCCAGGTGTTAAAGCATGATCGGCAACAGCTGATTTATCAGGTTGAATGAGCCTGATACATCTATTATGTTCCTTAATGCGAGTGCATATTGTTCTCGAAGTCTGCCCGATGTAAACCTTGCCACAAGTACAGGGAACTCTGTAGATACCCGGTTGTTGCAATTTAGGCAAGCTGTCCTTAGTTGGTCGCAGGAGTTGCCTAATCTTAACAGAAGTTCCAAATACAGTCCGTATGTTGTACCGACGTAGGATTTTAGCAATACGATCCGTTGTGTTATGTATGTACGGAAGGTAAGCAGTTCCTCTTACATCTCTTTTCTCAACTGACGTCCTATTATTATTTTTTGGTTTCAGAACCGTAGAAATCGAAGCCTTGCTATAACCGTTGCTCTCAAAGGTGGTTCGCAGGGTGTTAATTTCTTCTTGTAAAGAAGACACTTCACAAATCCTCCTAGCCCTGGTAGTTAGAGTTGTAAGGATACCATGTTTCTGGGCAGGGTGATGGTGAGAACTTGCGTGGAGATATCTATTGGTGTGTGTTGGCTTACGAAAAACGCTGTGTCCTAAAGATCCATCCTCTTTCTTGGTGACGAGAACATCTAAAAAAGGCATTTTGCCGTCAGATTCCTTTTCCATGGTGAAACAAATAGAAGGGTGCTGGAGATTAAGGTGATCCAGGAAATGGCTAAGATTTTCCTCACCTTCCGTCCAAACAACGAACGTGTCATCCACATAACGCCACCAGATCTTCGGTTTGAAAGGAGCCGACGACAAAGCTTTCTCTTCAAAGTTCTCCATGAAGAAATTAGCCACAACAGGAGAGAGAGGACTACCCATGGCCACACCATCAGTCTGCTCATAAAAATTCCCATTCCATAGAAAGTAGGAGGAGGTCATGCAGTGATAAAAAAGTCTTGTGATGTCTTCAGGAAAAAAGCCATTAATGAGAGACATAACACCATCAATAGGTACTCTCGTAAACAGAGACACCACGTCGGGACTCACTAGAATATCACCCGGCTGAAGTGTTATAGCTTTTAACTTTTCCACAAAGTGTGTGGAATCCTTAATGTACGAAGGCGTGTTACCCAGAAGCGGCTGAAGTAGTCTACCTAAGTATTTGGAAAGGGCATATGTAGGAGAACCAATCGTACTAACAATAGGTCTAAGAGGAACATCTTCCTTATGTATTTTAGGAAGACCATAGAGTCTCGGAGGAATAGCATCCCCTGGAAGGAGAGTCTTCGCTGCATCCGCTGGAATAGATGATTGCTTGATCAATTTGACGGTGACATTTGAGTAGCGAGTAGTAGGATCACGACTATTAATCCTATATACAGGATCTGATAACAAAGACGAGATCTTGGAATCATAATCAACCTTATCCAATACCACTGTCGCGTTACCCTTGTCAGCGGGGAGAACGATAATATCAGAATCGTCCCTTAGATCTTAAGTGCCCGGCTTTCGCCTTGTTTTAAGTTGGTGTTAGGTGGCTTAGCGGTCTTGAGAACTCGGGAACATTCTTGCCTGGCTTCCTCGGTCTCTTCAGGTGTGAGGTGATGTACCGAGGATTCTACGGATGTAATAAGTTCTTCAATAGGAATTCTTCTAGGCGCTACAGCAAAATTGAGACCTTTAGCGAGAACTGCCTGTTGGGTATCACTTAGGGGCTTGCTGGACAAATTTACGACAACCTTGTTAGCATCAAGTCTAATGGCTTGAGATTTCTGCAACTGATATAACCTATCATATTTGGAAATATGTCTGTCCCTCACCTGATCTAGAACGCTGTTAGCTTGCACTGAAGAAATACGATCAAAGATCTTCCATAATTCCTCACTTACGAAGTTTGAGAGGCGTAGATGTAGATGGCAACTCAAACTAACACTTGGGGCGCTGCGGTCGGTCTGGATAAGTAGGGTAAAAATACTCAGTAACACGCGTTTGATATGGAACACTTTTATTTTTCGGTTATAATCAATAAATGTGGTCCCTAAAATAATGACAGTGTTATTTTCAATTGTATATATGTATAAATGTGCGATACACGTGATCTAATTTGTGTGTTCTACTGGAGTTAATGTGTCAATTGCATATTATCAAGCATCGGTTGTCTGCTGGTATTTGTTTTTGTGCAGTTCTAGTCATGGCACTGTTACGTTTAAAAGCTATATTTGAGTTTGCTCACTGTACCATAGACTCTAGAAATTATTTACAGCTTGGTAGGGCGAAGGGATGAGTTTAACATGTATTAAAACTCGGGGTAGACAGGAATTGCTTGATTTCGATGGTAGGTTTTAACCCTGCGAAGTCAAATTAGGCCTATATGACTCGTAGTGGAATGGCTCGGATATCGCAGAGCGAGGTGATTGCGGTTGGTAGGGTTATTGGAAATGAACTAGGGAGCGGGGAAAGATACCTGACTGATGATGCTTGGCTGTCCTAGGCTGGTGTAGGCTTGGCTGTCTTGGTACGGCTTGGCTCGGCGAGACTGTGCTTGGCTGTCTAGGTGCGGCTTGGCGTAATAAGCGATCAACCCGTCCTGTCGTCAGTGAGTGTAGTGGTGAGTGGTCCAACCCGCTCTTGTTGCCTGTATTTATTTGGGATCGTCACCTTTCGGCCTTTGCTATTTGCATCTTTTGGAAAGTGATGAAAACTGAGCAATATACTTTGATTTTACTCATTTTGCACTCTTATCAACGAGGAAAACTTATTACTTATGTATAAACACGAAGAATTTACCACGATCTGCTTACCAATACAAGACACCATATACAAACAGTCACCACGTGAGAAATGTACCCTACTTGGTAGGTTTCTCATTTTTACCGCTAGATGTCATATCAGATAGCTGGAGTTGCCAATTTAATAAATCAAATTACTTCATTATTTCATGTATCTAAATTCATAGATTACAGTACGCGTTCTCGTTCAAATCCCGTATGTTTTTGTTGTAATAATGATGGCGCCTAATACAAGTATGCAAAGGAAACAACAATGAATCAATTAATCATTTAATCATTATTAAATAGTTTTCGAACTGGCAGACAGAAACAAATAGGGACATTTGTACTTCCCGGGTTTCCCATGGTACCTAGCCTGGCTGCATCCTTATTAATTTCTAGCCCAGGAAATGATCAGCTGTTTAAATTACTTGTTATTGCACTTTATATAAATCATCGGCAGAGTTCTGTGCGGCGCGTGTTTAGTGGATAGCTCTGTTGACTACCACCAAAAGGCCCGGGTTCGATTTCCCAGCTCTGCGAATAAATTTCAATCTGGCAAAACAGGCAATTAAATGAAATAACTGCAACGGAGTTTTTTTTTTGTATTATCCTTGGCTCTCGACAGTACAATAGCTAAGAAGTAAGAAATTAATCAATCCAGGTCGATAATAATAATAACAATAAATGGAGCTACCTTACCGGATTTTCTTGTAAAATCCATTGACTGCTCAGTCATGCAGTGAAGTTGTTCACAATAATAGTACAGTATTACCACCGCCATAACACTGAGTCTTGAGAGGGAAAATGAACGAAATCACTGCTACCAACACTTCAGTAACGCGGGATGCAATTCTAAAACCCATGTTACTTCACCGTTGTAACAACGAAATAGTCCTCGTTTCAAATGTTGCATTGTATTAAAATAAGTGCATGAATGTTATGTCTTCAAATAACAGATGAGAGCATTATCATAATATTCTTAGTGCATGGGAGCATGGAGAGTTTGATAGCGCATGCGCAAGTTTGGACTCTGCCGGGCTGAGTCCAAGGAAACAGTGTCCTCGCGCTCCTCACCTCACACACTGCCACCACCCATCAGACTGATTCCCTAGTGGCTAACTCGCGCAACTTCACGTTATCTTCTGACGGAACGTCGAGAGTCCCAACTATAGGCCTACATGCACCCGAATACATTGACCCGCGAACTGCTCACCGGAAACATTGACCGTAGTTTGTTAGTAACGAACGTAATCCTTCCTACTGAGAATGGTTAAACTTCTACAAAGAAAATTAATTATCTTAACATTATTACTCGTAGTACATTTTTGACTTAAGATATGGAATAAAAACAATATTTTCCCTCCATTCTCTGGGAAGGGCTCCGTCCGAGAATCCTGATAGGCCGGCCGCCACTGCAACAATGTACACTTGGTACGTTGCTTATAAATAGAGCCCTGCGCGGATCAAAAAACGTTATCCGCATGACTGTTATCCGCATCCACCCAGCATCCGCACAACTGTTATCCGCATCCGCACGACTTCTTTCCGCATTCGCACGTTTGTTATCCGAATCTACTGGCATTACAAAACTATTTTTAATTAGATAAAGCAGAAATTACTAACGCGACATATTTAGACAATAGCAGTAGTGCCCGGCTTCGCCCGGTGGATTTATTTGTCTTATGGATGATGATGAATAGGCTACTACTACAGAAATGGAGCGCCTAAGGATAAGGATCGGAAAGCACCAACGCGTATTGCGGCTGATAACCTCAGTAGCCTAAACTGCACCAACATCATCGCCCTTATACTGAGGCATACTATTGTCATGATGATAACTGTTTTAAGGGACCTTAGAAATCTTTTTGCACTAATTACTCCCCGTGGCTGCAATTTATAAGCAGCTCACAATATTCTGCTCCAGAACAATGGCAGGGGCGACGTGATGCTGCTCGCATTGCCTGGCAACAATAGACTTACTGTAGGTATTATTGAAGCTGTTCAGGTGCGCCTCTTCTTCCGACTTACTGAACATCAATTTTTAAGGTTACCTGAGAGGTGTAGCATAATGCTACATAGCATACACTATTCCTCTTGAATTTGGCTATCATATACAAAAAGAATTTTTCGAATCCGACTGGTAGTTCCAGAGATTAGCGCGTTTAAACACACAAACACACACACACAAACTCTTCAGCTTTATTACTATAGATTTGAGGGAAATGTCGTTCCCTTAGGCTATGTATATCATGTGCTAGGCTATGTTTAAAATTAATGTTATATAGCCAGAATTGCAACCCTTTCCTGTTCGGAGCGTTAATTATGCTTAAAACATACTGTACTTTGAATGAGATTAGCTTAAATCAACATTTTACATTATTTTGTCATGAAAGAATCATTACGGAAAAATAGGAATGATATGTCATAAACATCAGGGTTCTAATAATGATGTTAATGAAGTTCGAATTGTATTCTAAAAACTATCCGCAAAATTTCTCCAAACATTATCCACAGCGTATCCGCTATCCGCACAGCCATGCAAACTATATCCGCATCCGCTCAAGGCTTCAGTTATAAATATGGTGAGGACTTATCCGTACTGTTAAGTAAATACAGTAGTAATATTTTTTAAAATCGTTTATCCTCCAAGCTCGGCTTCACCCACGAACTCTGCGAGGGATAATTCCTTCTACCACTTCGAGGAGGTTAACGCTCAAAATGAGCCATACAACCCTACTGTAGCTTACTACAGTCAAAGTACTCTTTGGACTACAGTGCATCTCATCTAATGGTGAAATATCTGATAAATATCCCTCCAATACATCATTTACGGGACATTGTCATAGCCGCTCTCAGAGAGGTTCTATTGCTATTTTACAACAGGAAAAAATAGCACCAGTATGTTAAAGAACCTTCCACTAATTACACCTGTGTGAAGCTAAATTATATAGGTTAAACATTTGACTAACGTTCTTAGGTTCCTATGTTCGTCGTCAAAAGCCGACTGCGGTGGCATCTGGTAACTAAGTTCTGAACTAGTTGGTCGTTGACGGTGGCGTTTGGCGGCAAAAGTAGGAACTACTTGGAAAAATTGAATGTCCGCATTCCTTACTTGAATTAAAACAGACACATACACTAAATACAGTCATCACAATTGTAATATGTTCATAACGGCGAACTATTACTTGTTATTTATATATTTAGATTTATTATTATTATTATAATTATTATTATCATTATTATTATTATTATTATTATTCGTACTTAATTGATAGAATTCTTTATTATTATTATTATTATTATTATTATTATTATTATTATTAAGTTTAGATTCAAGGCTAACTGAGCCATGGAGATGTTTTATTACACACGATAACTCCAATTATTTTCGCTATTTGAATCAAAGGGATTCGACATATTTCAGTTATTCTACAGTATGTTAACTTGCGAGGTGACCACAGTCATAAGACCCTTTTCTTATTTTCTTAAGACAGATTTTAAAACCGTGGCGAGTGCAATTATTCTGAGTGACAAGCACAGCAGGGGATCTCCGCTGAGTAAGTGAACAATGGACAGCCTGCTACAACAGATTTCAAGAGATTAGTGTCAACGGAGCTATCCGGCTTCACAAGGTGTGCCTGTACCAAGTGAAGAGGATTTTAACTGATGTTTTCTAAGAAGGACACGGGGTCTACTGGAACGTATCTCTGAGACAGAAGACCATAGCAACGGTATTTTGATTGGTCGACGAAGGTTTATTTTCTGCAGGAGTGGGGAGAAAGACGGAGGGCACTTGAGGGCTGGCGCGTTTAAGGAAAGAGTCACTCACTACTGTGAATCTTATTGGGAATGAAGTAAGTCATTCATACCGTCTATAGTTTGGACTTGATTGTGCATATAAGACATATTTCTTCGTCTTTCCATGCAATAACGACAATGGTTGTGTTTTTGGCCAAAGTCGGTAAAGTGATTTATGGAGTTAGAACTTCGTCACTGATCAGGCTAGCAGCTAAATCTACATCATCGCTGCTCAGTAAATATAATTAACGGAACTTATCTGCTGGGATCCTTCAAGACATCATTCCAAGAGATGAATCATCGCCCCAGGGACAACTACAAGTCTTAAATATGGAGACCAATTCCTTCGACACGCAACCTCGGTAAGCTAGGCTGACATATATTATTCAAAATCTCTTCTTTTATATTTCTGGCAAGTAACTTCACAGTTTTGGAAATAACGTTAAACTTAATATCGGTCTCATCACTTTTCTCGCCCCTCAGGTTAACACAACTTCAGTGAAAGTATTTACTATTTATTATTATTAACTTTTCATATTTTGTTTTTGTGTAGAATTAAATTCAGTATTTTAATCCATGCATTGCTTTCCTTTTTCAGTAGTTAGAAGTACATGTAAGTCATCCCTTATCCCCAATGCAAAATCTAACTGGTTGATTACTTTGATTTCGCCACGGGCTGGGAGAAAGAGGTCTCAGGTGCTCCACTGATGTTAATTTATCATTATTTGTGTTTCTTTTATTGGTCTTCAACACTTTGTTGCGACCATGGCGCCCAACATTTCATTTTGAGAGCACTACTGAAGGTAAGTTCACAATACCAGTGTGTATTAACATGTGTCTTAACTCATTTCATGACCTATTACATTTATCATCCAACAGTGAGCAAACTACCACCCTAAAACACATTACAGGTGTCGCCAAAGCGTAGGGCACGAAAACCAGATAGTATTTGTTATTGGGGAACGGTATTATCTTTGTGCTTGTGTTTTGTGGGGGATTTTAATTGTGGTGTATCAGTATAGCTGATAAGGACCAGATGAAGCTTAGGAGTGGTCAACAGTTGTGTGGTGATATGGTAGAGGAGAATGTGGGGGAGGAGAGTAGTCAGTTGGCAGAAGATGGTCAGAAGTTGATGGAAGGGAGATCGGAGGTTGATCCCAATAACAGTAAGGAGATGTCGGTGGAAATAAGTGAAGGCATTATGAGCATGTTAAGGTTGTTGAATAACAAATTAGAAGCCACTAATAATAAACTAGATAATACCAGTCAGGAAATAAATGCTAAATTGGAAAGTCACAGTCAGGAAATGAATGCTAAATTGGATAGTCACAGTCAGGAAATAAATGCTAAATTAGAAAGTCACAGTCAAGAAATAAATGCTAGATTAGAGAGTAATAATCAGGATTTGAGTAACAAGTTAGAAGCAACAATGCTAAACTTGAACTTAATAATAAGGAGATAAACAGGAAATTAGATCAGAATAACGCTGAAACTAATAATAAAATTGAAGAGCTAAATAAAAAGTTAGATGGAGTCACTAAAATCAATGAGGAGCTGAGTAAAAAGTATGAGAAGGTGAAGCATAGTATTGAAGGAGTGAGAGGAGAAATTAAGAGTCAGTTGACTGAGAAATCTAGTGAAATCATAGCAGATGTAGATAGTAGATTGGGGAAGGTACAAGGCAGTTTGGAGGAGAGAATGGACACTCAGACAGAGAATTTCAAGGTTTTGGTGCAAGTGGAGACCAAACAGGTTAAAGAGCAGCTGGAGGGTGAGATTGAAAAGGTACAGAAAGAATTAAGTAAGAAGGTGGAAGATTTCAACTTAGTGAATTTAGATAGTATTCAGGAAGTTAAGGAGAAGCAAGGAGTATTAACGGACAGGATAGAAGAAAGGGAAGGAAGTAACAGGGAAAGAGTTGAGAATATTGAGAGGAAGGCGGAAAAGAAGATAGCGGAGCTGGAAGTGAGATTGAATAAGGTAAGGCAAGAGGCCGGGCAGGGGAGAACAAGTTTCATAAGCGGTCACGGTTTCAAGGAGGTAGAGCTGGCTAAATTTAGCAACCGTCAGGGATGTCCTATGGAATTCTTAGAAGTCGTGGAAAGCAAATTTAAAGAAAGACTGGATGAAGGAAGTCTTGAGTGGTGTAATGTGCTGGAAATATTAGACCAGGCATTTGTTGGTGAAACAAGAAATTGGTTTGCCGTATACAAGAGCACTTTCGAAAACTTAGATGATTTTAGAGATAAATTCTGCGATAAATTCTGGAATGAGGCAATTCAGTCACTGCATCGTGAGGCAGTGGTGTGCAGTAAATACAACATAAAGGGAAATAGCAGTATGACTGAATATTTTCTAGGTCAAGTGCTCACATGCAAATATTTGGATGGGTTGACTCAGGAGAAGGATGTTGTCAGACTACTTTTGAGGCATTTCCCATACCGCATTAAGGAAGCTGCTTGTATTCAGAGAGCGAATACAATACAGGAGGTTGAGAAGTTATTAGGGACGTTTGATGCACTGGGAAGGGGTGGCGGAGAAGAACAACTGGTTAGCTATCAAGGCAATCAAGGTCATCAGGGACAGGATGCTAGGAACCAGAGTTTCCAAGGTAGAAGCAGTGGTGGCAGCCAGAATTATCAGAATAGGGGTAACAATAACAATAATAATTTTCAGAACCGTAGTAACAATATGAGCCAGAACAATCAGAATCGAGGCAATAATGGGAATAACCCTAATTATCAACATAGAGGTAATCACCCAGGCCAAGGTAACGGTCCACAAGGTAATCAAAGGTCAGGGAGTTATAATAAATCGAACAAAAATCAAGGTAATCGAGGTTATATCAGAGGTGACCAGGGTAACAATAGCCCTAACAATAGAGAAGAAACAGTACAGAGTAACAATAGTCAGATCAGCAGCAGTGATGACAATGCCGTCACGCCAAATTTAAACTAATACCAGACTGCAATGGTGGGTCAGTATTACAGTCTGTTGTTATTCCCGTCAGTACGTTAATATCTGATACTTATGACCTGGATATGAAAAGTGACTTGTTACGTGAATTTACCGAAGAACCCGAGGTAGTTGAGTCCTTAAATTTGAATCCTGTCGTCGAATTATTCGTGTCGAGGGCGAGTGTGTGTAGTTTGTTAGATAGTGGTTGTGTAAGATCTTGCGTGAGTGCTGCATTTTATGGGAGCATGAAGGACGCTGGTGTGAAGTTTGAAGAGATTCCGATTAAATCGACGTATGTAATTACGGCCTTTGGTAAGAAATCCCACGTGATTTCGAGACAAGTGCTGGTCGATATAGAAATTAATAACCATATTGAGAGTCAAGTGTGTTTGGTCGTTCCAAATCTTGTCTATGAGGTCATCCTTGGTTCGGATTGGTTGACCAGGTTTTCTGCTAAATTATGTTTTAAAGAAGGGTGTGCGAAGTTAAGATGGAATGACAATGAGGTAATTATAACGTTTGTTGACCCAGGTAAGAAGTGTAGTGCTTCTCAGGGAGTGTGTATTCTAAGTGAGGTGTTCCCGGCAAGTGATGTCGAGGTAAGTTGGCAGATATCTAGAGGTGCAGAGCCTGTACCGTCATTCTTTGTGGGCAGTCTACAGACGAATGGTGATCTTGAAGACACATTACGTCACGCTGCAGGGGAGAGTAAATTGGATGCAGATCAGGTTGATCAACTTTATGAGGTTTTATTGAAGAATAAGAGAATTTTTGAGAATAGGATTGGAGAAGCAAATTGTTACGAACATTCGTTAAACGTTATTAATTACTCTGTTTTTGTCGGTCATCGCTATCCCGTGCCTTTTCGTTATCAGGAAATGGTCCAAACTCAAATTAACCAAATGCTGGCAGATGGTATTATCGAGCATTCAAATAGCCCTTATGTGAATTCACTCATTACGGTCCTGAAAGCTGATGGTAATGTCAGACTTTGCCTTGACGCCCGTCTGCTCAATACGCACAAGTTTTGACCAGCTGAAATCCTTGTCAATTGAGGAACTGATGCAGAGCTTTGAGGTGAAGCAATGGTTCACGTGTGTTGACCTTAGCTCTAGTTTCTGGCAGGTCCCTTTAAGGAAAGAGGATAGGGCCTTGACAGCATTTTCACACCAGTATAACCTATATCAATTTCGGCGTGTACCGTATGGTTTGAAGAGTAGTTCAGCGGCTCTGATTCGTGCTCTGAATATAGCTCTAGGTAGGGACACAGGTGAGCTCGTAACTATATATATAAATGACATGGTAATCAGCTCTAGGACTTATGAGGAGCATTTAGTTCATTTGAACTATGTCTTCAAGAAGCTGGACAAGGCAGGACTCACTCTTAAACTTTCTAAGTCATCATTTTGTAGGCAGAATGTCACTTTTCTAGGTCATAATGTATCGAGATTGGGAGTAACACCGGAGGTAAGTAGGGTAAGGAAAATACTGGACACTAGTGCACCTAGGAACGCTAAGGAACTGAAGTCTTTTCTGGGCGTGTGAACTTCTTTAGGAGGTTTGTTGTGAAGTACTCATGTTTGGTGGAGCCATTCAGGGAGCTACTGAAGGCTGGAAACAGATGGTATTGGGATGAAGCGCATGCCGAAGCATTCCAGGCTCTGAAGCGTGGATTTGAGCAAGCGGTGGTACTGCGATACCCTCTGAGAGACAGAGAGTATGTGGTGATGACTGATGCATCCCGTATAGGCATTTCGGGTGTATTGTGTCAAAGAGATGAGCAAGGAGACTTGAGAATTGTGTATTTAGCCTCGCGTGGATTATCTGCCGCGGAGAAAAGATACACAATCACGGAACTGGAGCTTCTTGGAATTGTTTTTAGCCTAAGTAAATTCAGGATGTATGTTTTTGGTGGTAAGTTCGAGATTTACACGGATCATCATGCTTTGGTTTTCATAAAAACTTGCAAGTTGAGTTCCAACAGGGTAAGTCGTTGGATATTGGCGCTTCAAGAATATGATTTCGACGTCAAACATATAAAAGGTAAAGACAACATATTGGCTGATATGTTATCACGAGATGTATCCTTTAGTAAGGAGGGTTCGGTGTTGAAAGCTGAGGAAGGCATATTGATATGTGCTTGTATGGATCCAGGCAATAAGCATTCACTTGAAATATTGAAGAACATGTTGGTGGAACAGAGAGAAGATGTCAATTTGTGTGAGCCTCTGGCTAGGTTGGAAACAGGTGACTCGGCAACGGTGAAAGTTGGACGGTTCACATATATGATGCAGGACGGCTTTCTCGCACGCAGGTGTAAGGATGATCGCTGGGCAATATGTGTTCCGACTTCTTTAAGGGAGGAACTTATATGGTTCCTACACAGAGAACTTGGGCATTTTGGCGCGAACAAGGTGCTCTATGAACTTCGTCATGACTTTATTTGGGAGAAAATGGGAAGGGATGTTAGAAAGATTCTCGCTAGGTGTGACCTCTGTCAGAAATCTAAATTTCCCGTTCGTTATTTATCCGGTCCTATGCAGGCGGTCCTCACAAGTCGTCCCGGTGAACTTCTTTGTGTTGATCTTTATGGTCCTGTGATTAAAGGTCAGTTTGGCTACGAGTACATATTTGTAATAGTTGACGCATTCAGTAAATACGTCAAACTTTATGCATTAAGGAAAGCCACGGGTCTTGCATGTAGCCGACTGATCGAAGATAAGTACATACCTGAGTTTGGCATTCCACTCAGAGTTTTGTCTGACAGCGGACCGCAGTTCACCTCTAAGCACTGGAAAACCAGCATGGAGAAAGTCGGCATCACACACGTTCATTCATCAGTGAGATATCCGCAAGGAAATTCTTGTGAACGATCGATGAAAGAGTTATCTCGACTTTTCCGGGCTTTGGTGCATAACAGACATTCAGCATGGGTGAGTCAGCTTTCCAAAGTTGAGACCTGGCTGAATGCTGTTCAACACGAGAGTACCCGAATAACGCCGTTTGAAATTCATTTAGGTAGGAGACCACAGAATGAATTAGCGAGAAGTTTGGGCTTAACGGAGGGTAAACAACCGGGGATGGATTTTTATGTCCAGTTGGCGAAACAGAATTTGACTAAATCAGCAGAGAAAAGAATTCGCCAACAAAACAAATCTAAACATGACTTTTTCGATGTGGGAGATCGCGTCCTATTGAGGGTCCCGAAACAGTCTAGTGCCGTAGAGAAGGTCATAAAGAAGTGGTTTCTCTTATTTGAAGGACCGTATGTTGTTTCTCAGCGCGTCGGTAAGTGCGCTTATGTGTTAGAGAATAATGGAATTCGCTTATATGGTACATATAACATTCACTCGTTACGTAAGTATGTGGCGTGAGTTGGAGAGGTGACAGCTGTTACGAAAGGGTGACCGGTGATGAACCTCTAGGACTTGATTTGAATAGGTAGCCTATGTAAGGCGGTATGAAGGCTGTTGATCTGGACCAAAGGTTAGTGGTAACCGTAATTATGAAGGTATGTATTGTACCCATGTGAGTAATCTCGATGGAAAATATGCTTCTGCCTCCAGCTAGCATCAGGGCTCGAGCGTGTACCGTTCTCCCACTGTAGCAGTTGCATATTTTGGATTTGAGGCTAAAAGGTATCAACTCTACAATGATAAGGCACAACTCTATTCTAAAACTTTAATTCTGTAATAAACTTCATGGCTTCACACAAACAAAACAAATCCCACAACCACAAAAACAAAACAAACAAAAATTATTTCCACAATCCACAAATATGAACATAATATTATCATAATAAAATCATTTTATAACACAAACCTTTACCCTTATGTGAACTTTACAAAGTACTCTAGTGCGCTGATGCACATACAACTTCAGAAACAAACTGTACTTTAATTCTTCTGTCATCCAATGTGACTTCATTAATTCTACACAATTAATTATTCCTTGAACCCTGTCTTAATTTGACAATAATGTGTATCGTGTGTGTGTTTTGATCTTTCTCTTCCCACCAAATGCTTAACATGCATTAGCCTATTCTGGCGTTGCACAGCAGTCTACGTACAACTCCATAATTATGTAAGCTACCCCTACACTTCCTCTATTTATATAGTTCCACTGCATGCCGTGTGTGATTTCCTATTAAAACATTAATTAACGCTGTGTCGGACGGTACTATTAAACTACCTTTGCGCGAGTAGCCTGTGGCATCTGGTAACCCACTTCAGAAACAGATGTCAGAGACAGTACAAATACAACGTTTAACCATTCGTTAGATAGCTAAAATCATGAACCATCAGGGTAATCTATAATTATCAATGTGTTCTTAAACCACATGACTTTATTACTCAATATAACAATGTTTCATTTCATGTCATTAACAGGGTCTAAAATCTGTTCCTTTCAAACTTGTTGTCACGGTTCGCATGACCGTTCAGACCCTCTCCCCGAGCGGCCTGTATACAATAGAAGTGGAGTGAGGTCCTACATTACCTCCCCCTCGCTTCCCTGTCTGAAGGCTTTCTCCCCAAACAGTAAAAGATTTTACAAGACAAACACTGTGGTCCCAGCGACACACATATCTCAATGGATTTAAACTGAATATTATGCAAATAGGTTCTGGATGAGCTTTCACATTTACTCCTGCACTGAGGATATAATAATTGGCTCCAATATAGGCCCATTTCAACATAAAGGCACGAGATTCATAACACATTAGTCCATTAGGTAACCGGTATCTTTAATAAATATTGCGGCCAGCCCATGCTGCCGTCTGGGATTCGCTTCAACGAGCCGAATCACTCAACAAATAGTTCTCGGGGAATCAGATAGCGTGCGAAGGTGTCCATTGTTTTCCTCCCACCTATCACGGGATTCGAACCCGGAACTTCCAAATATCCATCATCAGAGCTAGGGTCAATATCACTATATACGCTCTGGCACAAAGTACATCTCTCATTACGCCCACGGCATACGAGATTTCATACGAAGAATAGATACCCTGGTCCCTCCTAATGCTATGATCTGCGTCCTATAATTACCAAGAGAAATCTATCAATTACTCTATAAGCTTTTCACATAAGCTGCAAATTCAATTCACTAAAAGCTCTTCCATTTCCTGGCATAATTATATTCCCATTAATACAATATTCTGATATCAAACTCTTTTCTTAATCCCGTAACGTAATCTTACTGTATAATCTTACTGCTTAGATCGATAAGTCTTGCCCTTTAGCGTAAATATTTCTTGTTTACAACATATTGCCTGATGCGTTCATTCATACCTTTTATATTCATTATTATTATTATTATTATTCTCACTGACATAAATTTACCAATATCCGACACAACTCATCTTACAAATCGAACAACCATGTTCGTGACATTTACATTTACATAACTGATTTGCCATTTCTAATTACAAGTGGTAACGATTAATCCACTCACTGATGCAAAATAACATCTCAAATCTATTAAAATCAACACAATAATGAGTAAACTTGGAGAGTCTATCTCCCACTCTGATTCTTACTGGCATCTTTATAATTCTGAAATCACACTACATGCAGTGGCCTATATCTCTACTTCAACATAATTTGTGGGGTACTTACATATTTTAAGGCTCGTCACGGTGGTTCCAACCACTCATATCCTTCCGGGTCGCCTGCCATATGCAGATTAGTGCGACATTTTCATCTCGAATACACACATTTTCTGACACATATTTTTCGTTAACCACACGACTCTTTGCATTTCTATAAAGAAGCTATTGCTTCCAACACACATGACACTTTAAAACACTTATTAAACTATTAATTTAAAAGACATTTCACATATAATTTACATAACACACGTCACTCCGTACACTTTTCCTTGGTTGACATTCCCTAGCAAAGATATCCAAAATTGCAGGTGTCGACGGCATCTCCCGTACTCCTACCAACTCCTGATTGAAAGTCTGGTTCGCTTGCCCTCGGAATTCACCAACAGTTTATCCATACTCCTACGGTAAGCTTCCTGATTCGCATAAATATGCCAACTTCCGTCCTGAGCGTTATTATTTGGTATTCAAAGACATTACCAAATGCTTCGTAAGGTTTCTTTTAGCGCATTCCATCGTAATTATACATGTACGATCAGTCAATATTTTATACATTGCGCTTAACACTGTGCATAACTTTACATAGATTATTATTTACAATAGTTCTGCAACTTATCTCACACGTTGCTTCCTACGTGAACACACATTGTTCGTACTGTTTACAAAATCTGTGTAACGACGACTGTTTGCGACTCTCGGTGACAAACTATGTCAAACTGTGTAAACTGCGTTAATACTGGCTGCAGCACTGGCGTGCGACTGCCGTGATGACTGTGTTCTAACTGCGTAAGACTGAGGCTCTGCCAAGGGTCGACTCCCTTATATTGGATTCCCACGAAAAGTAGAGCTAAATTTTCCCGCGCTATTTTGACTCCTCTCTCAGCACGATTCTGGTCTCGAAACCATGCTCATCGGGTTCCTTTTCCTTCACTGATCCCAGAACTGTCTGCGTGCTGAAGAATCGCTCGGCCAATTAATTAATATTAATTCCTTTCTCCATAGCGTGGGGACGCTATCTTACGGGAAATCCCTGGCAACCTCGTTAGAACCAAGCCACGAACAACCATAGTCCCTGTTCTTCCGCACTTCATTAAATATGCGTCAATTTCGCAGATTAAAGGCTCTAAAATTAGCCTCCTGGCTAAAGATTCATCTGTGTGCCACTCTCATATCATTGTGTTACTCCAATCATGAGTAATCAATGATTTTCCTTGGGATCTTCCCACCCCCTTCTTACATCCATTCTCAGTCGGGGAAAAACTGGGTCATTATTCAGGCCCCCACCTCCTCCAGACGACATAACGAGGTCAGCAAGATGGACGTGGCTCCATGCTGCACCTCCCACAATTCTGGGCCAATTAGTTAAACGTCAAACTCTGCACTTTCCGTGCTCCAAGTCCAGTATAGCCTACCTCAAGTAGTCTAATAATGCTGTATTTCGCTCAATTTCCTGCATTATTTTAATAAATAATGTCATTATCAACTGGAATCACACCAGTGATTAAATATACACTTTTCTCTAGGGTTTTTTTTACCATGAAACTCCCTCCGCAGACCTCGGGTTCGTTCCCTGGTGGAACCTTTATACTGAGATCACAGTCTCTGAGATCCACGTTCGATATCAGTCAGCATAAGCCCCTCGGGTTCAGATTCCCCTTGCAAAACTTATAGAAATCAATTGCAAGTTATTTTCTGTAAGTAACCAGCTGACTGTCTACCACTGTCTGTGTTTACATCTGGGGTCCTTCACCTCGTCTGGGTGCGAGTAAGTTAGTTCAGTTCCCCCTTCCACACTGCGCTCTCTCTAAGCTGTTTATTCTCTCGACGGAGGGCTGCATTTATGGCCTCGGCCTCCCTCGCCGCTTCAACCATTTCTTTGTAGAATTCTCGCAGACACTGGCATTCTTGTTGTTCGTCCCTTAGACTGGGCAAGCTGTCTGCTTCTCGTTCCGCCTCGCTGCGTGAATTTTCAGGTCTGACTTCGCTAGCCACGTTGAGTTGGGTGTGTGCTGTTAATACTTCTTCTTGTTCGTCGAATTCTTCTGGCGCATAATAAACTTTTAGATTGGCTGCATTCATAATGACCTCGTTTCCAGTTTCTAAATGCTTTATCCTGTATGCATTGTTTTGAAGGTCTCTAATCACCTCGAACGGGCCGTGATATGCAAAATTGAACTTCTTATACTTCAGTGCCTCTGGATCTGAACTGGCGGGTCTCCTGACTAACACTTTCTGTCCGACGAGAAGCGGTCTGTGATACCTCTTCGCACGATTACTCCTCTGACGTCTCTCCGCCTGTGCTTTGAGATATTCGAAGGTTCGTTGGATCCTCAATTCTCGTCCTGGCTGTGCGTCTATTGGTAATGGAATGACACCAGTCCACGGTCTCTCCGGTCTCTGATCCAAATGTAGAGTCACGGGAACTTGACCTGTCGCCTCGTGTGCAGTATTATTTATACAGTATTCAATTACTTCTAGGAATTCAATCCAACGCCAATTCTCTTCAGAGCAGTAGATCTTCATGTATTTCTGGATCTCTCTCATTACTCTCTCGACTGAATTTGCCTCAGGATGGCGAATGGTAGATAAAATCTGCCTAATTCCTAGAGTTTCTAGTTCTCGACGAAATTCTGCACTTGTGAAGCAACTTCCGTGGTCCGAGAGGATATTATCCGGCTTCCCAAGAATCGGAATAACTCTCTCTTTCAGGCGTTTCAATACCTGCTTTGAACTTGTCTTCTGTATGGGGCATAATACCACCATTTTCGAAAATACATCCATGGCTACAAAAATGTGTCTATTGCCTCTACGTGCTCTAGGCAATGGTCCATAGTTATCTATACTTAATAGCTGCCTTGGCTTTTCCGGTAACAACGGTATAGGTCGTTGTCTCATTAAAAAGGGATTTGGCTTTACCCTTTGGCATAGATCACATGTCCTAATAGCATTTCTCACCGTTCCTCTCAACTTTGGCCAAGTAAATGCTTCTTTCAACAGAGCACAGATTTTGTCTATTCCTGGATGTCCAAATGCTCTGTGTGCTAGCCACACCAATCTCCTCTGCAAAGATGCAGGAATCACAATCTTTTGACGTGTATGATCTACATCATCCCACTTGTGTAGTATCTGATTATACCATACATAATCTGTTGCCAATGCCTCTGCCTCGCTGTATATTGCAGTTCCCCTTGCTAAACGTCCCTCGAAGTAATCGATCATCATCTTCAACCACGGGTCTTCGCGTTGTAGGTTGGTAAGATTCTTCAAATCATCCAACGTCTTCTGATCTCGATTCTCAATCTGGACAGCTAGCGCTTCCTCTAGGGTAACGGCTTAATATGTCCGGTATTACATTTTCTTTCCCTGGACAGTATTCTATTTCCACATTGAATTGCTGTATATACAGGGACCACCTTGTCAATCTCTGGCTAGACAAGTCTGTCTTTAACAAAAATGTGAAAGCTTTATGGTCTGTTCTGAGGACTATTTGAAAGCCGTACACGAGTTTATGCCATGTTTGCAACGCGTACAAAATTGCGAGCAACTCTATCTCTGTAATCGTGTAGTTTTTCTCATGGGCTTTCAGCCTCCTACGTATAAAGGCAATAAAAACTTTCTTTTCAGGCTGGTCAACATTTTCCTGGAATAGCATCGCTCCGATCCCAATGAGTGATGCATCCGTCTGTATGATGAACTTCTGGGTATAATCCGGGTATCCCAGTTTCACATATTCCAAAAGCATTTGTTTTGACCTCACGAATGCTTCCTGACATTGCTCCGTCCAATTCCATCTGCCGCCTTTCTTCAATAGGTCCTGCAGGGGTGCTACTGTCGTAGTATAGTTTGGGCAGTGGTTCTGAAAGAATCCAATTACTCCCAAATATTGTCGGACGTGCTTAACTTTCGTGGGTCGAGGGAAATTTCGAATTACCTCCAATTTATCTGGATTAGGCTTAACTCCATTTGCATCAAAGACATGCCCTAGGAATTTAACTTCCCTCTGACAGAAGTGCGATTTCTTGATATTAACCTTGAAGTTAGCTTCTCGAAGGTCATCTAACAACTTCTTCAGGTCTCTCATGTGCTCCTCCAGAGATTCTGATGTGAGTAGAATGTCGTCTACATATCTGATGGTTCTCTCTTTCACATCATCTGATAGATTGCGATCTAACGCTCTTATCAGGGCTGAACCAGCTGTTTTCAACCCGAAGGGTAACCTTAAAAACGTATATGTGTGTTGATCAAACATAAATCCTGTCAACAGACTAGTTTTCTTCTCTAATTCAAGATGGTGGAAACTGGATGTGATGTCCAAGTTTGTGAATACAGTTTCCCCTTTGAACTTCCTGAGGATCTCTTTAATAGGTGGCACTTGGTCAAACTCCGGAATAACCTTCAAATTTAAATATCTCAGGTCCAAACATACCCTAACAGTCCCGTCTGTCTTCGGTACGATTACCAATGGACTTACATAAGGCGTAGGTGTCTTCTCAATAACACCGGCCTCCAACATCTCCTGAATTGCCTCTTTTACTTTGGCATAATGCTTTTCAGCAATAGGGTAGGGTTTCTGCCTAAATGGTGTCCAATCACTGACTTGGAAAGCATAAGTGAAGTTCTTTATACGACCAGGTCTCGAATCAAAGACTTCCTTCTGTTCCATTAATAACTGCTTTAAATTGTCCTTCTCTTTTAGCCCAATTTTCGCTTCTTCTAGCTTTTCCGAAATATATTCTTCCAGTTCGGGTTCCAGATCTTTCTCCAGGTCTGTGGCTAGTGTTTTCAGTTCTTCTTCTAACTGCTCCATAGCTAACACTTCTTCTCCAGCCACGTCTCTGTATGTATGCCATACTTGTTCATCTGACCCTGGTTCAATCTCATTGAGTGCGACCTCCAAGCCTTCGGCTTCCTCATTCACATGGAACATAACCCTGTCCTGTGCTAGGTCTATTATCACTCTGTATTCCCTTAGAAATTCTGCCCCAATAAGTAGGTTATACGGCAATTTGTTTACTAATAGAAAACTCTGTGAGAATATAGAGCCTCCTATCTGTAAATCTAGGAATACCTGATATTTACATATCATCGTTCTGTCTGGAATTATCCCTTTTATTTTGACACTAGAGATCGGTATTTTCAAAACATTCTCTCTCTGGGCTATTTCATTAAATAAAGCTTGTGTCATAAGGCTCACTGTAGAACCGGTGTCTAACAGACTTCTTATTTTCAATCCTGCTACTCTTACACTTATAATAGGCAATTCTCTCTTGACCATGACCTGTGATCCTCCTGTATCCTCGATTAGCTCTTCTGGTTTGGCTATCCAATTGATGATGTTAACAGACTTCCATCCATCAGTCTTGAACTCTTCTAATTTTGGCGTTTTTTTTCTTCAGCGCCCGTCCCCTTGGAGTTTCTTCTCTCCTGTTCGCTGCGCTGTAGCTCCAAACTCTTAGCTCCATCTCCATATCTGTCTGGCGATGTCCTGTTCTGCATAGCTTCTTGCCAGCGGACTTGTTGTTTCTGGGGCTCATCTCCCCTTTCCTCGAGGTATCGCAATGAAGCGTGATATCGTTCCTCTACCTCGTCTTCGAAGTTACTTCTTCTTTCTTGGGGTCTCCAATTTCTATTGTTGCCTTCTTGGCCATTGTTACCTCCATTGTTTTGGTACGGTCTACCCCTGGTATTCTGCTTATTCCACGAATTTCGGCCTCTTCCTCCTCTACTAGCATTCCCTTTGTACTTTGGCTGCCATCTTCTGGGTTCCTGTTCCCATTGACGTCCATTGGAATCTAGTGTTTCAGTGCTCGTAGCTTTATTGTTCCTTGGAGCTTGATGTTGGTCAGTCTGCGTGTTGGTCACGTGTACCTGTTCCACGGTTCGACTCTGACGCATCGTATTTGCTGTTGTGAGGTCCAGTTGTCTAAGAACTGCCTCCATTTCTATAGCCGTTTTCGCATTAGCCGAGATTAGCAGTCTTTGGATCTCGTATGGAAGCTGTTTGGCGATAGCAATACATAATTCCAGCTCGCTCGGTTTTTGATCCAGTTCTTTGAAACGACACATCTGAGATATGAAAAACTCCGCGTACCTCGTTGGGTTGCTGGTACTGTATCTTTTGGAATACAAGTCCAGTCTCAAATTTTGCTGTGTGGCTGGATCCCAGAACCGTTTCAAAAATGCCTCTCGAAACTCCTCAACAGTATCGAAAGTATACCGGAAACTGCGAAACCATAATGCGCATTCTCCCTCTGTTAGTTTCTCAATGGCTCGTAGCCTTCGCTCTGGCGGTATCCGCGCATCATTCAGGTATTCAGACACTTCCTTCAACCAATATTTTGGTGTCATATTACAGTTGCTACCTGAGAACTTCCTTGGTTTTTCTTCGCTTGCCCTGATTATGTTTATCACCTGGGTGTGCGTAGATTTTCATGTGGCGTTGATGCTGCAATTGGTGCACCTGGCGTCATATAAGGACTTTCGCCTGGGCCTGTAGCATTCCTGATTATAGGTTGGGTTTCTAAGTCTGCCCACCTTGTTTTCCTCATATCTTCTATGCTGCCTTCACTTGACTTAGAACTTTTCATAAGGGTTTCCTCCTGTGCGATTATCCTAGTCTCCATTTGATTGTGGCGCATTTCCGCTCTTTCAAGTCGAGTAATTACCTCCTTCTCGATTCTGGTAAGTCTATCTCGATTTTCCTTAGCTACTTGACATATTTTCTTCTCGTCTTCTTTCATACTTTGTTTGATATGGGAGATTTCATCCTCGACATCTTCCTAAATTTGAGCAAGGGTCTTGTCGCTTGCCTCTGTCTTCTGGCCTTCTCTTATTTCGAGTTCTTCTCTCAGCCCTTTAATTTCCTCTTGAATGTGTCCATTGACTTTTGACAATTCATTCCGGACCTTGATGATCTCACCTCTATTCTCCTCTTGCCTTTTGTTAACTACAACAATATCGCTTTGAACTTGGTCCAGTTCTTGATGAACTTTGCCCATCTGACCTTTCACGTTGCTTACTAGCTCTTTACTTTCATTAGCGATAGCCTTAATCTCGCTTATTTCCTGACATTGATCTAATATGTTCTGATCCTGTTTCTTGAGGTCACCGTTAATTGCTCTAGCATAGCTTTTCAATTTCTGGTCCCATTTAGAGTTGTTCTCCTCTAACCTCTGATCTACCGTTCTCGTAAATTCTGAAAATTGTTTGGCTTGGCGTTCGAGATTCGCCTAATTTTGGATTTGAATATCCTTAATGTCATTAGACAGCGCATCTAACCTGCTGTTGGTTTCATCCTGAGCATGCTTACACGCTTGTAAGTTACTTTCGAGCTTGGCTTCTATAGCCTCGAAACGTTTATCTGTTTTAACCTGCATTTCTGATACAATGCTTACAACAGTTTCTGTTACTTCGGTCTTAATTACCTCTTGCATTTGACCTAATTTATTATTTAATTCAACCTTATTTGCGTTCATTGCCTCCTGATTGGCATCTAAACGATTACTTAATTCAACCTGGTTATGATTCATTGCAGCCTGATTTGCATTAATTGCCTCCTGATTGGCATCTAAACGAGTGTTTATTTCATTCTGGAAAGCCTTAGCTTCCAGCCTATTCTGTATATTAGCAGCGTCAAAATGCTGTTTCAACCCTGAAATCACTTGCAGGATCTCCTCTGTACCTGACATTTCTACAATAATATACTGTGAGATGCAGGCAGGCTTCCTGGAAATATGTGTGGATACGTTTTGAAGAGAAACATCAAACAGTGTACACATATTGTAAAGTCGTACAAAACCTGTCAATATTATGGTAAATTGTGGATCTGGTATGTAACGCTCGTACCCTTGGGTAATCCTCTTCTCAATAGAGAGATTCTGCGTTACATCAAAAGCCTACTGAACTCAAAAATCACTCAAACACAGTTTGAGGCAAAAAAAAAAAAACAATTACTATGGTTTTCCCCATGAAATACCATAAAAAATCTATGGGTTTTCCCTAAATCCCATAAGCTCCACGAACTCTGGGCGCCATGATAAATATAAGTCGTATCATGCTCATGCTTTGCCCACACACGGGCGACATGATAAATAATAATGAGATGACCGGTTCGTGCAATGCCAAGATCGCTCATATTGGACTAACGTAGGCGGTTCCATAATGAGTTAATACCGCTGCACGTTGCTTGGGCCATGATAAATTAAAGAGGATCTATCAAAATTTATATTGTTCGTATCGGAGCTTAGCTAGATTAGGTGCGGTCATTCCCTACTTCATGTTAATTGTTACTTTAATAGAGTTGTGTGCATCAGATCTAGACCGACTTCAGTTGTACCTATAGCTCAAATCACTGTACAATACATCAATTTCCATGTACCCATGTGAGTAATCTCGATGGAAAATATGCTTCTGCCTCCAGCTAGCATCAGGGCTCGAGCGTGTACCGTTCTCCCACTGTAGCAGTTGCATATTTTGGATTTGAGGCTAAAAGGTATCAACTCTACAATGATAAGGCACAACTCTATTCTAAAACTTTAATTCTGTAATAAACATCATGGCTTCACACAAACAAAACAAATCCCACAACCACAAAAACAAAACAAACAAAAATTATTTCCACAATCCACAAATATGAACATAATATTATCATAATAAAATCATTTTATAACACAAACCTTTACCCTTATGTGAACTTTACAAAGTACTCTAGTGCGCTGATGCACATACAACTTCAAAAACAAACTGTACTTTAATTCTTCTGTCATCCAATGTGACTTCATTAATTCTACACAATTAATTATTCCTTGAACCCTGTCTTAATTTGACAATAATGTGTATCGTGTGTGTGTTTTGATCTTTCTCTTCCCACCAAATGCTTTACATGCATTAGCCTATTCTGGCGTTGCACAGCAGTCTACGTAAAACTCCATAATTATGTAAGCTACCCCTACACTTCCTCTATTTATATAGTTCCACTGCATGCCGTGTGTGATTTCCTATTAAAAACATTAATTAACGCTGTGTCGGACGGTACTATTAAACTACCTTTGCGCGAGTAGCCTGTGGCATCTGGTAACCCACTTCAGAAACAGATGTCAGTGACAGTACAAATACAACGTCTAACCATTCGTTAGATAGCTAAAATCATGAACCATCAGGGTAATCTATAATTATCAATGTGTTCTTAAACCACATGACTTTATTACTCAATATAACAATGTTTCATTTCATGTCATTAACAGGGTCTAAAATCTGTTCCTTTCAAACTTGTTGTCACGGTTCGCATGACCGTTCAGACCCTCTCCCCGAGCGGCCTGTATACAATAGAAGTGGAGTGAGGTCCTACATTACCTCCCCCTCGCTTCCCTGTCTGAAGGCTTTCTCCCCAAGCAGTAAAAGATTTTACAAGACAAACACTGTGGTCCCAGCGACACACATATCTCAATGGATTTAAACTGAATATTATGCAAATAGGTTCTGGATGAGCTTTCACATTTACTCCTGCACTGAGGATATAATAATTGGCTCCAATATAGGCCCATTTCAACATAAAGGCACGAGATTCATAACACATTAGTCCATTAGGTAACCGGTATCTTTAATAAATATTGCGGCCAGCCCATGCTGCCGTCTGGGATTCGCTTCAACGAGCCGAATCACTCAACAAATAGTTCTCGGGGAATCAGATAGCGTGCGAAGGTGTCCATTGTTTTCCTCCCACCTATCACGGGATTCGAACCCGGAACTTCCAAATATCCATCATCAGAGCTAGGGTCAATATCACTATATACGCTCTGGCACAAAGTACATCTCTCATTACGCCCACGGCATACGAGATTTAATACGAAGAATAGATACCCTGGTCCCTCCTAATGCTATGATCTGCGTCCTATAATTGCCAAGAGAAATCTATCAATTACTCTATAAGCTTTTCACATAAGCTGCAAATTCAATTCACTAAAAGCTCTTCCATTTCCTGGCATAATTATATTCCCATTAATACAATATTCTGATATCAAACTCTTTTCTTAATCCCGTAACGTAATCTTACTGTATAATCTTACTGCTTAGATCGATAAGTCTTGCCCTTTAGCGTAAATATTTCTTGTTTACAACATATTGCCTGATGCGTTCATTCATACCTTTTATATTCATTATTATTATTATTATTATTCTCACTGACATAAATTTACCAATATCCGACACAACTCATCTTACAAATCGAACAACCATGTTCGTGACATTTACATTTACATAACTGCTTTGCCATTTCTAATTACAAGTGGTAACGATTAATCCACTCACTGATGCAAAATAACATCTCAAATCTATTAAAATCAACACAATAATGAGTAAACTTGGAGAGTCTGTCTCCCACTCTGATTCTTACCGGCATCTTTATAATTCTGAAATCACACTACATGCAGTGGCCTATATCTCTACTTCAACATAATTTGTGGGGTACTTACATATTTTAAGGCTCGTCACGGTGGTTCCAACCACTCATATCCTTCCGGGTCGCCTGCCATATGCAGATTAGTGCGACATTTTCATCTCGAATACACTCATTTTCTGACACATATTTTTCGTTAACCACACGACACTTTGCATTTCTATAAAGAAGCTATTGCTTCCAACACACATGACACTTTAAAACACTTATTAAACTATTAATTTAAAAGACATTTCACATATAATTTACATAACACACGTCACTCCGTACACTTTTCCTTGGTTGACATTCCCTAGCAAAGATATCCAAAATTGCAGGTGTCGACGGCATCTCCCGTACTCCTACCAACTCCTGATTGAAAGTCTGGTTCGCTTGCCCTCGGAATTCACAAACAGTTTATCCATACTCCTACGGTAAGCTTCCTGATTCGCATAAATATGCCAACTTCCGTCCTGAGCGTTATTATTTGGTATTCAAAGACATTACCAAATGCTTCGTAAGGTTTCTTTTAGCTAAATTTTCCCGCGCTATCTTGACTCCTCTCTCAGCACGATTCTGGTCTCGAAACCATGCTCATCGGATTCCTTTTCCTTCACTGATCCCAGAACTGTCTGCGTGCTGAAGAATCGCTCGGCCAATTAATTAATATTAATTCCTTTCTCCATAGCGTGGGGACGCTATCTTACGGGAAATCCCTGGCAACCTCGTTAGAACCAAGCCGCGAACAACCATAGTCCCTGTTCTTCCGCACTTCATTAAATATGCGTCAATTTCGCAGATTAAAGGCTCTATAATTAGCCTCCTGGCTAAAGATTCATCTGTGTGCCACTCTCATATCATTGTGTTACTCCAATCATGAGTAATCAATGATTTTCCTTGGGATCTTCCCACCCCCTTCTTACATCCATTCTCAGTCGGGGAAAAACTGGGTCATTATTCAGGCCCCCAACCTCCTCCAGACGACATAACGAGGTCAGGAAGATGGACGTGGCTCCATGCTGCACCTCCCACAATTCTGGGCCAATTAGTTAAACGTCAAACTCTGCACTTTCCGTGCTCCAAGTCCAGTATAGCCTACCTCAAGTAGTCTAATAATGTTGTATTTCGCTCAATTTCCTGCATTATTTTAATAAATAATGTCATTATCAACTGGAATCACACCAGTGATAAATATACACTTTTCTCTAGTTTTTTTTTACCATGAAACTCCCTCCGCAGACCTCGGGTTCGTTCCCTGGTGGAACCTTTATACTGAGATCACAGTCTCTGAGATCCACGTTCGATATCAGTCAGCATAAGCCCCTCGGGTTCAGTATTTGGGGAGAGACCGTGTTGGAGTTATCTCAAGGAGATAAGGGTGACAGGAGGAGTGCTCGCTGTTGGAAGGTAAGAGACTGGTTTTAAAGGAAGCTAAATGGGACTCATTAAGCACAGAGATAAGATGAATTACATAGATTTCTATATTTTGATATTATTTCAGTAGAGGTTCTCATCGTAATTAATTTTCAGAGATTTTGTGTAATGCTGTCTGTAAGTCCTATTGATTACGTGTGACATACGGCTGCGAAAATTGTGTTAATTTACATGTGTATGCGTGTGATAGGTGGAATTCCCGACATATCGAATAGAGTTCTGGAGAAGTGATGACTACACTATATAACATCGTAATTTGATCAAATCTCCGTAAACTCTACTCCAGGAATTAACCCTCCGAAGTGATATTATTTCATACGTGTAGTATGGAACCGACCCGTAATGTGACATAATTATGATTGTGTCACGAGAAGAAAATTTACCGTGTGTAAATAAAGGGTAAAATATGTATATATGTTCTATTTTTCAGGGTATCGATTTCATGTAACAGGGGGTGTTTCCGCTATACAAAAACACTTGAACGCACAAGTTGCAAATGAATACAAAGGGAACAATGACGTAATTACGTTGAAGATGATTGCAAATTATACTTGGACATAGAAGGGTATTATTATATGTTGTATTTTTTTGTACTTTGTGTCATATTTTTTTATATTCGTGTCGGAAGAAAATCAGCACTACATTACTATGTAATATAGCGTGATCTTCTAGGGCGTTCTGTAATATGTTCATAACGGCGAACTATTACTTGTTATTTATATATTTACTGTAGATTTATTATTATTATTATAATTATTATTATCATTATTATTATTATTCGTACTTAATTGATAGAATTCTTTATTATTATTATTATTATTATTATTAAGTTTAGATTCAAGGCTAACTGAGCCATGGAGATGTTTTATTACACACGATAACTCCAATTATTTTCGCTATTTGAATCAAAGGGATTCGACATATTTCAGTTATTCTACAGTATGTTAACTTGCGAGGTGACCACAGTCATGAGACCCTTTTCTTATTTTCTTAAGACAGATTTTAAAACCGTGGCGAGTGCAATTATTCTGAGTGACAAGCACAGCAGGGGATCTCCGCTGAGTAAGTGAACAATGGACAGCCTGCTACAACAGATTTCAAGAGATTAGTGTCAACGGAGCTATCTGGCTTCACAAGGTGTGCCTGTACCAAGTGAAGAGGATTTTAACTGATGTTTTCTAAGAAGGACACGGGGTCTACTGGAACGTATCTCTGAGACAGAAGACCATAGCAACGGTATTTTGATTGGTCGACGAAGGTTTATTTTCTGCAGGAGTGGGGAGAAAGACGGAGGGCACTTGAGGGCTGGCGCGTTTAAGGAAAGAGTCACTCACTACTGTGAATCTTATTGGGAATGAAGTAAGTCATTCATACCGTCTATAGTTTGGACTTGATTGTGCATATAAGACATATGTCTTCGTCTTTCCATGCAATAACGACAATGGTTGTGTTTTTGGCCAAAGTCGGTAAAGTGATTTATGGAGTTAGAACTTCGTCACTGATCAGGCTAGCAGCTAAATCTACATCATCGCTGCTCAGTAAATATAATTAACGGAACTTATCTGCTGGGATCCTTCAAGACGTCATTCCAAGAGATGAATCATCGCCCCAGGGACAACTACAAGTCTTAAATATGGAGACCAATTCCTTCGACACGCAACCTCGGTAAGCTAGGCTGACATATATTATTCAAAATCTCTTCTTTTATATTTCTGGCAAGTAACTTCACAGTTTTGGAAATAACGTTAAACTTAATATCGGTCTCATCACTTTTCTCTCCCCTCAGGTTAACACAACTTCAGTGAAAGTATTTACTATTTATTATTATTAACTTTTCATATTTTGTTTTTGTGTAGAATTAAATTCAGTATTTTAATCCATGCCTTGATTTCCTTTTTCAGTAGTTAGAAGTACATGTAAGTCATCCCTTATCCCCATGCAAAAACTAACTGGTTGATTACTTTGATTTCGCCACGGGCTGGGAGAAAGAGGTCTCAGGTGATCCACTGATGTTAATTTATCATTATTTGTGTTTCTTTTATTGGTCTTCAACACTTTGTTGCGACCATGGCGCCCAACATTTCATTTTGAGAGCACTACTGAAGGTAAGTTCACAATACCAGTGTGTATTAACATGTGTCTTAACTCATTTCATGACCTATTACATTTATCATCCAACAGTGAGCAAACTACCACCCTAAAACACATTACACAATTAACACCGGTTATCAGACAGATTCTACACACACCCAAAGTACACGGGGCTACATGACCGCGTTGTCGCAGCCGCTAAACTAAGGATCCAACCAACCAACCAACCAACCAACCAAAATATAGCATGTGACTAATTTCACAAATTGCTTTTTACGTTTAAATCATTGTTTCAGGATATGCTGTAGTTTTAACATGTTAACTCGAACACAGATAATTTAGTTAGTTATTTTTGTTTTAAGGGGTGGAAGCGTGAGCGTCATCTGCCCCTAACAAAGAGAAACAGAAGAAGACTCTTCTATATTCTATAGTACACTTTGATCTTGTGGCAACTATCGAAAGTGGAAGTCCCATGGAGATCCTAGGCCTACCAAGCGACCGCAGCCCAGCCATTTGGCCTGGAGATATTGGGGTGACGCGTGGTCATCGCTTCGGGTCCCCTCGGCCGTTATTCTTATTTTTCGTGACCGGGACGCTGCCTCACTGTCAGATAACTACTCAATTGTCCTCGCGAGGATGAGCGCACCCCGTTCCATCCCTCACGTCAGTTTCTAAAATCCCTGATGGAGATGAGTGAGAGGCAGGCGCACTACCCCAACACTACGGGGCCGGCTTTTGTAAAATAAAATCAAACCCAAAAACAAACCAACTTAGCTGCTTGCACGATTCTAACCTTCCAACCTTCAGAGCTTAATTAATATCCCGGGAGAGCGTAAAAATTTAACTCAGGACCTTTAGGACAGGACACTTAGTATGCACGCCTAAACCATAGAGGTTTACTGCTAACACTACTACTACCACCACTACTGCCATTTCTTACAGTTTAAATTCTAAATTGAACAGTAATATTTTGTAATTTACCACAATGAATTAATTCTTGTTTGCAAATAAATAAATAAATACATAAATAAATAAATAAATAAATAAATAAATAAATAAATAAATAAACAAATAAATAGTCGCCTCCGTGGTGTAATGGTCAGAGTGCTTAGCTGCCAACTCAGAGGTCTGAGGTTCGATTCCCGGCTCTCCCACGAAATTTGAAAAGTGGTATAAGGACTGCAAAGGGGTCTACTAAGCCTCGGCTGGTCCGAATGAGTAGAGGGGTTCGATTCCCACCTCAGCCATCCTCGAAGTGGTTTCCGTGGTTTCCCACTTCGCCTCCGAGCAAATGCCAGCATGGTACCGCCACGGCCACCTCCTTCCCTCTTCCTTGCCAATCCCTCTCAATCTTCCCTTTCCTTCCCATCCCTCATAAGGCCCCTGTTCGCTTTGCAGGTGCGGCCACATGGGCGAGGTGCTCGTCCTACCTCCCCAGTTGTATCCCCGAAACCAATGTTTCAAGCTCCAGGACACTGCCTTGGAGGCGGTAAAGGTGGGTTCCCTCTCTGAGTCCAAGGGAAAAGTCAACACTGGAGGATAAACCGACAAAAGAAAGAAGAAAATATTGGGCAAATTCATGTTGACCGACTAGAGCCTCCGTGGCTTAGGCGGCAGGACGCCGGCCTCTCACCGCTGGGTCCGTGGTTCAAATCCCGGTCACTCCATGTGAGATCTGTGCTGGACAAAACGGAGGCAGACAGGTTTTTCTCCGGGTACTCCGGTTTTCCCTGTCAACATTTCATTCCAGCAACACTCTCCACTATCATTTCATCTGTCATTCATTTAGGAGTGCGACAGGCTTTGGCAGCCGGCACAGTTCATATCCTCGCCGCTAGATGGGGGCTTCATTCATTCCATTCCTGACCCGGTCGTTCAACTGGAAGCAGGCTGTGGATTTTCATTTTCATGTTGACCGACTGAAGAGTTAAAACTTACGGTTTGTATGGGCAACACTGAAATAATGGCTTCAAAACGTTATACTAATACAGTCTTGCATCCAATATTTAAAAAGAGAATGAAAAGTTGTAGGGAGGTAGCTGTGGGTACTTGCGGTGAGCAAAGGATCGTGTTACGAACTAATTTATAGAGTTTACATACTGGGTGTGTAGCCAGCTTACTGAACAATAAGTCATATTCGAGAAGCCTGCTATTTATTCAACAAGAATACATTATAATAATATTATAAAATACGGAACCTAATTACAGACTATTTAGAATACACAGTTTTCAGATGATAATACTAGGGGGAAAAAATATGGACAGTATAAAGGATTTGTCTAATAATATTTGCTTATCGTTTTTGGTAATCGATTCACGTTCCTGGCTGCGGGAGGTGAAGTTGAAAAACTGGTCGCGGTGTGGGTCTGTTATTAGGGACGATAAAAGGAGTTATAGCATTCCTCTCGATGGTCGTGGGCCGCTTGGAGAAGTGAGAAGTGTTGCTCCAGGCATAGGGACCACGCGTGAGAGTTGAGTATGGCCGAACAAATACTTGCTGCAACAAACTGACAAAAGACTACCGCCTTTCTTAACTGGTCGCTTAAATTTAACGCTGTCATTTGCGTTGTAATTCTCGTGGGCAACCTTGCTGTTATTATGCAACTATTTAAGGAATCCTTTTCGGGATGTTAAATACGTGCCAGTTAAATTATGCTCTGTTCGAACCCTCAGGAGATACACATTGATTACAAATGGTTGTTCTCAGAAAAAGACCATGTGACCTTGATCGAATATCTATAGCCTACCAGGCATGATCGAAGAGGTTGGAATACTATTCTTGGAGATGTTATATACACGCACGTGAATACGTCACAAATTAAAAGCTACGGTGCCAAGGAGTTTTTCCCCCCTCAGTATGCCAGATGCCTTCCTTCGGAGGGGAAGTAAAGTCGGCGGGCCCATGTCATAGATTTATGGCATGTAAAAGAACCTTAGTTAGTTAGTTATTGTTGTTTTAAGGGGTGGAACTACGAGGTCATCAGCCCCTCTTAACACAGATTAAATTATACAAATTTGGAATGGAATTTAAAATTTAGAGGTGGACACCTAGATTTGAAAAGACCGAAATATAATAAAACAAAATATTAAATAAAACTAATACGGTACCGGTAATTATACTATTAAAAAATACGAAATGAATAAAACATTCACAATTCAAAAAAGAACAAGTCTTTGAGCATTGTACACTGGAACATTTAGATTGCTGGCCCTAACCCACTCTCACTTATAAAGCGGATGGATGGTGAGGTCAGCAGCCACCGCGTCATCGGCTAATACAAGTTCGAGTGTCATCTGCAAACTAAGGTTTCTTCGTAAGTCAGCAAGATCCACACATTCGGTTAAAGTGTGGGTCACGGTGGATACGGCTCCACAGGTACAAAGTGGGGGGTCGTCCCTTCTCATCAGATACGAGTGGGTGGATCTTGTATGACCTATCCTTAGTCTACACAAAATGACGGACTGCCTCCGTGATCGGAAAAAGCTACGCCCCACGCGAGTAGTCCCCTTGATCGCTCTCAGTTTACTGGGCATTGGGTCAGCTAGCCACTGACTCTCCCAAAAAGCCAGTACTTGTCGGCGCAACTGGGAGCGAATATCTCTAGCGGGTATCTCCAATGGTCGAGGTGGTAGTGATACAGCCCCTTTTGCAGCTTGATCCGCTAACTCATTTCCCGCCATTGACATGTGGCTAGGAAGCCACAGAAAGGTGATTCGAGTGTCAGCGTGGCACAACCCGGCTAGTAGGTCGTGGATTCGCTGCACAAGTGGGTGTTGCGGGAAACGTGTAGCAATTGACTGCAACGAACTCAAAGAGTCGGTACACACGAGAAAGTGGATTCGAGCATCCTGTAGTGCAAACTGCAGGGCTTCATAGATGGCAACGAGCTCTGCAGTAAACACACTACAGGCCTCAGGCAAAGAGATATTTGTATTTGCACCATCAATAACGTAAGCACAACCCACCTTCTCGTCCGCCTTCGAACCATCCGTGTATAGAATACCAGCATCCGGAAATTGGTGAAATTGGTGGAAGTGCCTCCGATAAACGGATGCATCCGTGTGCACCTTAGGACCTCGGTGTAGATCTAACCGAATTTTCGGACGCGGGACTTGCCACGGAGGCAGCTCGCTAGGTGTCCGGATCATACAGGGACCTACAGCCACTCCTATTTCAATACACAAGCTATCGAGTCTAATACCGACCGGCCGAGTGGCACGAGGCTGGTTGGCGTACCTCTGGTGGTATTGGGTACTGAAGAGAGCTCGATAGCTCGGATGTTGCGGCAGTTGACGCACATGGTAAAAGCATATTATGTTGGCGTCTATAATTTAGAGGCGGAATACCCGATTCGGCGAGTAGGCTGGGTATCGGGCTGGTCCGGAAGGCACTGGTAGCCAGCCTAACGCCACCAAGGTGAATAATGTCCAGTATTTTCAAGGTTGTCGGCCTTGCTGAACCGTATGCCGCAGAACCAGAGTCTAGCCGGGACAGAACGAGGGCTTGGTAGAACCGTAGCAGAGGGGCAGATGACCTCGTAGTTCCGCCCCTTAAAACAACAATAACTAACTAAATAACTAACTAGAACCGTAGCTGCACCGCACGGTCAGCCCCCCACGTAGTGCCACTAAGAAACTTGAGCATGTTCAGTTTCCTGAGACACGCCGTTTTTAGTTGCCGTATATGGTGCTGCCACGTTAATTTGCTATCAAAATGGAGCCCCAGGAAGCGATAAGTGTCAACCAACGGCAACGCAGCATCCCTGAGATGTAGTTTAGGGTGTAAATGTAGCCTCCGGAGCCGACTAAAATAGACGACGGAGTTTTCGCTGCTGAAAAACGAAAACCCCGATCGTGAGCCCACCTGTCGACCCGGTTAATATCTAGCTGCAATTGCCGTTCTACGATTGCCATACTTCCAGAGCTGTAATGCAGAGCTAAATCGTCTACATACAGCGATGATACTACCGTGGGCCAGGCGGTGGTAACAATGCCGTTAATGCAACCGCGAACAAGATGAAACTCTGCACAGAACCCTTGGGAGCTCCATTTTCTTGAGTGTAATATTGCGATAATGTCCTACCGACTCTTCCGTGTAAAAGTCGGACGGACATAAAGTTCGCAATAAAGATTGGTAAATGACTACTGAGTCCCCACTCATGAAGGGTGGAAAGGATCCCGTAGCGCCACGTGGTGTCGTAGGCTTTCTCGAGGTCAAAGAAAACCGTGACTAGATGCTGCTTTCGGAGAATCTTCCACTAACTACTGTAATTGTGTGAAGCTAAATCTGTAGGTTAGATTTGATTAACGTTCTATGAAGTTCCAACGTTCGTCACCTGGGGCCAAGTCCTCAGCTAGGTGTCGTTGACGGTAGCATTTGGTAGCAAAAGTAGGAACTACTGTGCCCATTCAACAATGAAATATGCAAATCACAGTTTGCCAGCAATGCTCAATTGGGAGTATCGGGGTTCATGGTTTGTTCTCCCACTCTGTGACTTACACACTTTGGATTAAGCAGAGGATACACTTCCAAAAATAAACAAAAATCAAATCCTACTATTAAAATATTTAATTATTCAAAAATATGGCGCTACAAAAATTAAACAAATAAAAATACTGACACTCCACTTCACACTTGTCCAAAATTGAACAAGGAATTCATATAAAACAATTACAAAATCATAATGAGTGGTTCTCCAAAAACCAACAAACTTCCACTAAGTTTCACTTCCATATGTTGTCAATTCAGATTCTTTAAAATAACGAGCTCCAAATGGCCCGGTAATGTTTACATACACTGTGTTATCAATTTAATACACATCAATTACTATTTACATGAGTATATCGTTTTAATCATAATTATCAAAGTATGGCTAATCATCAATTAATTTTGGGCTTTCACAGGCTCATATGTTACCATCCCTCTCTCTCAAGCTAACAACTCACTACCGTGATTGGGAAAAATTTGCGTACTCCCGAGCTATAGAAGACTACTGAACAAGTCAAACTTAAGATTACTCCCGGAATCTAATGTCTTCAATAGAACTCGCGAATCACTGAATCATTAAACAATAAAGTTAGGGATTTTTTTCTTTCTTAAAAGACCATTATATTATAAGAAAGCAACGATCTGAACTCTGCAAGCGATAATAATGGATATAAAGGGACCTCGGTTCAAAGACCGGGTCGTTCAAACAATCTTTAAACACTTCTGTGTATTATGACTCAAACAGTCCGTCCTAACCTACCGCACTACCAGAGGGTAAGGGTCTAATCTTAACTACTTGGCGTGATTTATTGCAGGGAGAGAAGAGAGCTCACAGTCTCGCTTTCACAAGGGACTGGCTACATCAGCTTTCCACACAGCTGTTTCAAATGCAATTCTCTGAAATACAAGGCTTCTAATACAAATTCATAAAACAACATATTTAGGTTCAACAGACCTATTCCCATAGCTTCGGTATATAATAATTATGAAGTGTCCTCATTAGCGGGTAAGAAAAATTCAATAATACAACCAATATTAAGGGGCTTCAACACGGACGACTCTGATTTCGATCCTTTCAAATGCCTCGGGAGCAGTATCCCAATTTGGAGGACTTATAACATTAGCGACTTAGGGCAGGCCTCGCCTTTTACCAGCGCTCATAATACAACATAAATAGCACCCCTTTAACATACAACACACAATGCCTCGTGATCACTATCACAACTTTGAGGGCTTATAATAGTTCATTCCCCACGACTAACTGTCCCTCATAATTACTTTTACCGAGGATTTCAACGCATTCCTAGCGTGATAAATTACTTCAATGCGCTACATGGCGCTCATACATTAATTAGCCAAGTTGCCTTCAAAGAACTAAATAAATTCAAAATCAACGTTTGATCTACATCTCAAAATATATTACTCTCCCTCCATTTACAATAATCCTTTTACCATAAAGAACATGTATTCATAACATGTATTTATTCATCTAAAGGAGCTCGGAAGCTACTACTTTCAATATAAAATTCATCACAATATTTATTCATTTATATAATAATTATTATTATTATTATTACGCTTGCTTTCTCATATTTATATCATTTATCCATTACACTGTCATTTTACTGAATATTTTCCCCAAGGGATTCATTTATATTTCACATATTTATTATATTTCTCTCAAATTAATCGTTCAGATCGCGCAATCTTTCTTTCACCTGTTATTAAATATCCCTACTCTCTCTCTCTCATGAGGATTATACGCAAATCTTCCCAAACACATAATAATGAAAATAGTTACTCACATGACGGTACGGTCAGCGACCGAATTCTCCAGCGATGGAACATTTTCGCCCACCAACCTTTTCTTAAGCCATTTTCATGGTTATATTTACACTCAATGACACTTCTTCAACAGCACATAAAATATATACCTTAATCACTGGGAATATAATGAATACCATTTTGTATTCGTTTTCACTTAACACAATACAATTCACTAAAAATTTTACACTCAAAAAATTTCACTATATTACATACAAATTTTATAACTTGGGCGTTAATTATTCGCCTTACACACGTGATTTCTTTTCCTTTCCCGTTTCCAAGGGTTGCACTATAGCACGTCGGCTTCCTAATCTGACGAGATGATGGAAAGTCTCGATCGAACTAAACCTCACTGGAACGGCTGATCTTCTAATCCTGGGTTTGACTATCGGCTTCTATAACTTTACTGCACGATGTCGTATCTTGCTAGACGCTAACTTGTTCGTCTACTAAAAGTCTGTCCTTGATGTATTACTTTTACGGCCACTCGAACTGTTTATCGGTGACCTAGTAACTTCCTGGTACTTTCTGTTACTCTGATTTGTAGTTTATTTGAGTACTCCCCAATGTTAACTGTTCATTTGTCTACCTAGATAAAGCCTGGAACTACAATTCCTAATTTTTATCGTCCTGCGCTCTAGTCACCTTGATTTCAGGAACACTAGGCGTTATTATTTCGTTCTACCCTAATCGGGTTCCTTAACGTAGATAGAACTGTCTATTTCACTTTCCTTGGGTACTTAGAAACCTTATGATGCGTCGGTTCTTTAACTGAACTATTATCATCGAGTACCTATCGCCTGTTATTTCTCAAGTCCACAGCCTAAACTTTGACTATACTTGTGACTTTTATAAAGTCTGAAGCTTGCCGATATTATTCCTACACTAGGATTCTAATGTGTCTTCACACGGCGATACTAATGACGATACTGCACGGCCACTCCCATACGGGGTGCTCGTTGGTGATACAGCGTAACAGGACCTCTCAAGGTCTGGTAAAGACTGCATGCTCCTCCTGGCACGTCCAGGGTTTATATCGTAATCGGTGGCAAAAAGATAAAATCCGCGTCTTCTCCAGCACTAACTTCTAAAGTAATTGTCGAATAATTTTGAAAAATATATCTCTGGAAAGCTCTTGTTTTAAACGTCAACTGGTTTCTTTGATCATGAAAATCGATCACACAATTCCAAGATATTAAATAATTTGTCTCCTCAGATATGTGGGCGTTGAGGTTTATTTTTCCATCCCTACCAACTCTGGTCTCGGGGAATTACTAACGACGTCATGCTACGTCTGCAGTTCTTTCCTGTGCAAATATAAACTTTTTCTCCACACAAAAATCTCTATTCCAGAATGATCAACAATGATGTGTTTCTTTCATTAATTAAATGCTCGCAAATGGCTTAATTCTAATTATTTCTCTTCTTGCACCATTGCGAGGTTGACATTTTCTAGCTGAGTAAGGTCTATTTCCGAAACGTCTTCTCTCTTACTCGTCGTGGAAAGTTTTTCTCGTTCTATTTATAATCATGAGCCAGCTCCTATCGATGCGTCAAGCATGATCTCACGTCCGCATGACTCGTGGTCACTCATTCTTGCGCCACATTATAACAGCCCACTTCTTAAAATCTTTCCAAGTTATTCTAAGGACTGTATTATTTCCTCTCTTCTATTGCAAATAAATTATGAACCAATTACACATGGGTTCACTACTTGAAATTGATCGTCTGCAGTCCTTACCTGAATCACGGATAACTCACACTAATACAGCCATCACAATTAACACCGGTTATTAGACAGATTCTACACACCCAAAATACACGGGGCTAAATGACCGCGTTGTCGCAGCCCCAAAACTGAGGAACCAACCAACCAGTTTCCAACCCTCAACTGTTCCTTCAAGCAAGACATAGTAATGCTGTGTCCCAAAGCTACATTTGCAGCCGTAGTGAATAGATAGCCGACTAATATTTCGAACGGCCAACGAGAAAGACAGGCCATGGTGCGTAAACCAAATCCTTCTCTGACGTAGGGTAGGCAATGTAGTGCTTGTACGTTTAAGTCGAGAGCAATTTATGAGCAGCAGAAATGCGATATTTTATATCTACGGTATCTTCTTGAAATTGACCCAGTTTAGATGTTCCGTGTGTTCTCAAACACGATAAATTATATTGTAGCCTATAGGTTTACAAAACTACGCCAGCTATAGATAGCCTATTTACATGTTGGAGCTATTCCTTACAAAAATCCACGTGAACTAGGAATCAAGGGTTTGTTGTGTCTTTAGCTGCAACGAGTACAGTAAGTTGAGTTGTAGAACCTGTGACCTTCGTTGTGTTTACCGGTAACTTACGTGCACATGAGTATAATTAGATCAAAGAATCTTGCAGTGAAAGTATTACTTAGTTATTGTTGTTTTAAGGGGCGGAACAGAAATTAATATGTTTATCCTATAGGAGAGATCTGCGGAATACACTTACCACCGACGAACGGCTCATGTCAATACCTTCTATGAAGACAAGTGATAACAGAATACCAACGTTTATACAGGTTCAATGATGTAGACAAGACGACTACCATACCTCCCTGCCGGCAGTAAAACGAAGACCATAGAATATTGACGTTCGTGAATGTCTTTCTATTATCAAAACGTTTGATACATAGGCTACTGTCCCCGCACCAGCTCTGAGGACGTAGGGTATGAGGTAAGGGGAAGGTAAGGGGAGCGGGAACAAATGAGTGAGCCAGGGAATTCCGGGCCTTGCTTATGCTACGTATAGTCACTGCCGGCTGGATCGCAACACTCCTGGTTGCTTTAAACTGCCTGCCCATTCGACGATTACAGCATTGGTTTGAGCGTACAACCTCGTTTCCAAATAAAGGCGCTAGGAAACAGCACCAAGGCACTGTGGCAAACATATGTTTTGTATTGATGTTAATGGAGCAGTTGTGTTTGGAATGTATTCTGAATGATTTTATAATGCTGTACTGCTGCGTGCCCTTTTGTAAATCAGAACAGGGCAAGTTAGAATACCGGGGAATCTCATTTCATGAGATACCATCGGACAATTCACTGCGTGGGATGTGGTTACGTGCAATTTCCAGAGAAGGTGACGCAGGGGAAGCAAATAAACAAATAAATAAATACATACCGGTACATGAATGAATGATTGAGTAAATACGTGAGACAATAAATATGTAAGTAAATAAATATGTAAGTAGGTAAATATGTAAGTAAATAAATACGTGAATAAATAAGCAATAAATAAGTAAACAAATAAATAAGAAAATAAATAATTAAATAAATAAATTGGTAAGTAAATAAGTAAATAAATATGTAAGTAAATAAACAAATAAGTAAATAAATAAGCAAATAAATAAGTAAATAGATAAATTCGTAAGTAAATAAAGAAGTAAATAAAAATAAGTAAATAAATAATTAAATAAATACATATGTAAGTAAATAAACAAATAAGTAAGTAAATAAGTAAGTAAATAAATAAGCAAATAAATAAGAAAATACATAATTAAATAAATAAACATGAAAGTAAATAAACAAATCAGTAAATAAATACGTAAATAAATAAAAAGCAATAAATAAGTAAAGAAATAAGAAAATAAATAAATAAATTTGTAAGTAAATAAATAAGTAAAAAAAATAAACAATCTGTCCAAAAAATCTGTAAAAATGTATAATACAGCCATCACAATAAGACGGGTTATCAGACAAATTCACCTCACACCCAAGTACATGGGGCTACATGACCACGATGTCGCAAAGCCCCTAAATAGATCATCATCCCATTTTTCGGGGGCCGGAAGCATTTCTTTTCCCTTTCTTTTATTGTCCTTATGCTTTTCTTTTCATCTCGCCAAGTATGTAAGTTAGATTTAAGTCAGTTATAAGTAGTTATATTTTTATTATCGTCCGCATAATTACGGGAAAATGAGCTAGACATTTCGCCCCTTAAAAACAATCGCCTCCACCACATGTATTTTTGCTTTCCTTTATACTGAAAATTTGCCCGTAAGTATGTGTCTGAATACTTTTAGATGTTAGAATAACAAATGAACTAACTTAGTGTAATGTTTTCACGTCCGTCAATCTCGATATTAAGCCTCCAAACATAACAATACTTCGTTTCAGGTATCTTCCCCTTTAAAAAGCCGCGGCAATCTCAGTGCCTTGGTGCTGCACCTAGCGGTGAATTAATGCATATATCTTGTACGCCTGTGAGTGTCGAGCAGGCAGTTTAAAGCAACCAGGAGTGTTGCGATCCAGCCGGCAGTGTGTATAGTACAGTGCTACGTCATCACTGGCTTACTCACTCCACTCCACATTCCTGCCAGGTTTTCAGAGCTGGCGCGGGGACAATATATCATTCAATTATAAGAGTTATACCAGGACCTTCTATACTACCGGACCTGACACTGCAATCCAAGATGGCCGCCGTAGTTGGTGGTCGGACATCAAACGCCTGACGTGGGTCACAATCCAACACAACACAAAATAACATCATGACATGATTTTCTCTGCTGTTAATTCATTTTATGGGCTTGGGACGTCTTGGTCATCAGCCCCGTGCAGTTGTGTGTGGGTTGAATTCCTCCGATTACGTGATGAATGTAGTAGTGTGTGTAGCTGTGTAAGGGACAGGCATGGGGAGGTGCCCTAGGAGTTGAAGTAAGGTACCACCGGAGTTTCATCAGGAAAGGAATAAAATAAAATAATGTTGAGGCCCACAGGAGAGATCTGCAGAATATCTTGGCTGAGTGAACAGGGAAAGTTGTAAATGTTCCTGTAGGAATTTCAATCCCTTTTTAGTAAGTTACATATTATTCGGGGCATGTTTGCCATCCCTTGATGAATGCAGTATCTTTGCATTTTTCTGTAGGCACAGGCTAGAGTAAAATGAGGCTTTTCACCGATGTCTCAGTCTCACTCATGGCTGTGATTACATGGAAGCTACTCAGGTATGGGTGGTGCTGATTAATGACATTCAGGGCACAGTCAGTGCCTGTTGGCACAGGCTAGAGTATCACCGATGTCTCAGTCTCACTCATGCCTGTGGTTATATGGAAGCTACTGAGGTATGGGTGGTGCTGGTTAATGACATTCAGGGCACAGTCAGTGCCTGTTGGCACAGGCTAGAGTATCACCGATGTCTCAGTCTCACTCATGGCTGTGGTTATATGGAAGCTACTGAGGTATGGGTGGTGCTGATTAATGACATTCAGGGCACAGTCAGTGCCTGTTGGCACAGGCTAGAGTATCACCGATGTCTCAGTCTCACTCATGGCTGTGGTTATATGGAAGCTACTGAGGTATGGGTGCTACTTAGTAATTACATTCAGGGCAAAGTAAGTGCCTGTTGGCACAGGCTAGAGTATCACCGATGTCTCAGTCTCACTCATGGCTGTGGTTATATGGAAGCTACTGAGGTATGGGTGGTGCTGATTAATGACATTCAGGGCACAGTCAGTGCCTGTTGGCACAGACTAGAGTATCACCGATGTCTCAGTCTCACTCATGGCTGTGGTTATATGGAAGCTACTGAGGTATGGGTGCTACTTAGTAATGACATTCAGGGCAAAGTAAGTGCCTGTTGGCACAGGCTAGAGTATCACCGATGTCTCAGTCTCACTCATGGCTGTGGTTATATGGAAGCTACTGAGGTATGGGTGGTGCTGATTAATGACATTCAGGGCACAGTCAGTGCCTGTTGGCACAGGCTAGAGTATCACCGATGTCTCAGTCTCACTCATGGCTGTGGTTATATGGAAGCTACTGAGGTATGGGTGCTACTTAGTAATGACATTCAGGGCAAAGTAAGTGCCTGTTGGCACAGGCTAGAGTATCACCGATGTCTCAGTCTCACTCATGGCTGTGGTTATATGGAAGCTACTGAGGTATGGGTGGTGCTTAGTAATGACATTCAGGGCACAGTAAGTGCCTGTGGATGCTGTGAAAGGTTCTACTCATAGGGTTAGTACTGCTGTACTGACTCAGTGAGGAAAGCAATGACAAACTACCTCACTCCCCTTCTTGCCTAGTACGCCTCAATATAGCGCTGCCATGGGTTTTTGTGGGTATCTATCCACATAACCTAACTGCAGTGCCTTTTGAGGATCCAACCAGCTTTCGGGCTGACTACCTAACAGACATACATATTATTCTTAAAAATAAATGTGACCAACCAGATGGTGTAGTTCTTGGTTGCCACTTCTGGGGTCCAAGTTTGATTCCTGACTGTCAAGAAATCTCAATTCTAGTCTGAGGGTAAGAACGGGCTACACACAGCCTAGTGAGGTAAACCGAGAAATATTGGGTTCGATTCTCCGCTTAGCCACCCAGCAAGTAGTTTACCATGGGTTCCCACACATACTGAAGATAAATGCCTAGGTAATTCCTATCATAAGGTCACGACTGCCTCCTGTAAATCCGTCAACAAGTAGGCTAGTCGTATTCATTCATTCCTATTCATGAGATTAAATGGAACTCTGTCAAACGGGGCGGCTTCGGTGGCGTAGTTGGTAGCATGCTGAGCTTCTATGTCCAAGATAGCGGGTTCAAACCCGGACGAAGCCGTCGGATTTTTTAAGAGCGTTAAAATCCCTCAGTATGCCTTCCTTCGGAGGGGAAGTAAAGCCGGCGGTCCCATGTCATAGATTTATGGCATGTTAAAGAACCTTCCACTAATTACACCTGTGTGAAGCTAAATTGGATAGGTTAAGAATGTAAACAACGCTTTTAGGTTTCTACTTTCGTTGCCAAGAGCCGACTGCGGTGGCGTCTAGTAGCTAAGTTCTGAACTAGGCCTAGTAGTCGTTGACGGTGGCGTTTGCGGCAAAAGTAGGAACTATTTGAAAAATTCAAGTTGCAGTCTGTACTTAAATTAAAAAACAGATACACACACTAATACAGTCATCACAATTAACACCGGTTATCAGACAGATTCTACACACACCCAAAGTACACGGGGCTACATGACCTCGTTGTCGCAGCCCCTAAACTTAAGAACCAACCAAACTCTGTCAAAGGCATGACGTGTGTCAGAATCCAACCCAACCCAAAATAACATCATGACGTGATTTTGTCTGCTGTTAATTCATATTATGGGCTTGGGACTTCATGGTCATCAACCTCATGAAGTTGGGTGTGGGCTGAATTCCCCTGATGGGAAATTAGAAAATAGGCACCAATGGCTTATCTTCATAATAATTGGTTTTGGATCCAGTCTCACAACAGTTTCAAGGCATATCACCACAATTTTAGCATAACCTATGTATGAGTAAGCCTACTGGTAGTTTATAAAAACGGGATCCACACCAAGTACGTGATAAGATTGATATCCTTGGACAAGCAGGCGTATAATTGGATGAGAGAACACTGCAGACAATTTAAAAAGTAGGTTATGTTCCTACGTACGGTAATCAATTTTCAGATCTTCTTAAACCTTGAATTGGAATACGTTAATTATTGCTATGCTTGCTCATAATGAATTACCATTACTAATAATTTATAAACTCTAAATAGAATAATAAATAGACCAAACTTACCCACTGATTGGCAATAGTATTGGTGGTATCACAAGCGTAACAGAAGTCACCGGTATCTCGTATTTAAGAAGCACTATTGCAGACATTTACTTACACGAACGTGTAATATCATTAAGCAATAATCAATAAGCACAGATAATCAAGGGAGACGATTGCTAACCGAAATTCACATCACTATCACATCGTAAACAAAACGACTCAACTAATAAACAAAGCATGTAACACCAACAGCGACAGCCATCTTTCATCAGTTCCGCCGCCAGTGTCAGGTCCGGTATTATAGAAGGTCCTGGTTATACATGCATACATACATCCATAGCTATTCATAACCTTCCTGAACACTTTGTATCCGTCAAGTAATTCCATGTAATTAACAGGTTATTATTATTATTCTCGTATCAGAAACAAACATTGTAAATACATAAATAACACAGTTATTATATTATCTTTGCCCAAAACTTGGCCACTTCCAGTGCACTCTGTGTCCCCCGACGAAGATCTTCTTCCGTGCAGGATGCTGGGCACAGTCGACACTCAGTCATATGCTGAACAGTGTGGTCTTCTCCACAATCACATTGAATATCATCCTGGTCAATGTAACCCCATCTTGCCATATTAACCTTTGATCTGCCTACTCTAGAGCGCAGTCTATTCAGGGACTTCCAAGTCGTCCATTCCTCGTCATAGCCAGGAGGTAGAGTTTCAGAAACATTTTCCCAACCAGGGGGAAGGTTGGTCGTAGCCCTCCACATTTGCAACCTAGCTTTTTCAGCAGTGGTTCTAAGTTCCTTTGATATTCTAAGGAAACTCTTCCTCGACTTCAGTCGTTGCGGTTGCGGTTCATGTCCATATAGAGGATGAGTTCTTTCATGCTCCACTGTCTTTCGTTCCTTGTTCGCAGCTATTTCTCTTCGAACAGCGGGTGGTGCTATTCCTGCGAGGAGATAAAGACATTCGACTGGAGTTGATTTCAAGCAACCTGTTATAATTCTGCAGGTATCGTTGAGAGCTACATCCACCTGTTTGGCATCTGTTGAATTATACCAAACAGGAGAAGCATACTCTGCTGCATAATAGCATAGTGCCATTGCTGAAGTTCGGATCGTTTCAGGTTGACTACCCCACTGTGATCCAGCCAATTTGCGTAGGAGATTGTTCCTGGAAGAAACTTTCGACTTGGAGTTCATGCAGTGCTTCTTGAAAGTAAGAGATCTGTCAAGTGTCACTCCTAGATATTTTGGAGTCTCACAGTGTTCCAGTTCGACCCCTGACCATACGATCTTTAACTTGCGAGTAGCTTCCCTATTTCTCAAATGAAAAGCACACACTTGTGTCTTTGAGGGGTTTGGCTTAAGCTGGTTTATGTTGTAGAATCTGGAAAGATCTTTAAGGGCATTCGTGAGAGTGTTCTCCACTGATTCAAAATCTGCGCTCTGAGTGGCTAGAGCAAGGTCATCAGCATACAGGAAACTTCTGCTGTTCGGGGCTATAGGTTGGTCGTTTGTGTATATATTGAACAGGATTGGAGCCAGTACACTTCCTTGCGGGAGGCCGTTTTTCTGCAGTCTCCATCTACTACGCTGTCCTTGAAAGTCGACGAAGAACCTGCGATTTTGCAAAAGAGTGGCGATGAGGGAAAGATAGCATTCGTTATGTAATTATGTGGAATTATTTGACGGTAACAAAGTGTTCAGGAAGGTTATGAAAAGCTATGAATGGCGCCGGACAATTACTCTCATAATTGGACGATATACGTAAATGTATCAAATGCTTTGATAATAGAAAGACATGCAGACAAAAAGTTGAGTCACTTACTAACTTTTGTTGTCAATGAGAATTTTCATTGTTCTTATATTGCCTCATGGCCATTGGCTGCAATAAATACATTATTATAATATAAAGATATTCACCAACATACTATTCTATGGGATTCGTTTTACTGCCGGGGGGGGGAAGTAAAGCCGGCGGTCTCATGTTATAAAATTATGGCATGTAAACGATCCTTTCGCAGACTAAACTTGTGGAATGCTAAATTGTTAGGATAGATTTCGTCAGAACGCTCTATCAAAGTTCCAACGTTCATCACTAGGTATCATTGATATCTGGTGGCGAAAGTTGGAACTAGGGGAGTCCGCTGTCCTTGGGCCTGAGACTCGTCTCATACAAAACATCGGACAAGAGTGTAAACTCTCAAAGATTGCCACGCAAGTCGAAAAAGCAGCGCATCAATGCGGTTCGCATCAGGAGGAAAGTTGAAACTACTTGAAATTGAACGGAACTTGTAGCTCTCCCTAATGAGGGTGTCCGCTTGAAGCAGCTACAGACTCAGGCAAGCCGAACATGTCCTCGGACACTCCCGGCACTAAAAGCCATACGATAAATAAATAAATAAATAAATAGCTGCCGGGAGGGAGGCGTGGTAGTCATTGTTTGGGATTGTTATATCTTTCGAGAGGGTGAAGGACTTTGGTCACTACTCTTTGTTTTTCTTTTTATACCAAGCGGGCTCTGTATATTATTCTGTGGTCTGTTTTGAAGGACATGGCTCATCATATCTGCTTGGTTTATTGGAATTAAAATAAAATAAGTACGGTATTATAAAATAACCTATACGCCGGCTAGGCTTTCGAGAGTTACTATTTTGTGTAACATTGTTCTTGTCAGGACAAAAGAGAAAATTGATTCTTTAATGAAGAAAAGCAGTATTATTCGGAGTTCATTTACGCGAATATACAACAACCTGGACAATGATATAACGAAGAATGGTGATGAGATGCTTGTGGAGGCAAACCTGGTGGTGTTCAAGGACAAAGCCCGAGATCTAGCAACACTGGATGAAGAAATTATAGATGTTATGATAATAATAATAATGTTTTACGTCCCTTTTAACTACACTGGCTTTTAGAGACGCCGGGGTGCCAGAATTTTGCCCCGAAGGGGATCTTTAACGTGCCAGTAAATGTACTGACACGGCTCCCTCGCATTTGCGCACCCTCAAATGCCAGCTGACTGCGCCAGGTTTCGAACCTGCAACCTTGGGATCAGCAAGCGAGAACGTTACCCCTGAGCCACGCAGCCAGACCAAGATGTTATGATAACAGAAGACTACGCAACTGCAGATCTGGAAAAGGAAATGACTTCTGCGTGTTAAGAAATAATTATGTTGGTAACAACAAAATCTTTATTGATACCCTCAATTCACATGTTGGCATTACTGCATATTGTAATTTGTTCATCAATAAACTTTTTACTCATTGCAAATGGCGTACCAGCTGATTGTCCCATATCACCTGTACTATAAAAACATAAAAACTTTAACAGGTTATGAGCCCAGGTGACTCTAAAATACAAGTAAAAGTGAAAACAGGTGATAGTAAAAACATTTAAAAAGTAAAGTAAGTGAAGTACGGTAAGAGAAGTCCAAAAAAATAGCCACAAAACCCGAAGACGTAGCACATGTCGAGAAACTCAAGGGAGTCGACACATATCCTATGTGGGTGTTTGAGTTAAAAATTCTGCTTGCCGCAAGAGAACTGATCAAGATTGTCGACGGGACAGATGTGTTGGTGACCAATCCACCCAGAAATCAAGCTTCAACAGAACAGTGGAAGACGCGAGATGCAAGAGCCCAATACTATATTGTCACATCCATTGACAGACAAGTTAGGCCAAATATCCTAACCTGTACAACTTCTAAACAAATGTTTGATACTCTTCGTAACATATACCAGAGAGACTCGAGCCAACAAAAATGATTGCTGCTACGAGACTTTTACAACTTCCAATTTGATGCGAAGAAGGACATGATAAGCAAGATTAGTGATCTCCAAAACATCTCCTTCAAACTGAACAAACTCGACCAGAAAGTTGACGAGATTATGCTACTTACCAAGATCCTGTCCGTGCTGCCTGAAGAATATACCCATTTTATCACAGCATGGGACTCTACTCCAGAGGCGTCCAGGACCATAAAGAACCTGTGTTCGAGGTTACAGATGGAAGAAAGCAAGTTGAGGCGCACTTCAGTAGAAGAGCAAAATGTATCCTTTAAAGCAGAGTTAAAAAACAAACAAGGTAGATCAAAATCTAAAAACAAATGTATAAGCAGTAAAAAGTGTAATATATGTAAAAAGACAAACCATGAAACAAAAAATTGTTTTCTCAAAGACAAGCATCAATGCTCAATATGTAAAAAGTTCAATCATGAAGAGAAAGACTGCTATTTTAGGGATAAAAATAATTCTAAGGTGGAAAATAAAGTGTCATTTCTTGCAGCTGATTGCAAGGGCTCACATAACGCTATACTAAAAGGAACCAGGCGTCTACTGTAGTAGTAGACAGTGGATGTTCAACTCACATGGTAAGTGATGCAAATTTGCTAACAGGTGTTGTGAGCTGTAATGAACAAATATTAATGGCTAAGAAAAATCAGGCTATGTCTGAGCAGTGTGTTCTCAATGATGTTCACTGTGTGCCTGATTTGTCTAAGAACTTGATGTCATCACAAAATTCAAAGCTGGGTAACTTGATGGCATTTTTGAAGCAGGAAGTGGAAAGTGAGGAAAGGATATCGATGGCTATAGAAGGATTTCATTTAGTTTCAAAAGGCAAGAATGTTAGGGAAAGTAAGTTACCAACTGCGGCCTGTCTAATTAACGTTAAATCTTCCAAACCCGTATGTATCTTCTGTGATGGAACTCAAAACAGCATGGACTGTTACAAAGCTCGTGAGTTTAGTTTGGAGGAGAAGATGAAAGTTGCCAGAGATAAAAGATGCTGATTCGGCTGCTTGAAACCCTACCAAACTAGTAAGAAATGTAAAACTTTTTTAAAATGCATTGTTTGTGAGGGTAGGCACGCACCTCTCATGTGTAATAAAGCCAGTGTGTCTGTCAAATCTGACAAAATTGATATTCCTTCAGTCGAGAACAATTTGTCTAATGTGAATTGTGGACAAGTTGTTTTGAAAACTTTGACTGCTGTAATTAAGGGTGTTGCTGAAAAACCAATACGTGTTCTGTTCGATGACGGTTCTCGGAGATCCTATGTTAGGAGCGACTTAGCCAAACAGATGGAATACCAGTCTATAGGCAGTGGTAGTATGGTACATTCACTCTTTGGTGGTTCCCATTCTAAGCCATATGAACACCAGTGTTACAAGGTAAGGTTAGGTAGTATGGATGGGAATTATGCATGCAACTTTGATGCTTTGGATCAGGACGTTATTTGTTCAAATGTGCCCACTGATCGAGAAGGTCCATGGTTGAGCGAACTGGAAGACGAAGGAATAAAACTTACTAGTGATAATGGGGATCCTATCGATGTGTTAATTGGAGCAGATGTTTGTGGTAAGCTGTCGACTGGTAAGAATGAGAATTTTAATTGTGGTATGTGGCTATCGAAACACACTTGGGATGGACAATCATGGGGAAGAACAAAAATGAAAGCTCAGGGAACATTAACCATTCAATGATGGTCTTGTCAATGTTGTCCACTGAGAAATCGTTAACTGCCTTGTGGGACTTAGATGTATTAGGAATTGAGGATCCAGTAATGAGAACCAGCAAGGCTGAGATGAAACGCCTAGCCAAAGACCATTTTGAGAAAACTGTTTGTGTAAATGAAGATGGAAGGTATGAGGTTCCGTTGCCCTGGTTAGAAGATCACCCACCCCTTCCTGAGAATTTCAACGTGGCATAGCGCAGATTGGACTCGACAGTGAAGAAGATGGCGGGCAGTAATTCTTTTGAGCGTTGTGATGTTGTGTTGACTGAACGGTTAAGGGATGATGTTATAGAAGAAATACCAAGAGAAGAGTGGGACAATGGACATTATTTCCTCATAGGCCTGTTTTTTTTAAGAAAATAGTACAACCCCCATTCGGCCAGTCTTCGATGCTTCAGCAAGAGAGCAAGGGTGTCCATCTCTAAACCAATGCATTGACAAAGGCATTAACTTGATTGAGTTAATTCCACCACTTTTGCTTCGCTTCCGACTTCATGAGAAAGGAGTGATAGCAGATATAAAAAAGGCTTTCTTGCAGATCAGTCTTGCTAGAGAGGACAGAGACTTTCTAAGATTTGTGTGGTTTGACAAGTCGGGTAACTTGAGAATATTTCGAAACACTCGAGTAGTGTTCGGTGTGACTTGCAGTCTCTTTCTGTTGTGTGCTGTTATAGAACACCATCTAAAGATCCGTAAGATGCCCAGAAAAGATGGAAGTTCTCCCTATTTCTCAACTACTATTACTACTCCTAGCTGAAGTCTTTCTATGTGGATAATTGTGTAGCAAGTGTTCGTGACGAAAAGGAGCTAGATTGCTTCATAAAGGAATCCACTGATATATTTACCAAGGACAAGTTTGATTTAAGAGGGTGGGAGGTTACCAATCCTGAACTTCCATTGAAAGGCATTAAGCATACTGCAGTTTTAGGTCTTCTTTGGGACAAGAAAGAAGATGTCTTGTTTGTGAACACTGATTTCTGGGAAAGTGAAGACATGAACAGGATCACTAGAAGATCGGTATTATCTTTAACACAGAAGTTATTTGATCCCATTGGGTTTTTATGTCCAGTGACACTTTTCCCCCAAGATTCTCCTCCAAAAGTCTTGGATAACAAAAAGAGGTTGGGATGCTGGAAGAGGATCTCAAACACTCTTTCATGGCTTAGATGGCAGACTTGCCAATTCTGAAAGATATTAAGATTCCAAGGTGGATAAAAAAGGTAGACAGTGATAATGCTTTGAGTTATGTCCATTTTTTGTGATGCCAGTCAGGAAGCCTATGCTGCTGCAGTTTTTATTAGATTAGAGGGCAGTTCTGGAGTAAGAATTCAGCCCATTCAAGCAAAATCTCGCGTGGCGCCGATAAAAGACACCAGTATACGTAGGCTTAAATTGCTTGCAGCAGTTATAGGTGATCGACTGACCACTTCCATACTACAAGAGATGGAGTTTAAAGGTTTAAGTTTAAAGCTGTTCTTCTGGAGCGACTCGTCTAGCGTGATAGCATGGATCAAACGAGAGGAACAATGGAAAACCTTTGTGAGTAATCGAGTGCATGAAGTTAGGAAACTTACCCCAAAAGAAGCATGGAGACATATACCTGGAAAAGAAAATCCAGCTGATCTTCCTAGCAGAGGGTGTCCTATTAAGAAGTTTGTAACCTCAAAATGGTGGCCAGTACAAGAGAACCAGATGGATGAAGAAGAATTCATTGTGGAAAAGAAAATGGATATTATATCTTTGCTGTGTGAGAATGGTGATGGTGATTCGTACTACTCCTACTTTTCAAGATTTAACAGGATCGTGAGAACAATTGGGTGGATTCTTCGATTTGCCTTAAATTATCGTCTGAAACGAGAAGGAGTTGAACTTGTGAAAGGTGAACTTGTTGCAAAAGAAATGGAAGAGGCGGAACTAAGGGTCATGAAACTTGTCCAGAAGGAGTCGTTCATTGGAGTTCAAGATAAGCAACTTGCATCACTCGCTCCTTACGAAGGCCATGATGGAGTAATCCGCTTAAATACGAAGGTGACAGAAAGGAAAGATTTGATGGACTTTAGATTGCCTGTAGTGCTTCCCTCTAAACATGCAATGGTTTTTCGATTGATTTATGACACACATGTGAAAAACTGTCGTGTTAGTGTTCAAGGACTATTAAGTATTTTAAGAGAGAAGTATTGGATTTTACAAGGTTTTCGGAGTGAACTGTAAATAATGTATGTTGAGACAAATGTCTCAAGGTGAGAGTGTGTTTAGGATTGTTATGATTGTTATATCTTTCGAGAAGGTGAAGGACTTTGGTCACTACTCTTTGTTTTTATTTTTATTTCAAGCGGGCTCTGTATATTATTCTGTGGTCTGATTTGAAGGACATGGCTGATCATGTTTGCTTGATTTATCATACTAATATATAAAAATGAGATGGTGTGTGCCTGTCTGTGTGTCTATCTGTTACTCAATCACGCAAGAACCACTGGTCCGATTTAAATGAAATTTTGCATGGATGTAGCTGATTTACCAGGCTTACATATAGGCTAGGCTACTTTTGATTTCGATATTTTGCACTATTTATAAATGGCGACTATTTTCATATTTCCATTTCTAATAAAAAGAGAACGCTAAGAAATAGCAAACTTTTGATGGCACTACGAGCTTTAAAATTCAATTTTCTATCCGAATGGTCCTTATAACTTTCCTACCTCTGATTAATAATTTGGTGAGTGAAAATGCATGTAGTATACACATGTAGTTGGTAACATGGAAATAACATAACTACATTAGGAATGTGTGATTATATATATTAATGATTTAGGCCAGCAAGTACTAAAAGCCTTTCGAAGAACGGGTGCTTCAGCTAGTTGGAAATAAAATAAAATAAGTACGGTATTATAAAAGAACCTATACGCCGGTTAGGCCTTCGAGAGTTACAATTTCGTAACAGTCATCTTGTCTACATCATTGAACCTGTACGAACGTTGGTATTCATTTATCACTTGTCTTCATACAAGGAATTGATATGAGCCGTTAGTCAGTGGCGAGTGTATTCCGCAGATCACTTCTATAAACGTATTAATTTCTGTTCCGACCCTTAAAACAACAATAACTAAGTAATACATTCACTGCAAGATTCTTTGATCTAATTATACTCAAGTGCACCTATGTTAACCATAATAAAGTTCACAGGCCCTACAACTCAACTTACTGTACTCGTTGCGGCTATTAAAGACACAACAAACCCTTGAATCCTAGTTCGCATACCTACATATTTGTAACGAGTAACTTTGACATGCAAATGGGTTACCGTATTTATAGATGCCGTAGTTTTTTAAACCTATACGGTATAATTTATTATGATTGATAACATACGGAACATCTAAACTGCGTCCATTTCAATATGATTGATATAAAATATCGCATTTCTGCTCCTCATAATGCACTAATAAACGTACAAACACTACAATGCCTACGTCACAGATTGATTAGGTTTACGCGCCATGGCTTGTCTTCCTCGTTGGCCACGCCATGATCCAAAGCTGCTTAGCACATATCATTCAAGTCTGTAGTAGCTATAGTGAACGTATTAAGTGCTTGCTTGATTGTCGACTTGTACAAATAATTTATAGAATCAACTAGTCTTTTGTCTTTGGTCTACTTCCTGGTTTAGCGGCTACCATTATTGGCTGTAATCCCGGGGGTCCGGGTTCCATTCCAGGCTCTGCCAGGCAATTTAATTCTCGTCTGAGGGCTAAAACAGCATAAACTTAGCCTTGTGAGGCAAAACTAAGAAGAGGTGGGTTCGATCCCCACCTCAGTGGTGCTGAGTGGTCTCCCACTTCTACTCCAGGCAAATGCCGGGATGGTACCTAACTTAAGGCTACGGTCGCTTCCTGCATAATTAAAGATATGGATCGTTTGGAAGTAAAATCAGCGAGCAATGGAAAAATCTAGAAGCGGATCAGGATAACATAAAGAGTACGATTGATGAAAATAATTTGCGGTTGGAAGACAGATTGGAAAAATTCGAACTTAATCAGGAAGATACCAAACGTCAGATTGAGGAAAAACTAGGCGTGATTAAAAGAAAATATCAGAAAGGTTTGGCGAAAAATGAGTAGTGATTCCAAGGAAGAGAGATTAACTATCATTAAGACAGTAGGCGAAAATCACACTCGTATTCAAGCATTGGAACAAGAAATTAAAAATAAAATGAAAGAACAGACAGACAGGATCATCAAAGCAGAACTGCGCTCTATGGGACAAGCCACATTGTTCAATAAAGGGGGAGCGAAACATAAGGAGACTGACTCAATTAGCCCTGAGACGACGAGCACGGCAGGAAGTCAGGTACAAATAGACAGCCCATTAACTACGAACACTGACGGATTTCATAATCACGTAGAGAGACGTTCAACTCCACAGAATGGTCAGCAGCACACGCAGCTTATACAAGTAATTCGCTCAAACGAATTCAAGCCTACAAAATTTACCGAAAATTCAGGGGTGACACCAAAAACCTTTATTAAAGAAGTCGAGGACTTCTACAATGACAATAACGTACCTCCCACGCGAAGATTAAGGATGATGGAGAAGTTCTTTTCTGGAAATGTCCTCACCTGGTTTTTGAGCTTTAAGTACACTTTTGAAGGGATGGAAGGTTTCAAGCAGGCTTTCTTTAGGAAATATTGGTGACCGGGATTGCAACAGAGTCTTAGAATGGAGCTCTACTCTAGGAAATACCAGAATACCCAGCAGACGAAGTATTCTGACTTCTTTTCATGCAAATGCTAAAATTTAAAGATTTGGACCACCCATTAGAAGAATCGAACCCGGTAATGACAATTGCACGGCAATTACCAGTGAACGTTCAGCAGGTGTTAGTTGCCGCCGGCATAAGCACAGGTATACACGTAGAACAGGTTTTGCGTCAAATCGACGAAACTACATCTCATATTCACCAGAGAGGGGGGGGGGGGGGGAGACAGATTGAACTAGTATATGCTACTGAAGTTGTAAAACCCACACAAGTAAATACCAGATCTCAGGCTACTAATACGAGTACGTCAACACCTAGGCGAGCTCAGGAAGAAATAGATAACAGATCGCACCAGCGATACGAGAACAATAACAACAATAGACAATACCAGGGTAACAATAGGTATCAGCAGCGAGGGTACCAACAATGGAGGAACAATAGATGAAATGAGGGACCCTATAGAAGAAATGGTGATACCAATGACAATCAGAGATGGCGAAATAAGAAATATCAAAACCAAGGAGGGTCACAAGATTACCGTAACTACTGGGATGATAGGCACGCTCAATCGCAGCGCTATCTAGAGGAGATTCATGCTAACGAAGGCGGTGAACAAGGACGATGGGAACGTGCCATTGACAAGAGAAAGGATCTGGATACTCACATCGAGGGGGCAGAAAGTTTACTAAGACAAGAGGAACGACAGGAGCGTACGCGACAGAAGGATGATGGGAGTCGTGGAGTAGCAAAAAAATCCAATAATTGAGAAAGGAGATTGCCTGAGAACGCAACAGCCGGAGTTTGAAGAAGGATGGATCGTAGCTCACATCCAGGAGTGGATCGCTTTGCCAGAAGATTGCGTGAAGGAAACAGTAAAACCACGGAACGATGATATCAAACAATTACCCATTATTTACGCCCGGATTGGTGGAATTAAAGTGACATGCCTGTTAGACACTGGTTCGCAAATTAGTCTGGTATCAGAGGCTTTGGTTCAAGAGTTGGGACGGAGTCAAAATATTCCTGTGATTCCCGTAACACAACTCAAAGTGAGGGGCGTCATTCCCGAAAGCACCGTCACTCGTAAACGTCAAGCATACTTAGAGCTGGACATATTAGAGCACACTTTTGGGCAAACATTTATTATTATGCCAAAAATGAGTTTCAACATTATTCTTGGTGCAAATTTCATTTGTGACTATCAATCTGTGATAGATTGGCACAGGAATACTGTCAGTTTCAAGGAGTCTGATAAACTGAAGAACGTGGGATTACACATGGATGAAATCACTACAGGGAAGGACGTGAGTTTGTGAGCATTGGAAGCGATACTGAAAGAGACGGAAGAGGAGGTACGAAAGGCAGAAGATGATATCATAGATGGAGCTGTTGTGGAACTCGACGAGGAGAGTGAAGCTCAGGAGATATGGTCTTTACTGAGAGAAGGAGATGACAGCCATACACAATTTGAAGAGCTATTGCAGGAGCGGCTCAATGACATTCAACTTGGGGGTGAACACAGAAAGCAACTGGAGGAGATCTTAAGAAAGCACAAAGCAGTATTCGATACAGTCCCAGGAAAAAATTTAAATTTTCAATATTCAATGCAAGTCGAAGATTGGTCACCTTTTAGAAGTAAACTGTATCCCATACCTGAAAAACACCGAGGTCAAGTGAAAATTATTATTGATGAGATGTTACAAGTGGGAGTTATAAAGAAGACGCCTACACCCTATTTGAATGCGATTTTGGCAGTCACAAAACCCAATGGATCTATTAGACTTTGTTTAGATGCCAGAAATCTCAAAATGAGACTCATATTTCCTGAGTATGACAGAGCGCCACTCATCAGAGACGTCTTAAAAGGCTTTAAGAATAAAAGCATTTATACTTCGGTGGATCTGACGAATTCCTTTCACCATATCGAATTGGATGAGAAGTCACAGCTTCTCACTGGCTTCTTATTCGATAATCAGACATATTACTTCGTCCGCATGCCTTTTGGAGTAAGAACAGCTGGATACACATTAATTCGAGCCCTGGATCAGAACCTAACTGAGGAGGTTAAGGAGATGACGGTACGCTACATTGACGACATTCTGTTGGCATCAGATAACATCGAAATTCACATGAAAAACTTGGATAAGCTATTAGACAACCTCAGAACATCAAATTTTAAAGTCAACTTGAAGAAATCGCATTTATTCAAGAATTGTATTTAGGACACATCATCGACCAGGAGGGAGTGAGGCTAAATCCGGCTAAGATCGAGGCGATTAAGAATGTTCCTACACCTACGAGAGTCAAGCACATCAGAGCTTTTCTAGGCGTAACGGGATTCTTTAAGGAGAACTGTCCAGGTTATACGGAGACTGTAGCACCAATGCAGGAGATGCTCAAAAAGAACAATAAATGGCTGTGGAATGCTGACTGTGAGAAGTCATTCCAAGCAACCAAACTACTGCTGGAAAACTGCATTAAATTAGGATATCCAGACTTCAAACGCAAATTTGTAATCCAAGCGGATGCTCCACTGATTGGTATAGGTGCTATGCTCTACCAAGAAGATCCAGCTAACCTTCAACATCGCTCATATTTGGCATTTGTAAGCCGTAGATTGCGTAAGCTCGAGCGCAATTATACTGTGACAGAACTTGAATTATTGGCAATACTCCATGCTTTACAACAATGGAAGAAGATCGCATATGGATACCCCATTGTTATCAGGACAGATCACAAGGCATTAACATTCTTGTTTAAGATGTCTACGGCTAGCGAACGTGTGACACGTTTGTCCATCTATATTCAACAGTTTAACATAGAAATTGAACATTGCCCGGGAAGAATGAATGTGATTCCGGATGCACTCAGCAGGAATCCAGAGCCTGACACTGAAGAAACAGCGATTGTACAACACCACGAACTAACACAGAAGGACCGTGAATTCTTGGAGGAGTTACGTGAGATCCAACGAGAGCAGGAAGCAGAACCATGGATGATGCAGATGATCCAATACTTTAAAAGACAGCTACCTACAGGAACACTTGCATTTCAAGAAGCGAGAGCCAAAGAAGGAAGATATGTTTACCTAAAAAATTTGCTGCATAAATGGATTACCAAATTACGCATATTAGTACCTGCATCTTTACAACGAGGACTGACTTGGAATGTCCATGAATGTTACGGTCACGTGGAGATCGATAAGTCTGAAGCGAACATCGGAGAGACGTTTACATGGCCACGCATGAGGACGACCATATGCGACGTTATTAAGATTTCTGATCCTTGTCAGAGGACCAAGCCAAATAACTATTTAATGAGGCAATATCCTAAACCACTGTTACCTCAGAAACCGTGCGAGCTTGTGGCAATAGATTGTTTTGGGGCAATTCCGAAGGGAAGACGAGGATGCCGCCATTTACTAGTTTGTCTGAATGTATTCTCCAAATTTGTAGTGTTGTGTCCTATACAGAAAACAACATCCAAACAAGTACTCAGCCGCATACGCAATAGAGTTATCCCAATCCTAGGAAAACCAGAATTTATTCTATCTGACCATGGCACTATTTTACGAGCGCCGAATTCAAGAAAGGTATGGAGGACATGGGTGTAAAACACATATTATCCAGCATACGCCACGCACAAGCTAATCCCTCGGAATGTGCGATTAAATGCGTAACCAAATACCTGAGAATCTTCATTCCGAACGAACATCATAAGTGTGTGGACAGGATTAAGGATGTAGAGACATGCATGAATTCGACAAGGCATGAATCAACAGGCCAGATTCCCATTGTCTTGCACATGAACGAATACCCGGAGAGATCGTGGAGTAACATCATCAATTGCCCACAAGATCCCATGATAGGCCATGACTTGAGAGTAGAGAGAACCGGAGTTCACATGAGAAACCAAACAGATCGCAGAATACGCCGCGTAAGGAACAAGAGATTTCACCGTGACCATGAAATAAATGAGCTTGTGTTGGTACGTCGCCCAGCAACATCAGAGAAGAAGATCTTCAGTAAATTCTGTGCCCAATTTATAGGACCCTTTAGTATAGCGAGAAACCTGGGAAATAATGCTTATAGAGTAAACAAATTAAGCACAGGAACCATATCCGTCTATTATAGCGCCAATTTAAAGGTTTATAACACTAGCGAACCTTGGGAGCGCAGGAATAATGCTGCAAATTGAGTATATGAACGTCCTACTGACATGCAAGTATACGGGGGTCAGTTGAGTACGCCAGGAAAAGAAGGAAGTTAGAGCTGTTGTTTACAAACATTAACGAGCACTGCAGCAATGATGACACACAGCGAGTGAGAGAGAGGAAGATATGAGACGAGCTAGGGACGTGCCTCAGGCGTTCCACCCAGCAAGCCCGCAGGCTGGAATGTATTAATGAGTGAGCAGGATGTAAACACGAGTAAGGATGACACTCTAGAGTCAGGGGCGGCTAGACGAGACACTAGGAAGGAGGCTGACTTACTACAATAGTACAAGTTGGCTTACGGATGTTAAAAAAATTGACTTTAGGCTAAGTTCGATTTTTCCAACTAGGAGAGTTATAAACCCTTTACACGATGGTCGTATAAACGATTCTAAATTGTATACTGCAGTTAATCATATTACTACCAGCTTCATGTATAAAACCAGACTGTGATGGTGAAACTGCCAGTATTTATTGGAGACGCTCAGAATGTACCTGGCAGCAGGGAAACGAAGGTTGATCGCTTGTGGAATTTTAGAAAGAGGGCCCAACCCTTGATGACGAATCGATGGCAGGTGCTAGCTAACTTAGAATCAGGAAGACGCTATGGTGACACACTCGCTTGGCATGTTCATTGTCTATTTCGCGCCTAGCCAGAAATAATGCTGCGATATGAGAGGCCAGCTGAACTAGTAACCACACCCACAGAAAGGAGTCCAGAGAAAAAGCGGCAATGTTGGCGTGGATTTTGAACCAATGAGAGAGAAATGCTTCTTTCGGCGCCAGAATGGCATTATTTATAGCTTAGGAGGATGGATTTGAGCGGGAAATTGGCTACAGATAATCACTACGATCGATTCTTGATAGCAGTAACCTGATCTTGACCTGCGTGTTACGACGATTCTATCGATACTTTTACATGCCAGTACGACGATTTTTATAAAAAAGTTTTTCACTTTTCCCCCTCTAAGTGTACTTCTAGACTGTTTCATTTATAAGAGGCCCATGAGGCGATGAACATTATTATTTTTGTATGTGTCGGAAGGCACGGACGTTTCTATTTGTATGTGTCGGAAGACACTGACTATTCGATATTTGAGCGTTCGAGGGCACAAATAATTTCATTTTGCAGTGTCGATAGACACTTGTACTAGTTTGCGTGTCATGAATACACTGTTATATTTTGGAGACTATAATTAACGTATTATAACTTCAGTAATTGTTAGGTAGACCCTGTACAACAAATATAGGGCCAGTAACTTCAATATTTCGTCAAGAGACTAATTCGGGGAACAAAGTACCTGAATCGGCGAATTTAGTAGGAGATACAGCGTGTGTATTAATTAATAAACATTTTATTCAGCACAAGAGATGGCATCACGGAACCTGGAAGGAGCTTGGACCCATCAACACTTCAGTGATATGAGTGGCTCGAGCTAAGCCATTAAAAGGGGGATGGCTGCCGACGTTCTCTGACGCTGACTGGCAGAAAGGAATGAGTACTGAATAATGCATTATTATTGACAGATCAATTTATGGTTTATGGGACAAATTTGTAAATATCTTGTTTGTGGGTTAATGTAGAATCTTGTTTGTTTTCTGACACACAGTAAATTGCTTGGAACAGCTAGCGTTATTTTTGTAGATATTTGTGTTTTATTGTTGTAAAATGTAAGTGGCTATGTGTGCTACCGAGCCCGCATATGATCACGTAATGCCGTTAAATAGCGTAAATCGGAGATGTGCAGGATGCCAAAAAGTGGAACCGAATTAATGTAATATCAAAGTAGTATTGGAGGGTAATTTGAACTTTATGTGGATTTTATGATTGATCAGATTCATTGTTGATAATTGCCCTTGTTGCAATTTAATTTTATACGAGTAGCAATAAGCTCACTCGAGGGTTAATCTTGATTTTAAAATTTTGAGTGTTGTCGACACAAATCTTAGAAAGTCTGATTCGGAGCCGACCGCATGGTGTGATTATAAGTGCCAGTCCAAGCGTAAGGTGTCGTGTGTGATTTATACAGGTAATTGCTTGCGGGAATTCAGCTTTATGGACTGATTCCGTCAGCCGCATGCCAGATCCCTTATCATGTCCTCACGAGGCTGATATGTGGATATATTGTTTCTCGCCATTCCAGGTAAATGGGTGAGATATTGTTGTGATGATGCTACGATTTATAGGTGATGATAACGAAGCCAGTGGGTCGCTGGTTATATATATATAGACACTGCTTGGTGGACTGACAAGTGACAGATGTGTTGGGGAGCAAGGAACCATACCATGAGGCGAGCTCGATCAGATAACGACGGCCGATGGGTCATTAGCAGACAGAGCAGCTTGGCCTGTACCTTGTAATGTTATTTGAATTCATAAAAGAACTGATCAATTATAAATGTAATTGTTGAGTAAATGGGTGGTGTTCACGTTGTATTGTCATCTCCGAAGCGTTAGCTTATCGCGCTTCTTATTCATGTAATGGAAATTTCAGCCGTCGAGGCTTATGTTGTTGTTGCTTGATTTTTTAAATTCCTATATATTTATTGTTGCATTAACTCGTAGAGTCATATCGCGACATACAGAATTTTGTACATAGTAATAACAATGTTGGATACAAACATTAACTTAAGGTGCGGTATTACAAAAGTTGTTACAGAGGTTAACTTATACATCATGGTACATATTCTTGAGCTTAAAAAAAATATATGTTTTTGAAATGGATGTGTTCATTTAAAATCTCACTTAGGCTTTTTCTCTGATGGAGGTTGCATAGAGTTCTTTGTTGATCGTACAAAGGGCATTCTAGTAGTATGTGGTTAACCGTTTTCCTTTCTTGACAGTTCTCGCATACGGGTGGAGATGTCTTGCAGAAGATGTGTGCGTGGGTCATTTTGGTATGACCTATTCGTATTCTGGTAATGAGGACTTGTTCTCGGCGTGGAAGGAGTGGGGTGTCGAATTTATTTGTAGTCTCATTCCGGACCTCATGAAGCTTTGAGTGTGGGGACCGGATCCAGTCGGTTAACCATTGTTTGTGGATTTTTGGTTTAAGAGAAGAGGCCACATAATTGTGGGGGGTGAGAAAGTTTGGATCTTGAGGGGACAGACGAGTTGCTTCTTTGGCTGCTATGTCTGCTTGTTCGTTGCCTTTTATCCCCTTGTGTGAGGGAATACACATAATGTAAATTTTCTGACCATTATTTGTTGCCGTGTTATATGACTCCAGTATATTTTGGGCTAAGGAGTTGGAAGGCGATGAATCTTGAAGGGAGTTTATTGTAGATAAGGAGTCACAGAAGATTAAAAAGATTTCTCTTTTTGTGTAATTCTTGATGGATTCTATAGCTTTTAGAATGGCGTATTGTTCACATGTGAATATAGAGCATATTTTTGGTAATGTATACTTTATCGTATGATCTGGATATACAATAGCGCAGCCGCTACCATTTTCTGTCTTTGATCCATCTGTATAAATTGCGGTAAAGGTGGGAAATCTTTTGGTTTTCTCTAGAATGAGTGTCTTGAAGGTGCTACTGTCAGTTGATTCTTTATTAATTTCACATAAGTCTAAAATTGTTGGTGGAGTTTTAATTCTCCATGGCGGAATTGACATATTTGTTGTCGTTCTCTGAGCAATTGGGGGGAAAATGAGAGTGGACGTCATGTAGGAGTCGTGAATGTTTAATGTGGATAGGAAGATGTCTTCTTTGCTGCTTGGGGTAGGGAAGAGATTGATTATTTGGGAAAACATAGGTGTAAGTTTTGGAGTGCGGAGACGCTGCGACCATTGTTGTATAATTGATAGTCAGTAGTTTTCTGCGAGATTGGAGCGGAGGTTCATAAGCTTCCATTAGTAGACTGGAGATCGGACTGGTTCTAAAAGCTCCTAAGATGATCCTTAGAGATGTGTTTTGAATAGGGTCAAGTAATTTAAGTGCTGGGGCTGAATTGTATATAATGGAGCCATAGTCTAGCTTAGAACGGATGACTGCTTTGTACGTGGGCATTAATACATGAGCATTAGCTCCCCAGTTGTTAGCTGCTAGCTGTTAGAACATTAATTCGACGTAGGCAGTCGTTTCTTAAAGTTTTAATATGAGAGTTCCATGTTAGTTTGCTGTCAAAGGTCATTCCCAGTATTTTTATTTATTTTTCCACTTCGATTTTATTTCCCTTGAGATATAATTCTGGTTGTTCATTCTGTCTTCTCTGTTTGGAAAATAGAATGCATTTGGTTTTGGTTGCAGAGAAAATGAAGCCTGTATGATTCTCCCAATTGGCAAGATTGTCGAGGGATTTTTGTATTATTTCTTGGGCTGTTGATAGATTACGGCCTTTGCCGAATATGGTGATGTCATCCGCAAAGAGGCAAGAGTTTGCTGGGAGGTTGATGCAGGAAGTTATGCCATTTATGGCTACTAAGAAAAGGGTTACACCAATGACTGAACCCTGTGGGACTCCTTTCTCTAATCTGATTTCTTGAGATAGGGCACCGTTAACTCGGACTTGGATGCTTCTGTTCTGTAGAAAATTGTGTATGAATCCAATCATATTTCCCTTGATATTGTGTTGTTTTAGGGTTTCGATGACTTGTGTTTTGCGTATAGTATCATATGCTTTATGTATGTCTAAACTGACTGCTAGGAGATGGAGTCCGTGTCGAAAAGCATCTAGAATTTCTGATTCTAAGGTTATTAAGGTATCAGTTGTTGAGTGAAATTGTCTGAAACCACACTGCTCTTGTGTAAAGAAATTCTGCTGCTCTAGTATCCATTTTAGTCTTTTATTAATAATTTTTTCCATTAATTTGCACATACTATAGTACATGTTAGAGCTATTGGTCGATAATTATCAGGAATCATGTGGTCCTTTCCTGGTTTGGGTATAGGAATCATTATGGCTTTCCTCCAAGCATCTGGAAATACTTTCTGAGTCCAAATGAAGTTGAAAATTTCGGTGAGACATTCTAATCCATCAGGGGGAAGTTCTTTCAAGAATTCATATATATTATATCATCAGGGCCAGGACTAGAGTTTCTGCAGTCGTTGAGTTCTTGAGATATTTCGTTTATGCTAATTTTATCATTGTAACTATCATTGGTATTATCAGAGAGGTCTGAGAGTGAGTTATTGTCAGGACCACGGAAATTTGAGAGTACTTGTTCATTATTGGAGTCACTTGGTATTTTTGCAAAATTTTTGGCTAAGGTATTGTCAATGTATAGATGGTTGGTTATTGTTGATCCGATTTTGTTGAGAGAGTTATTGTTTTTGAGGGATTTTGGAGTCCTTTAATTTTCCGTAAGTATTCCCAAACAGAGTTCTGAGGGGTCTGATTGGAAAGAGAGGACACGTATTTTAGCCAGGAATTTCGTTTCCTTTCTTTGATAAATTTTCGTGCTTTTGTTCGACTTCTTTGAAAATTTAATTTATTCTCAAGAGTAGGGTGTCGTCTGTATTTGTAAAAATCTTGATTGTTGATTTTGATCGCTTCTTTACATGTGTTGTTGCACCAAGGAATTACTCCTCTGTGGGTTACATTGTTAATTCTAGGGACTGATTTTTCTGCGGCTTTGAGTATTGCCTTAGTGAATTCGTTTACAATATAGTTGATATTGTAATTTTTGATGAGGTAAGATGGCGGTAATCTGTTGAGCTCAGTCTTGATATTTTCTCTGTATTGGCTCCAGTTGGCAAGTTTTGAGTTCCAATTCTTAGGATTAATTTGAGGGTGAAGTTTGTTGTTTTTATTAATTGATATAGGGAAGTGATCACTTCCATAGAGGTTTTTACTAGCGTTCGATGTGAATATTGCTGCTATGTCTGCAGTGTATAAACATATATCAATTGTGCTGAACGTTCCGTGCTGTATGTCCCAGTGTGTTGGACAATTGGAGTCTAGTAGGATTACATTTTCAGAATCTATTAGTGTTTCAATTATTTTCCTCTTTTATTTGTATAGTCATTGTTCCAAACGGTGCTGTGGGAGTTGAAATCACCCAAGAGAATAAATGGTTTGGGAAGTTGGTTTGTTAGATCTACTAGGTCTTGCAGGTCTGTTTTCTGGCTGGAGGGGAGATATATATTGCAGATACAGAAGGAAAGTGAAAGGAAGATCATAGATGCTACTGCTTCCAATTTTGTATTTAGTGGAATTTCTTTTTGAGGAACTTTATTGCTAATGTAGGTGGTAACTCCTCCGCTTGCGTAAGTAGGATTGTTGCGGATTTTGTAGTATGCTGTATAATGATTAATATTAGCCACATTGTGGTCTCTAAAGTTGGTTTCTTGTAAGCAGATTATTTGAGGTTGATGTTCATTGACTAAAATTTTCAAGTATTCGTTTTGGGGGTAATACCCGTTTATATTCCACTGTAATATACTGGGATTCATGAAGATTATTTAAATAGAAGGATTAGTGGTTTGGGTTCATTTCGGTTTGAGGAGTTATAGAAGGAGAGGAGTTGCTGCCATTATTAAGTGCATTGAGTAGTTTCTTGATAAGTCGAGTGTTACTATTCTTGATGTTCTTGACTTGATAGTAGGGATGTAGCTTGCGCATAGTCTCGATGAGTTCTTCAATACTAGATGTGTAAGATAGTGCAATGGATAAGGCATTAGGTGCTGATGCACCTTAAGTATTCTCAAAAAGACTTTTTAGTTGTAAAAAGTCAAGTGAAAAGTTAGAGGGATCAGCTTCTATCACTTCTTTGACAGGGAGGAGTTGATTTTCTAAGTTGAAGGAATTCGGTTTCATTGTTTTTTTCTTGGGTTGGATTATGTCTGGAGTTTTTTTGGAGCCCAGAGTAGGGAATTCATCTGTTTTATCATCTCCCGATATAGAGAGGTCATCACAGAAGGACTTGATGTCAGCTCTGGAAGAGATATCTGAGGAGTCACTTGGAGGTAAAGGTCGTTTTATTCCATGGTGTATGGTGGTAGACGATTCTTTGTTGATTTCAGGTAGCTGTAGTTGTCCATTCAAGGACGTTTCCTTCAGAGGAGAGTTTTGATAAGTAGGAAGGGAGTCGGTATTATGTTCAATAGTTTAAAGAGGATTCTTATCCTGTTCATGCTCCAAAGTATTGCCGGCTGGATTGAATGGTTGCTCCTTGGAAGAGGTTGGAGGTAGGTTGAAAGGTTGGTTTTCTTCGTCTGAAGGATTAGTTAGCAATGGACATGCACGGGCCAAATGGCCTTCCTCTTTGCAAGTAAAGCAGGTTCCTTCATAGCATATCTGGAATGAAGGTGGTAGTTTATTAAAGTCACAGGGTTTAACATAGAGTTGTCGGCGGAAGCTGAGTATATGTGCAAAACCTGGGATATTAATTCCAGCCTTGAGGTTAGATATGGAGGACATTGGTTTGATATTCAGTTGTTGAAGATAGTCTGTAATGACTGAGTTGGGCAAAATAGGACAAACATTTGATAGTATCACTCGTTTGTTTGGAACTATTAGTGGACGTAGGGAAAGGTCAATGTTGTTGATGTTGATTACAGGGTGGTTTAAGGATAATTCTTGAACAAGATTTTTATTCGATAGGAATATGCAGATTCTAGAATTAGAAATGCGAGATACATAACGTATGTTATCAGGACTAGTTATTTTACCAACTGTGAGGATATAATCCTTTAATGGGATTCCGTCATGTGCGTCTATGATAATTGCTTGTTCTTTACTAGGGGTTAATTAAATTACGGATGCATAACTTGGAAGGGATTTCTTTGGTACATTGTAGAACGAACTATTAGTAGGGTTATGTAATGGTTCGATGCCATTACTAGTAGCCATTCTTGAGTAGCGAAGGGCTTTGGACAAGCCTCGCTGAATTACGTTATTCAATTGTCGACTTTTGTTGATTTAATCTGGCACTCGTAAAACATAAAATGATATTTTTTCACTCTATATTAACAGTATATCACAGTCCTGTGTTCAATTACATGAGTAGACTCGTTGTACTCACAATTAACCTGGAAAACTTCCCAATTGAAGTCCTGCAACCAATCAATTCGAGAATAAATCAGCGCGCTTAATCAACACGGCTGAACTCGTTCACTGTCACTTGGATTCTCCCTTGATTTTCTTGTTTACATTTTGTGTCAGTGACCCGTGTGGCCACCTTGCTTGCGACGCTGTTTCCTTGTTGTTATTTGTCCGAGCTCTTGGCCTTGGAGGCAAGCTCGTTGTCTGCTGTGCTAGAGCACTGGTCGGAATCTCGGGGGAGATTCGTGTAAATTTGTATTTAAGTTTTGCGTGTGTCAGGATTTAATTATAATTTGTTTTCTTTAGTGTAGTGTCCTGTAGCCATGATATTGATTTCCGAGATAGGTGTTCGTGATCATCAGGGCTGTTTTCCCGTTTTAAACGATCACTCATCCAAAGTACTCATTTTCTTTTAGTTGGTCAATACGCGCGCATACTAAATTCTTAACCAGTCGGTGAACCAGGTATCCACAAGTTTTATTGAGAGGAGTGTGTCTGTGATACCCCTCCTTTTGTTGAATTCATTTATGTGGAGTCAGATGTCAGGGAGGAGTTTTTCTTTGTTATTATTAGTTTTATGCACATTTATCAATTATTAAACTATGTTTACTTTACTTGTGATTCACTTATTTCTTAATTATAGTTTTTCGTATGACCCCTTCTATCCGTAGAGCATGTTGTTTGATGAACTTACTAAAGCAGTACACAGGACTGAACGCGACCCCGAAGAGCAGAATCTTGTCATAAAACACTGCTTTACGTTCATCGTGTTAGTTTCTGTGACTGCCACATATTGAAAATAACATCTAACCTAGGTATAAAAATACTTTTTAGTTCTGTATTCATATTAATTCGTTCAAACGCTTCTGAGATATGAAGACAGTTTGCACGGTCACCATATTAGACTGGGGTAAGTAATGAGAATGGTAAGTTACGGTCGGGGCCTTACTGAAAAACTTTCCCTATCAAGTAGTCTATCAATAAATACGCTATAGCCAATCAAACATTATTAGGTTGATACAGAAGAACATAAATAATATAATTTCATAAACTACTACCGTATTTCATATGATGAATGTTTGCGTGATTATCACGCTACTTCTCTCTCTCCCCGCCTCGTTGTGTAGTGGCTAGAATTCTTGGTTTGAAATTTGGTTCTGGTCTGAGGGCTGGAACGGGTTTCACTCAGTCTATATTTACAATATTTGCAAGCTGCGAGAGGGGCGTGGGGGACAAAAGGGCTACTCAGCCCCCTGGAAGGAGTTTCCGTGGTTGGTAAAGCCACGGTCGCTTCCTACCGAAATCTTACCTCAATTGCAAACACACACACTAGTACAGCCATAACATAATAATAATGTTATTGGTTTTACGTCCCTTTTAACTACACTGGCTTTTAGAGACGCCGGGGTGCCGGAATTTTGCCCGGAGGGGAAGTATAGTCGGCGGTCCCATGTCATAGAATTATGGCATGTTAAAGAACCTTCCACTAATTGCACCTGTGTGAAGCTAAATTGGATAGGTTAGGAATGTAAACAACGCTCTTTGGTTTCTACGTTCGTTGCCAAGAGCCGACTGCGGTGGCGTCTAGTAGCTAAGTTCTGAACTTGGCCTAGTAGTCGTTGATGGTGGCGCTTGGCGGAAAAAGTAGGAACTATTTGAAAAATTCTAAGTTGCAGTACTTAATTTAAAAAAAGAGATAACCCACACTAATACAGTCATCACAATTAACACCGGTTATCAGACAGATTCTACACACACCCTAAGTACACGGGGCTACATGACCGCGTTGTCGCAGCCCCTAAACTTAAGAACCAACCAACCAGAGAGAAAATCTCTACAAGTAGGAAGCTGGCGGAGCAAGCTATACTTGCCTCAATGGTTTACTAGAATTAGCCAAGATAGCTAAAGGAAAGTTTATAAATGTTGTTATTTGGAGTTTTGTTTTAAACGCAACAAGTGGTAAAGTTTTTATTGGTTCAGTGAGTGCCTTTTTTATTTTGATAGATGAAATGATTTTGGGAGAAGAATCAGGGAAGAGAAGGTCCTGCCTAACCGTGATTCTGGTAATAGAGATAGCAACAAAATAATAAATTGTTTATTTAACAATGGATAGAATTTAAAAAGTTAACAATTTGTTAGATTTAGTATCGTATTTTGGGTTGAGAGTAACAATTTAGCTATTTGTAAGATTTCAAGATCCTAGACCTAACAATAAGAGGTTTACAATGCGCAAACAATGTTAAATAGTGTACAGGTTTCGAACCTATTACAAGCACTAAAATCTCACAAGTATTTTAAAAGATGTGCTTACAATTGAGAAATTAAAGCATATAAAGAGACTAGTATAGGTATTAAACTTTAGATTAATATTTCTTTGTATTGGTCGTTAGGATACCAATTACATAAAAACGCCCCTTTTTTTTGAGCGAAATGGCTATAAATTCCTGAGCAAACAGGATGAAAAGAATAAGATTAATAAGAGGTTTCTATAACCTCTGGTATTTAAGCAGAATTTAAAGGATTACAAATTCTAATGGAGCAGGTCACACTTTGTGAAGCCTGGATTATACAATTTAACAATTAGAAAACGCTCACTTCTTAAATGAAGCAGGCAACAATAAATATTAAAACGTGGATTTTAGCCACGATTATGTTTATACAGAATGCATAAGTGGTAAACAGAACAAAGATGGGAGGGCACCTCTATGGGATAGGCCTCGTAGAAATAGAACCAGATAGTTAAATTTGTTAGTAAAAGGTATTTGGGAAAAAGGAGATAGGGATTTATAGTTCTGGCCAATTTTTATTGCTCTCAATCGAACGCGGCGCGGTAGATAGTTGAACGGACACTGTTTTGCACTAAAGTTTGTTCATAGATTGGAAGGTTTCACTATTTCAGCACTGAAAGTTCTTGGAACAATTGAAAAGTTATTGCAGTTTATGGAGAACACTTAGTTGAATTTGACTTGAATAAGTTTATTGCGTTGGAAAGTTTGTGGATTGAAGTTAATAGTTCTAGTTAACTTGAGGTTCCAGCAATTTGACGGTATTGAGCATAGTTCTTGGCGGTTTGGAGTTTATTTTAAATGGAGGATTTCAGAACTGTAGACAGTTAAATGGAGCGGTAATAATCCCACAGTGGAAAAAGTTAAGTTTATAGACAGCTATGAGTATTAGCAGAAATCCCACAGTGTAGGGAAGGTATCCCCTTTATTTAGTATAAGAAGCACTAAATTTCATATTTTAAAGCAAGCTTGGATAGCTAAAGCATGGCAAAGAAAATCCCACGCGCAATAGTGCGTAATTCCCCACACTGTCTATAAAATTTTGTTAAAAGCATTCAGCATGGATTAAAAACATTAAAAGGTGTTTAAAATCATTGATGATTTGTACTTAACTTTTTCATAGCCGCTGACGGTCGATGGCTCCTGGTAGCCGTTAGCTAACTTAGCTTACATCCAATACCACAACATGGCGGCGATTTGAAAGGAAGGAAGCTTGTAGTTTAACGTGACCGTTAATCTTGAGATCATGAGCCACGGGACCTCCTTTTTACGTGGAATCCGAACCACAGGACATGGCATTTCACTTCGAAAATCTCACATTTATTGACCGGGAATCGAACCCGGACCGCCTTGGTGAGAGGCATACAGCTAGACCGCTGAGCCACCACGCCCCCCTACGGCGATTTGAATTTGTACCTCGGTTGAGAGGAGGTAGCCTCTGAAAAAGGCCGAACTCACACGTTGACGACTCGATAAGAAGTGAGAGCGAATAGAGAGGTACACGATAGAGTTAGAATGGCAAGGAGAAGGGGGTAGAGAACAAAAGAACACATAGCAGAATAGGAAACATAAGAACAATAAAACTCTGTACATAAAATTATTTCTTCATGGAGTATGGTCTTAATGGAAATGATAGCTGGCGATGAGGACGAGGACGGTTGGAGCGGTATTAAAGTCCTCTTGAGCTCAGGGAATCCGAAGAACTTAGGCGGGTTGCCGCGATATGCCGCTGGGTAGATTTCATAGAAGATGCACATCTAAAACAAACTTAAAAACAACTTAGGCACATGGATTGACAAAGATAGAATACAGGAAATTAAATAAATGAAACCAAGGAGAAAAAGCAAAGAGCAGCAAGAGCTAACTCTAACTGAACGTGTATTCCAAGGAATACACCAATTGTGATGCACTATACTGGAGATACGAAACGCCATACCGGCTTAAGTGTTAAAAATATGAGACCAATAAGAAATCGAAGAAATCTCTAACTGATGAGATCATCTCCCTTCCTTGGCTTCGAGCTGTTACACCTCGTCTAGTTGTGTTCTTGTGCGTTTCTTTTAATTTCCTTGAAGTCATCATTCGCACTCTCGATTGTACAATTGTAAGCTATTCTGTCGTTTCTTTCTTTCAGCATCCAAGGGAGTGATTAAGACTGCTCGTGACATACTGATTACATTTTTATGTGACGAGCAGCCTGAATCACTTTTTATTCATTGCTACCCCAAGTTATCATGTCACCGTATGTCTTTTGTAAATTTAACTGGGAACGTCTCATATTGTGCATCGTCCAGGATTTAGTCTTGTTCATGAGTATGGTTCATTCGTTGGTCGACAAGAGTTCATTCCGTCTACAATAAAGCGCTCCACACATATTTCAGTTCTCGGCATCAATTTCTTTGATTACATTTCTGAAGATTATATCGCCCCGTGTACTTGGGCGTGTGTAGACTTTGTTCATAACCTGTGTCACTGTTATGTCTGTCCTGGCGCAGTCAGCTGGCATTTGAGGGTGAGCAAATGCGAGGGAGCCGTGTCAGTACATTTACTGGCACGTTAAAGATCCGAAGGAAGGCATACTGAGGGATTTTTAATGCTCTTAAAAATCTGACGGCTTCGGCAGGGTTTGAACCCGCTATCTTGGGCATAGAAACTCAGCATGCTACCGACTACACCACCGAAGCCGCTGTTTTGTCTCTGATCTGTGGTTTACTTTCAAAATTTTGGTTTTGTTTAAGTTATGCTCGAGGTTTTCCTCTGTTCTAAACTTTTAGTCATCACCCTGCTGGGTACGAGTTTAGCCTGCTTTGGATGCAACAATTGGTACTTTCTTGAAGTTTCCATTAATAATAATAATAAAACTATTGCTAAAAGCAATAAAGTTGCTTTATCGCTTCCCACTCTGCCGTTCTGTCAGAGATCCAACAGTGTCTAGAAACAAAATTATCACGACAAATTCAAAATTCTTCTAGCATTTCAGAAGGCTTTCTAAAATCTTACCCTTTTGAAGTGAAAGTGTCTAGGTCCTTTCCTTTTGGCATACCTGACCTTGCTAGAGTATCACCCCCCCCCCCCCCAATAGTACCAGAATATCAGCTTGGGAGGGAAAGAACACTTAGCGATTGCTCGCAGGCGACCCCAGCTCCCGCTGCACTCCCCGTTAGCCGTAGACAGGTCCTCACACATTTTAGGTACTACACTAGCTTTGTGAAGTGGAACCTTTCGCTAAATCCGTATTTTCTTTCTGTTTTGTGTTGGATTCTCTTCCTCTCTACCGATACTTGTTTCCACTCCTAAACCCACCTCATTTTCTTTCTCATCATCTTCCCTTAGGTAGGGTTAGCACTCAGTAATAACCTACCAACAATGACGCCAGCCTTTAGCTTGAAGGGCCAAAGTTCGATTCTCGGCTAGGCCAGGCTAATTGATGTTCATCTTCATCACGACTCACAGGTGCTGAAGTATGTCAATTTGAAATAAGTGCACCGGGTCTCTCCGGATGTCAGACGTAATTATTAAGATGATGAACTTATTCTAATAAATATTAATTGAAGTTAAACTAATTACGGCGTATGTCTGAGCCCGGAGGTTGGCGCCTGTCTTGAGTGCAAGCGGATGTTAGAATGCCAGGTGCATTTGCCATTCCAGGAAAGTAATTTATAGCGTCTTTAACATATGTCATTATTGTTGCCGATAGCAAAATTAATTTACATTCTCTGCCAAGTTTGTTGATGCGGGATAAGCCAACAATTTACTCTAGTATTTACTAAAGTATAACCAGATCTTATTTATGAGTACTGGTCTGTACATAGGAGGCTGCGTGGTGCAATCGGTAGAGGCACTGACCTTTTAACTGAAAGGGACTGGGTTCGATCCCCATCACAGTAGTGGATTCTCGAAACAAAACTACCACTTTCGGAAACGCAAATAGCCCTGGGGTTCACTCAGCCTACACCAGAAATGAGTACCGGGGTAATTCCTGGGAGCAAAGACGGCCGGGCGTGGAGCTGACAACTCCATCCCACCTAGCGCCGATGTCACAACCAGTGGAAGCCTCTACCTTCCACTACTCCCAGGGCCTCCATGGCCTGTATGGAGATGACTTCGCTTAGCTTTGCTCTTGGTCAGTAAATGCTGCATAGGGAATGTTACTCGAAGAATAGTCGCAAAACTTGTACGGTATAGTGAAAAACTGAGATTTCAAAGTTGTGTGATTCAATTACTGATTATGCATCAGTTTTGCCAGAGTCGAAGATAACGATTAGGCCTATGCTGACTAATGTCTAAATTATGGTAGATTCTTCTTAAATAAGGTATATTCTCCCAAACTATTCTATATTCTCAAATTATACTACACTCTCCCAAATTAAATAGATCCTCCCAAACTATTCTATATTTTCTCAAATTATGCTACACTTTCCCAAATTAAGGTAGATTCTCCCAAACTATTCAATATTTTCTCAAATTATGCTACACTCTCCCAAATTAAGTTAGATTCTTCCAAATTATGCTGGATTTTCTCAAATTATGCTACATTCTCCCAAATTAAGGTAGATTCTTCCAAATTATGCTGAATTTTCTCAAATTATGCTACACTCTCCCAATATTAAGGTAGATTCTCCCGAACTATTCTATATTTTCTCAAATTATACTAGATTCTCCCATTCTCTATATTATGCTAGATTCTGCCAAGGTTCGGTATATTCACTCATATTAGCTTATTCTACATTTTATTTTCAAATTATGCTAGAATCATCCAAACTATTTTGTCAAATTATGCTAGATTCTCCCTAATTATGTTAGATCTATCAAAATTATGACAGATTCTCCCAAATTATTCTATATTTTTTCAACTCATGGTCGACTTCCATTAAATGCAGTTTTATTACGAATGCTTTTTCATATCCATTAGTTTTAAATACTGTAATTTCAAATATTTTCTTCCAGTGTGGTGGTATTTATTTTAAGGTGGAAAATTAAGATCATTTGACTCTCTTCTACAGTATTTCCAACCATTCATAAGTTTCGTTTGAAAAATTCAAGATTTCAGAAAATTGTTTGAAGGTGAATTGAAAACTCAAAATCACCGGCCACTTATAAAATCAGCAATGCATAATATTTAATTCCTCATTTATCTTCTCCTTGAAAGCAAAACAACACTTTCAGTATGTGGAATGATAGTCTGGATAAGGATATTTTGGATCAAAGTAAATTAATTCCGGTACGGTATTATGACTCTAGGTAAAGTAATGTAGGCAGCCATCAATGATGTACGGTACTAAGGACTGTGGTCCGTTTTAAGTGGAGTATTTATTTCTATTTTCTTGCTCCTCCTTGCCCCAAGATTGAAAATTGTCACCCGAAGAAATCTTTCCTGAATTATTGCCACATAAAAACATTTCCTTGGAGTGAATCCCAGCAACGGTCCCATTGTTAAACTACGTACTTTTCTTCGGAGGGGAAGTAAAGCCGGCGGGCCCGTGTCATAGATTAATGGAATGTAAAATGACCTTCCACTAACTACACCTGTGTGAAGCTAAAATTTGTAGGTTAGATTTGATAACGCTATATTAGTTCCAACGTTCGGCTGGTTGCGATGGCATCTAGTAGCAAAGTTCGCAGCTAGGTGTCGTGGACGGTAACGTTTGGTAGCAAAAGTAGGATATACTTGAAAGTTGATCGTCTGCGGTCCTTACCTGAATCACAGATAACACACACTAATACAGCCATCACAATTAACACCGGTTATCAGACAGATTCTCCTCACACCCAAAGTACACGGGGCTACATGAACGCGTTGCCGCAGCTCCTTAACTAAGGAAGCAACCAACCAAACTACTTACCAACTATTTACGAACAATGCGATAATGAAGCAATCCAGTTCGAAGGTTCTTCAACACGCGGAAAAACTTATCTCGAGGCTTTATGTAATTTTCTCACGAGTGGGTCAGTTCACATCATTGTGGTGCAAATATTTCGAATATTTCATGGTATGTTTGTTTTTATGTCCATAATATATGGAAACCTTAATGAGTTACGTAAATCAAAGGACGAAAGAAGCAGCGCGCAGCACAAGAAAGAATTTGTCCGAGCGGTAGTGGGCGCGGCTATTGGACATTCCTTGCTCCTCAGGGCTACCTGCCCTCCTTGCCAGGCTAGAACATCCTTCCCCTGTAATTTGGGACCAGCTCTTGACAAGACATTCCAAGATTTGTCTGACTTGAAAGCTTTTCTACATTCCTAATCTCGGGGTTGGAGATTGGTCACCAGGACAACGATAAACTATCGAGTTCTCTTTTGTTCTCAAGGTCCCCCTCAATACCTCATTATTTGTGCCGGCGTAAGTTTATACTCGTGGTGTCTACTAAGATTACAATACTAAAGGTACTCAGAGACTAATTAATGCATGAGTCATTCACTGCATCCGACCTGAATTCAAAAATTGAAGTGATAGAAGCCAGTTTTCAGTGTTGCATAGATCTATTAAAGAATACTTTACAGTCGGCAACACAAATTGTGCCCGATTACATAGGCGGGAAAACAAGTATTTATATGCCCTAACCTTAAAGAAACGAGTTATTATTACACACTAACAGCCTTTGATGGTTATTATGAAGCATACTTCCGTCGAATGGGAATATCACCGAGTTCACGGTTTCGTTATTGTGATGATCAATGGGACGACGTTCAGCACACGTCCTTTGCATGCTTGAGGGGGAGAAATCTTCTCCGAAGGCTTTTGGAGACAATAGTTGGAGTCATTACACTAGACAATGTGGTGGATAAAGTGCTCAACAGCAGGGTGTGTTGGGCACAGATTGATGTCTACATCTCTGAGCTGCTAAAAACAAAAACAAAAAGAAGATGAACCGAGAGGATTGGTTGCTGAAGACAGTGAGGATGATGAGGAGTAACTTCCTTATCATAACGTTAAATGAAATTGACTGAGACCTCTGGTCGTAACAGTGGCTCCACCCTAAAGTGAGGCTGAACAGGCAGTTCTGGGGTGGCCATAAGTCAAGTATAGGGTTTGTGGGGTTTCAGTAGGTAAGAATCCTGCACAGTTGTAAGTCCGGAAGCTTGCAATCTGTCTTTTGAAGATTTCCCCACGATTTCCTCGAAGATCTAAAAAAAAGAAAAAATAACAATATTAAAAATATGTACGAAATGGGGTACTTACTTAAGTAAATACTTGTTTCCCACCTACAGTAATGTAATTGGGCACAATCTGTGTAGACCAACGGGAAAGTTTTCATTAAAATGAACTCAAAAACGAAAACCTCGTTGTTTAATTATTTGGCAAATGTCTATTTTACCGTTTGTATTTTTGTAACTTAATACGTCTCACCAAAATTGTCTTCGGTAAAATAAATGATCAATAATTGATCATTTATTTTTATCGACTATTGTATTATTTTACAGTTATATATATATATACACCGCGGACAGGCCAACAAGGACCACGCAAATATCACTTCTTTATAGGTCTAGTTTCCTTCTTTCTCTTCCAGAAGTCTTTCATCCTGGTCGACTGTGCAGCTCTTCTTTCAGCAGTCCATTCTCCTCTGTTGAGATTTTTCTTCTCCCCGACAAGAATTTTGAGACCAAAAATTTTTTTTCTGTACTCTATTCGATTTAGACAATCTTCTTCAGTAATTTTGAATTTTTGAAGTTCTTCTTTCATTTGTTTTACATAGCCTCCTTGTCCTTTATAGTTCCAGATTTTATCAAAAATTTGTTTGTTTAACCTTGAGCAATCCATGCGGACCATATGTCCGTAGAACTGAAGTCGCCGTTTTCTGATCATCACTTCAAGGTTGTCGATTTTACTATAAATTTCTGCATTCGATCTCAGTCTATAACCTTCCTGTGTTTTCCTAGGACCATAAATCCTTCTTAAAATTCTTCTTTCTATCTTGAGCAAATTCTCCATTCCGGTTATATTTGTAGTTTCCATGCCGTACAAGATGACTGGTCTAACAACAGTATTAAAATGTCGTAATTTTGCATTGATAGACAGGTTCTTTTTATTGTATATATTTTTTGTACAAAAATTTAATCTTTCCAATTTCCCTTTTTTGTTCTCGATTGCCAATTTATCCGTCCCATTGCTACTAATTATTTCTCCAAGATATTTAAATCGGTCAGTGACCCTGGTGCTCCCATAATTTGTTTTTATCATTTTCTTAGTGTATTTCTGATCACTTGTCATCATCTCTGTTTTTACCAACGAAATCTGTAAGCCCGCTTTTTCCGCCGTTTCTTTTAACTGATCAATTTGGTTAATAGCTTCTTGTTCTGATTCAGCAAACAACGCTACGTCGTCAGCAAATGCTAAACCTTTGACTCTGAGGTTCTTATTCTTTGTACCAATTTTAGCACTTGAATCGTTCTTCTCCCAAAACGTCCTCATGACTTTATCCAAGACCAAATTGAAAAGCAGTGGTGATAGACTGTCCCCTTGTCTTAGCCCAGTTTTTACCTCGAAGGGCTCGCTAACTTCATTTAAAAATTTGACTCTGGAAATCGTATTAGTTAATGTAAGTTTTATTAAATTTATGGTTTTTTGATCAACTTGGTATTCCTTCAATGTGTCAAAAACAGTATCCCTATCCACTGAATCATACGCTTTCTGAAAATCAACGAATGAGATAAAGATATTCTTTGGCCTGTTGTTGTAATATTTTAATATCAATTTTAAACTAAGAATTTGTTCTGCACACGATCTATTCCTTCTGAAACCTCCTTGGAACTCGCCAAGCTGTGGTTCGATCTGTGGTTCAAGTCTGTTTAAAAGTAATTTGGCAAATATTTTATATGTGACAGACAACAATGAGATCCCCCTATAACTATTGACATCAATTTTTGAGCCTTTTTTATGTAGTGGATGAATTAAGGCGATTAACCAGTCTTCTGGAATTGCTTCCTCAATCCAAATTTTCTGGAATAGATTTGTCGTCGCTATTAAAAATTCATCATCTACAAGCTTCCACATTTCTGCAATTATTCCATCCTTGCCTGAGGCTTTATTGTTTTTAAGTGAGTTGATAATACATTTAACTTCATTTACATCTGGGGGCGTAGAGTCAAAATTTTGTGTTGTAAATTTGAAACTCAACTTGTCTGTCGGTTTTGGACAATTTAACAACTTCTCAAAATACGCAGCCAAGATATCACAATTTTCCTTGTTGTTTAATGCTAGCGTACCATCTTCCCTTTTGAAATTTAAACTCGGCGCTGAATATCCAGTGATTGCATTCTTAAATGCTCTATAAAACAATCGGGTGTCATTTTTCTTAAAATTGTCGTCCATTTCCATTATTTGGTCCTTCATATATTTTCTTCGAATCGTTCTTAAAGTCTGGTGGGCCATTTTCCTTAATCTTTGTACTTCCTCTAAATTTTCTGGAGTCTTGTTCCCGTTCCACTTGTGCCAAGCACAATGTCTTTCTTTGATCACTCTTTCACATTGTTCATTCCACCAAGCATGTTTCCTATAAAAGTTCAACGGTGCAATTTCCTGAGCTGGTTCAAGAAGGTTATTAGTAACATCATTCCAATTGGTTGGTATTTTAAGTTTTCCTTGAAATTCTATCCTTTTTTCATTTGTAAGAACCTCTCTATTAATTTTCGGAATTTTAATTCTAGTTGTATTTTGTTTGCGTGTAAAAGGTATGAAATTCATCTTGATTTGAGAAAGGTAATGATCTGAAGTTACATTAATGGATTTTCTGACCTTGACATTTTGAATTTCTTTGAAACAATTTCGAGAGATAGCTACATGATCTAGTTGAAACTCACCCAGCAACGCATTTGGGGAGACCCATGTTTTCTTTTTACTTGGTTTTGCTTTAAAATGTGTGGACATAATCTTTAAGTTTAGATGTTCACAGAGTTTAACCAATCTCTCACCATTCCTGTTGGTTCTATTGTGAGCGGGATATTTACCTATTATATCAGAAAATTTTCTCTCAGATCCAAGCTGAGCATTGAAATCTCCAAGTAAAATTTTTACATGATTAGAAGGAATTTTGAGAATTTCGGCTTCTAACTCGTCCCAAAATTCATCAACTTTCTCTGGATTCGTTTTATTATCCTTATTTATAGGAGCATGGGCGTTGATTAGCGTGTATCTCTTATTGAGAGATTTTATAGTTAGAAAAGATAGTCTGGCATTCACACTTCTAAAAGCGATAACTGCGTCCAAAAATTTCTTGTTGACCATAAAAGCTGTTCCAAGATGTGGCATGTTCTTCATCACTCTCTTCCCAACTTTTCCTTTGAAAATTCGGAAGTTGTCAGATTCAAAGGTGTCCTCATCCAAGAACCTGGTCTCTTGAAGGGCTAATATTGTAATGTGTTGTCTATGAAGTTCTGTTGTTAGTTGTTTTAATTTTCCAACCTGAATTAAGGAATTCACATTGTATGTTCCAAAAAAATATTTTCTCATTTTCTTGAATCTTGAACTGTTCTTGTGGTGCTCCGATTCACCATAATGTAACCCTAAACTGCTAGGCACCCTGGAATCCGATTTACGCCTAGCATTGTCTTCAGGGTAATCATGACCAATAGAAGCTAAATCCATGATATTAAAGTAAATGTGGGTTGGACAAAGTCCAACGTTATACAACTAAGATTGTGAGTCCTAGAGGTTGCCTCAAGATGTGTTCTGGCTCTTATTTTACGGCTTAAGCCAACCCTCCTCCTTTCTCCGGGCTTGGGACCGGCAACAGAAACTACTGAGCTACTCAATCCACCCAGTAGATCCTGCAGGCGGAGTTATTGAAAACAATCATAATTATTACAGAGGTGGCCAAATTATTATGGCAAAGCTGAATAGAACCGTGCATTAAAATGGAGCATTTCATTTGAGTCCGAGTCTCCGTTTCAGGCCATTTCTTGGTTGTACAGTATTTTGTCAAACAGTACAGTCTCGATTATCGGACCTAAACTGGACCTGGAGTACGAAAATGTGTCGGATAATACAGGATAACTTTGAAAATTAGCTAAAACAAATAGGTAGGCTATACTGTATTACTAAAACAATGACATGTTTTACGGTAGGCCTACTCTATTTATTGAATTATCAATTCAATTGTAGGCTACATGCAGTATTGAAGGAACGTTCCAAATGCCTTAAGAAAAGAAACTTGACAACAGTGTCTGCTTGCCTGCTGATTAACGTTTTCTTGCTGCGAGACCTGGTCATCGGCAAAAAATCTACAACTCCATTGCGCTTGCCTCCGGCTGTTGCTCCATGTACATTAATGCCATATCCAATGCACCTAATGCTTCATTCTGAAACATCGTTTTATCCTTTTGTTCAGAAATACCTCTTTCGTTTTCTTCTTCACCATCCTCATTTTCGTTAGCATTCACGAAATCAATATTATCAGGGTCAGTTAGTTCAAACAGCTGATCTTGTGCATCCCACTTACATCTTGAGTCGTAGCATCCTCACAGCCAGGAATTCAATTGAGTAAGGGAACAGTGTCGGATAACATGGAGTGTCGGATAAGTGGAGGTCGGTTGAGCGGGACTCTACTATTCATCAAATGTGCTGCAAGAGATACTTTAGGAATCAACATCATATGAATTTACACATTTAAGGTTAATGCGCTTTCATATTATTTTATTTTCTATTAAACAATATATATTAAAAGGCCAATCTTTTAGAAAGCAAGGAAGATCAAGGAGGCAGTGACTCAGTAGGTCAGCTCGCAATGATGCTCCTGATATTTGTATATTTTATATGGTTATTTTGCGCTACCACCGTTGTTTTACAGTTTATATGATATTTTGGATGATTTACTGACGATATACATGGCTTCAGAAGGATTGAGAGAGTTTTTATAATCATATTTTACATATTTGTCGGACATGACATTTTGTTTACCTGGTTGCTTAGAAATAACGAGGCCTACAACCAGGTTAGGTTATGTAAGTTGTCACTGTTATTGCGACTTGAACTTGTGTATATTCCTTGTTAATAATTTATTTTTTAATTTTTAATCTTCAATTTTTTAGTTTTAATTTTCAATTCTTAATTTTCATTTTTTATTTTACATTCTAATGCATTTTCATATATTATCTGTGTGTAAACTATTGTTTGCTACTGTAATTGGGGCACTGCCCTGTTGTGGCAATAAATAAATAAATACGTAAGATGGGGGTGGGGGTACGTCGGAACTAAATTAAATCTGTCATCGTATCTTCTTTTGTTACCAGTAGTGTTTGGCATACGAATATCTTAAATCTCTTATTCTTCTTCTCCTCAACCGCTAGGTTGGTGGATAACATGCACGTCTTCCAAAACGTCTTCTTTCTCTGGCCTGGAGTTTCAAATGGCAATAACTGTGCTTGCCTTTAATGCTGTCTATGAATTGAGTCCTTGGTCTTCCTCGACTCCTCTTTCCTTCTAGCTTCCCTTCGAAGAGTGTGGTGCACCAGTAGAATGACGAATCAAATGGCCAACAAAACTATTCCTTCTTCTGTTTTAGGATTCAACCAAGGTACTGTACGTGTCTCCTTTGCTCTTTTGAGAACATTCTCATTCGTGACTTTATCAGTCCAAGGTATCTTTAGTAGTCGTCGCCAGCACCACATCTCGAATGCCCTAAGTTTTGATACATCTGCTTGTCGCAGAGTCCATGTTTCAGAGCCATAACTTGCAATACTCAATACAAAACTTTTCACGAAGTGTTTTCGCACCTCTAAGTTAACAGTCTTGGATGTTAGTAAAGACTTCTTTTTTGAGAAGGCTTCTTTTGCCTGTGCGATTCGAGCATTTACTTCTCTCGTACACTTTCCATTTGATGTGATCAAGCTCCCCAGATATTTGAAATCCTTTACTTGGACTAGTTTTTCACCATCCATTTGCACATTGACTATTTGGTCGCCATACCTAGTGCATGCCATTACTTTGGATTTCTTTTTATTTATCCTCATACCACACTTCTCTTGCAATAATTCATTTATGTGATTCAGAGCATTTTCCATATCTCTCTCATTTTCAGTTATCAGGGATATATCATCTGCAAATCGTATGGTACTGTACAGCTTGCCATTAACTTTTATGCCATGACTGTTGGTAGCTAAGAATTCTTGAATGGCTTCTTCAATGCAGATATTAAATAACAGTGGTGATAGTCCACATCCTTGTCTTACTCCCTTCCCAATTCTTGCTTCCACTCTTTCCTTGCCAAATAATGCTGTCAGGTTCTTGTAAAGTTGATAGAGTATTCTTCTGTCCCTATAGTCAATCTTCAGTTTTCTTAGGGTTTCAAACATATCAAGCATATCTTAAATATAAGGAATTATTTCACAGCAAATCATCGACTGGAAATCATTAAGTTAATTAATTCCCAATTAATACTGATCTAGTTAGGATGCCACAAAAACACATTCTCTTCATCAGGATACAGGAAATGTATACGTTGTTGAAGATTCTGAGAATCAATCTCTGCATACAGTAGTATAAATCTAAGTCCACGATTCTTGGTCGTAAAGGGTAATCTCGAGAACCATTGGATGGATTTTGATGCGGTATTCACCATTCAGTAGAGGATTTCTCGAGGAAGATTTATGTAAAAAAATATTCATTCATGACCAAAGGAAGCCGAGCAGTAACGATTTCAGTGAATCGAGTCGAAGAAAAACCAGCCGTCCGTGGGCCTTTTAAGCTTACGCTGGGCAAACAGTTAAAATATCTACTGTACTGTATATAACTTACTATGAGTGTAAGAATTCTTTAGCATGAAAAGATCTGCAAAAAATCCGCGGCAGCATATCTCTCTCTTTAATATATTGCCCACAATAAGTGTTTTTTACGTTGTAATTTCTTCCAACAATCTCCATTCAGTGGAAATTTAAATTACTAGCTTCGGCCAGCATCAAACTGTCGAGTCGTGTCGAGTTAAGACTTCAGAGAAGTGTATACAATATGTGTTTGGAGTTTCACTGTTCACCTCGGCTTTTCTGATTCACATCTGGGACCTGTCGTCCGTACGCCTTTCAAGCTTACGCTGGGTAAACCGTTAAAGATACCGGGCGAAGCCGGGGCGAGTTGCTAGTTAACAATAAAGAATTTGGTTTACCATAATAATTGGCCACCTGAGTATTTGCCATCATAAAGTTTAATATCCAGAATCCCAAGGTTTATTGTTTAAAGGGGCCTAACATATAGGTTATCGGCCGCTACACCATGAGTTATCCCTACCCGTGGGTGACCTCAACCAGATTTGGGATTAACTACTAGGAAGAGATTCCTCCATTCATCTAACAACCTTGAAAGGAAAGCAGAAGCTGCAAGATTTTAGGTAATCGCATATCATTTAGGTTTAATTAGGTACTACAGAATTCATTAATATGGCTCTGTTGACTGTGATTCTGTTAAGTATTCAAGTATTTTTGTATTTAGAAGTAAGGATTCAAACAGGTAAAAACCTAAGAATCCGGGCCCTGGTAATTACATTATCGAGATCAGAATAAATCCAGATCACAACCGTGCCAAATGTAAGGTATAGTATGTTGGTTAATAATAGTAATAAAAGTAATAATAATAATAATAATAATAATAATAATAATAATAATAATAATAATAACAAAAAAAGATACGAGCCTTACAGTAGTCGCATATGATGTGTAACATCTGACATGTTATCCTACTCGTATACTACACAGCTTGGACATTCTTAAAATGTTAATTTACACTCCATTTTCATACTGGTACTATGATGAATGTATAGATTGAATTGGAAATATGATACTGTCACATTTGTGGCGCAGCGGTCAAGCTGTTAGTCTCTCACCAAGGTAGACCGGGTTTGATTTCCGGTCAATACATGTGAGATTTTCGAATTGAAATGCCATGTCCTGTGGTTCGCATTCCACGTAAAAGGGAAGTACCGTGGATCATGATCGTGAGATTAACGGACACGCAAAACTGCAAGCTTCCTTCCTTCCTTTTACATTAATAATTCATAATAACAAAGTGACACACAACGTCTACAGTACTCTCAAATACTGTGAGCACATTCCTCAGTAACTATAACATTCATTATTCTCAAGGCTCTCATACAGTTCGTCGTAAACAATCAAAACATGGCTTCCTACAATCATGAAATGACCTAGTCTCAATTATGATGAAAATACAGCTTTTATTCCACTCATATAACAACATTCTGTTATGTATTTAATATTTGACTACTCACCCACAGCTTGACAATAATGCCGCTTACTTAAATGTCATTTGTCGTCTTTGTCCTACCCCATGTGATATTCAATCTTGAACGTGAAGCTTCATAAACTGCTCAATGACAAATGAAAGTCGGTGAAACATTTGCCACTGTGCTCGTCAAACCAGTGCCTGCTAAATGCACTGCCTACTGTATTGCCATAACATTCTCGCGCTACAGAGCACACACTGCCTTGTTTCCAATACACACATTTTCAATAGTACATCCAGCTGGCAGTGCGTCTTCACTTCCGTCCGATCCACTTCCTTTCGATCCACTTCCGCCCGATTCACTTCCGTCCCATTTTCTGGCAGTGCGTCTTCACTTCCGTCCGATCCACTTCCGTCCGATTCACTTCCGTCCCATTTTTCTGGGAGTGCGTCTTCACTTCCGTCCGATCCACTTCCGTTCGATCCACTTCCGCCCGATTCACTTCCGGCCCCAATTTTCAAAATCACTCCCACAAAACTATCCAGCAACCGAGCCGAAAGATGTTACACATCAAAAGTGCTTTTCTATGAACACAAAAATTCGTCACTACACCACTGTCATCAAACCACCACCGCTGTATGCATCTGAATGCCTTATCCTATCCGAGAAATGTTTGCTCGCGAAGTTAGAGAGAAGAGAAAGAAAGATCCTACACATCATACTTGGCCCGGACTACAAAAATGGCATCTACATCAGAAAATCCAGGCAAGAAATTTGCTCGAGGATAGAGAAGATCACAGACACAATGCGAAATCGCAGAGTTTGCTTCTACGGTCATATACGACGGATGATCGACTCCCGATGGACGAAACGTACGTTCAGTATATTCGACTCAAAACCAAAAACGATAATGCCATGGTATGTTAACGTCCAGAAAGATCTGAAAGAAATGGGGATACGAGCAGAAGATGCACAAGACCGAAATCTTTATAGAGCAGCCATCAAGACGTTTGGGACTTTCCGGGACGAAAAACGGACAACTGGTGCGAAATGGACAGAGGAACGTCGTGCTAAACACAGTGAGCTCATGAAGACAATGTGGATCAAGCGAAAAGTGAGCAAATGCCAGAATGTAAAATGAGGCTTATCATGGTCCCTAGTTGGCCGATTAGCGAAATTGAATGAATAATAATAATAATAATAATAATAATAATAATAATAATAATAATAATAATAATAATAATAATAATAATAATAATATCGTATGGCCTCGGGTGAAAACTTTGTTATTTGACACCCAAAGGGTAGCTTGCGAGTCAAATTTCGTTGTTCCGAGCCCCACCGTCGGCTGTCCTTGAAATGGTTTTCCGTGGTTTCCCATTTTCAACACCAGGCAAATGCTGGGACGGTACCTTCTGATAGGCCACGGCCGATTCCTTCCACATCCTTGCCCACTTTCATTCATCTTCATCCATTCCATCTCTCATCCCGACGCGCAGGTCGCCCACGGGCGTCGAATAGAAAGACCTGCACTCGGCCTCTCATGAGGCCACACGACAAAAAAAAACCTTCCTTTGACGTGGCGACATCTGGCTGCTTTTACCTTATCTCCTTTCATTATCACTGTGCCCTGAATGCCATTACTAAGCACCACCCATACCTCAGTAGCTTCCATATAATCACAGCCATGAGTGAGACTGAGACATCGGTGAAAAGTCCTTTCATTATCATTGTGAATGTGAAACGATTACGTTCAAGACACCCACCTATCTGAACAGCGGAGAATCTTGCAACTAACAAATTCAACCTGACTGAGAGATGGTCTTCTGATTGGAATTCGTTTGCCCCTCCAGAGAGTACAGTAATGCAATGTATAACTGAGAAAGTGCCAGGGTTCACTCAGCCTAGAAAGACCTGGTCAAAATTAAATAGAATCTGAACCAATGACGGAGTATGCGGCGATCTCCTGTACAAGTGGAGGAAAAAATCTTCATCATTTTGCGAGTGCGGTGCTGAAAGACTACTGTTCGGCTCCTAGTTCAAGAATGCCTACAAACATCATACAGTGGTGAATTCAGCGTCTTCTTCCTAGGGACACCACAGGCACTTCATTACGTTTCTAAACTTGATGTCAAATTGCAAATAATTTTCATGTATGCCATACGATAATAGTACTCGCCTAGTATAATGGTAATTAAGACACTCGTATACGCATACGCTCGTTTTATAAACATACTCGTGTCTTAATTATTGCCATTAAAGGCTCGTTGCATACGACTGGTTATGTTCAACGATAATTATTATAACTATTTTATGTTCGAAAGTCAGGGTCGAACATAAATATAAATAAATCATTGTGAAGCTCATCTCCTTTACAGTTACCTTCCAGCTCCAACGAGGCTGAAATCTACTGCAATAGCCAGACAGTGGAAAGAAAAAACTGAACATCTCTCTAACTGGATGGAGCCAAAGGAAAGTCTCCCATGTGGCTACAAGGAAGACTGGTCAACATGGAAGGCCCTAAATAGACTTCGAACCGGAGTTGGAAGAACAAGGGTGAATCTGCAGAAGTGGGGTTTCTCATCCAACACATCTCTCTGTGATTGTGGAGAGCAACAGACGATACATCAGTGCTCATTGTGTCCTTCAACGTGTACTATCTGTTAGGTAGTCATCCCGAAGGCTGGTTGGATCCTCAAAAAGTACTGCAGTTAGGTTATGTGAGTAGAGATACCCACAAAATCCCCGGCGTACTGTACCCACCAGTACCATGGGTACAGTACTAGGTAAGATGAGGAGTGAGGTAGTTTGCCATTACTTTCCTCACTGAGTCAGAACAGCAGTCAGTACTAACCCGATGAGTAGAACCTTTCACAGCATCCACAGGCACTGACTGTGCCCTGAAGGCTATTACTAAGCGCCGCCCATACCTCAGTAGCTTCCATATAATCACAGCTATGAGTGAGACTGAGACATCGGCGAAAAGCCACATTTTGCTCTAGCCTGTGCCAACAGACAAATGCAAATGTACTGCATTCATCAAGAGATGGCAAACAGGCCACAACTTGTACTATGGATAGGCTCGCCATACGTCCCGGTTTGACCGGGACAGTCCCGATATTTTGCTCTTGTCCCGGTGTCCCGCCCGGTTTTATCAATGTCCCGGAAAACGGCTGTAAGATGTAAAAAATAATTAATGTTTGTGTTTAAGAATCTTTTATGAATCGGTTACGTTTCAACAATCAACATCGTTTTTTTGTGATTGTTTTTGTAGTTAGACAAAAAGTTGCAGTTTTTCAAAAAATAATATCACTTAATAATTGCTCAATTAAACAATTTTATGAAGCATTTTAAATTGTATTTTATTAACAAGACTTGAAAGCAATGAAAATGTCCTTCCAACGGTTTGCTAGCCTGAAGAAAGTAAGTCCATTAATGGGGATGCCATCTCTCAGCCCATGGACAGGCTGTAATAACGAGAAGAACGAGACATAACTGCAAAAATAACTAAGTATACCAGAACGACAGGAATCATCAATCACGTCATGAAGCCATCTCTTGTCCAAAGGCATACACGCTTGCGTTCGTATAACTCATTAGCCAGACCAACCCTATGCTATGGCAGCGAGGCATGGACAAAAAGATCTCAGGACATCTCCAGTCTCATAGCACGCGGAATGACCTTTATGCGCCGAACAGCAGGCTATACTAAATGGGATCATAAGAGAAACGAGGATGTGCTGAAGGAATTAAAAGTGAAACCAATAACTGCATACATTTGTGACTACCAAGAGAACTGGAAGCGTTATATCCAAAGGATGGAACATGGAAGATTACCAAAGGAGATCCTTCGCTACCAGCCACGGGGAAATAGATCGATAGGACGTCCGATAAAGAGATGGAGGGAAAGTGCAAGACCGTAATGGGACATTTGGCCCAATACTTGGAGGGAAGATGATGATGATGATTATTATTTTATTAACACTTCTTTCTAGATGGTAGACCAGAAAAAAATATCATTAAAAAGGAAAAATTATATATTTTTAAGTAGCAAAAAATCCTTTTTTATTTTTAAAAGGTGTGTAGAATTAACAATTTAGGGTGCCAGATTCCCCCTCCCGTCACTTGCGAGACTTAAAAAAGGCTTAAAACTCACCATTTTGCTTCCAATTTGTAAAACATTTCCCGGACACCCCACTCAATACCCCCTAGACCCCCAGGTAGGGCCATCCCATATTAATGTGTCCTGGTTTCACTCGCCAAAAATATGGCAAGCCTAACTATGGATGACCTAATTGCAGCCACTCCCAATCCATCGATGTCGCCCGCTACTGGACAGCCAACATCTAGCTGCTAGACTGCCAGCCCTTACCTTGTTTCTTTTTTTTTTTTTTTAAATACGAGTGTATTTTTGTATATATGTCATGTAAAGAAGGTGCCTCTGACAGGAATAAAGAATGAAGATTGCCATTGTAATCTCCCCACCCGAACCAATTGGTCTACTTAACAATCTTCACGAAATGATGTCTTTCCTTCCGTCACGATACTCATCTTATTTGTCGTGTGGTGGACATCGCCACCCGCGTCTATGTGCTCCAAGCATGTTACGTCTGTATTACCTTATCGCCCACCCATCGCAACTTCCGCAGAGCGTGAAGTCAGTATTTACAGAAATCTCTGTCCTGTATCTTCTTGTGATCCTCTACTTAAAATATTCATGCTGCAAGCACTGGAGACGCTTCAGACCAGCTAGCCTCGCTAGAAGCGAGTATTCTGTAGCCTCAGGTATCATTTCTCATTATAACTGTTATGTGAAGTGATAGGCTAATAATTTGGTCCTATGTTCAACAAACGCCGGCGCTGATTGGCTGTTATTAGACAGCCTGTTCCTCTTTGTTCGGACTCATTATCTCTCTGTAATTCGGTCCGACCTCAAACAAAGAGAGCACACAAAAAGATTAATTATATCGCTAGATAATAACTAAGAGAAGTTCATGGTGGACCTCGCAACCAACAGAGTATTATAATAGTAATACAGTGGCTAGCATTCTTGGCTGTCACCACGGTGGCCCTGGTTCAATTCTCGACTCTGACAAGAAATTTAATTTTGTTCTGAGGTCTGAAATGGAGTAGCCTACACTCAGTCTCGTGAGGTAAACCTGAGAAGAAGCGGTTTCAATTCCCACATCATCCATCCTGGAAGTGATTTTCCGGGGTTTCCCATTTCCACTCCAGGAAAATGCTGGGATGATTCCTAACTTAAGACCAAGGCCGCCTCCTTCCTTATCCTCACCTGAATTACAAATGCACACACTAATATAGACTCCACAATAATACAGGTTATCACACAAATTTCACGAGCGCGCACACACACACACACACACACACACTCAAACACACGAGGATGAAATTACCACGAAGTCCAAGCCATTTAATGAAACAACAACAGCAACGCAATTACAGGCCTCTCCGTGGCTTCTACCTCTGCAGCCCGAGTTCCTATCTCGGTTGGTGCATGTGAAAAATTATGCTGGACGTAGTGAAGATGGGACAAGTCTTTTCAGTGGCGACTGGTGATAAGGTTACAGTGTTGCCAAGTAACCAGATTTTTGATGTGTAACATCTTTCCACTGGGTATCTGTATATTTTTTGTGGGGGTGATTTTGAAAAATGAAATAGAAATGGATGGGACGGAAACAATGAAAGGGAAATGGATGGGACGGAAACAATGAGCGCGTGCGGTGGCGGAGATTGATACCACGATGAACTGTCGGCCATTAGGCTATGTGGAATGTATATCGCATATGGTTTACTTCAAGGTTTGGAGGCCCCATTAGAGATATTCCTACAACAAATCATCTTCAAATTGTCATTCTTTGGTGTGAAAATATGCATTATATCATATTTGCTGCATTCCGGAACGGTTTACAATCGCAGCTGTTTCGAAAATGCTTCCACTCTTGGCCGAAAGTCAATGTTTATGCCCTTTTGGACGTCAGATAAATCGCTCTGTGTCCGCATTGCGACAGCGACTACCGCTACTACTCTCAAACAGTGCGCGCCACACCTTACAGGGTGTGAACGTGAGTGTAGAGTCTGGTGCCCGTAAACTGGGCTCCGTTTACTCTGGTGTGAGGGCGTGATTTTTAATTTGAAGACAATAATAATATTTAATAATGATATATTACTCTGGGTAGCCTTCGTGGCTTAGACGGCAGCACGCCGGCCTCTCACCTCTGGGTACGTGGTTCAAATCCCGGTCACTCCATGTGAGGTTTGTGCTGGACAAAGTGGAGGTAGAAAGGTTTTTCCCCGGGTACTCCGGTTTCCCTGTCATTTTTTTCCAGTAACACTCTCCACTATCATTTCATTTCATCTGTCATTCATTTAATCATTGCCCCAGGGGAGTGCGACAGGCTTCGGCAGCCGGCACAGTTCATATGCTCGCCGCTAGATGGGGACTTCATTCATTCCATTCCCTGACCCGGTCGGTCGACTGGAAGCAGGCTGTGGATTTTCATATTACTCCGGCTTAGCATTGAAGCGCTTTGGCCAGAGTATTTTACTTTAAATAAGGAATTGAGTTGTGCAATGGTTTTAAGTTGTGATTTGGAACTTATATTTAGGGATATTTGAGAGTATTATTCCCAGAGGCTTTAAGATCGATGGAGACTGAAAATTTGTCACAGTCGTGGACTGATGACCGTCATTATCACCATCGATGCCAGAGATGTTATCTTTAATTTGTTAAGTTTTGCTGTGTGTGATATGCTTTAATTTTTGCAGCAGCTTCATTTTTATTGGAAACTAGCTGTTACCCGCGGCTTCGCTCGCAATAACATTTGGAATCCCGTTATAACATTAGTTATATTGATAGATAGGCCTAAGCATGGGTCCTAGTGGAAAATAATTCATCACCTGAAACCAAAAATGCATGGGACGAAAAAAAAACATCAAAATATCATGTTGGTTTCGGAACCTAAAAGACGTGAAAAATATAATAAAAGTATTAAAAAAAACTATTTTTTGAAATTTCATTCGAATCAATTTTTATGTCATTCCTGGGACTTAGAAAATTCCGGCCAAAAAGTACAAAATCATTAATAACTCCCTAAGTATTCGTCGTATGATGAAATAGCAAGAGACAAAAAAGATGTAATGTGTTATTGTCTGCAACATAGGCCATGCATAATTTTCCACTCAGACATATTACCTGTTTTTTCCCCCCAGAATTTCACCCCTCCCCATGGGCCCCTTAAATTGGATTTATGAAAAAAAAACGGTCAACACATATATACTTATTTTTTATGCTGATTTTTTTCCGTTGAGTTTCAAACTCCTCGCCTATGTCGTTTAAGAGATACACGCTCCGATAGGAATCCTTCAACCCCCACTTTTCACCCCTTTCTCTTCATAATCTACACCACATCGAAAAACCCTCAGACACGTGTCTTCTTATTTTTAATGATGAGTTTATATGCCGAGTATCACATCCCCCAATGAAACCAATCGGGAAATGCAGGTCTACCCCCTTAACACCCCTTTAGAACCTGAATATACAAAAATCCTTTCTTAGTGGGCGTTTGCGGCCCTTGAGGAAGCTGCATACCAAATTTCATTCCAACCCGTTCGGTGGTTTCTGAGATTTCGTGATGAATGAATGAGTGGTATTTGAGCTTTATATAATAGATAGATAGAAAGACCTCTAGTGGGTTAGTTAAGTAGTAGTTAGGAAGGGTAGAATATAGACCTCTAGTAGGTTTGGCGTTGGTCAGCAATTTAATTATTGCATTTAAAATGCTTCAGTTCCTGCCTTTTATTATTTAAGTTTATATGATGAGAATGGGGGATGTGTGTTCCAATCGACACGCTTTATATACCCTCAACTGCTAGTGCTGCCACCTACCATCTGTGCGGGATTATTGCACGTTCACGTCGAACATACAGTAGGCAGTGGTCACATTAATGTGTGAATACACGTTCCCGACTCGTCTACCTCCTCGCAAGAGAAACATTCCTTATCGAGGACCTAAGGGGACACTTTTGACTCTTTCCAGCACTCGAGCCTTGGAAAATCTTTTATCAACATTAAAAGCAAGAGGGGAAGAAATATCCCCAGAGTTTTATGGAACGGGGGCCATGATAGATCGGACATGGACCACATCCCGCTTTGAGATGAGGCACGTGTTTACTAGAATGGCGGTACACGGATTCCACCAACTCATCTGTGTGAACACATCATACCATGAGCCAGCTGAGACGTGTGAGTGCACCTTATGCGGACAAACATGTGAACGCTACCACATAAAATTGTAAAAATAATAATAAAAATAAATCAATTACAGAATATGCAAACAAGGCACCACAACGTAAACTTGATATTACATGAATAATTTGTATTGTAATGGCATTTTCCTTTTTTGTATGGCCAATTGGCTGCAATAAATATATTATTATTAATGTGACTGGCGGTGTATAATCCATTTCATTACACATTTCTTGCACCCTGGCGTCTCCAAAAGCATCAGCATTCAAAAGGGACGTAAACCCCATAAAATCATTATCAGTTGCTGTGTGTTGACCTTTGACCCGAGTTCGTGCGACAATGCTGACCTCGCCTGTCCTCACTATGCCACGCTTATCGTCCGCTGTTATAATTAAAGGCAGCGACTTGTTGCTTGATTAGGAACTTAGTAAAATAGCTGTTACCTACGTCATATTCTATAATTGAAACATTATCATCAGAGAGCCTACACATAATCTAGGCCTCAATCGGATCCTGTAAGGATATTCGCATTCTTTGCAAGTTTTAAATCCAATTTTGGAGCAACATATTGTTTTCACATTTACTTGGAAGTTTTTTTTTTTCAAATTGATTGTTAAGATTAATAAAGATAATTATTAGTTTATTTATACCGTACCTTTATTCAACGGTATTTTATCCATATTGGGAAATATTCCTATTTTGGTGAATTACATTTAACTATTTGTTGTTGCTGTTGTTGATTCTTTAGGGGCTTTGCGACATTGTGGCAATATTGCCCCGTATACTTGTGTGTGTGAAATTATTGTCTGATAACCTGTGTTATTGTGAAGGCTGTATTAGTGTGTGAGGATTGGGAAGGAGATGGCCGTGGCCTTAAGTTAAGAACCATCCCGGCATTTGCCTGGAGTAGAAGTAGGAAACAACAGAAAATCATTTCCTGGTTGGCTGAGGTAGGAATCGAACCCGCTTCTTATCAGTTTTGCATCACGAGGCTGAGTGAATACCGTTCCATCCCTCAAACCAGAATTAAAAATCTTGGCAGAGCCAGGAATTGAACCCGGGCCTCTGTGGTGACAGCCAAGAACGCTAGCCACTATACAGCGAGGCGGACTAATTAAAATATATTCACAAGTGGGGAGGGGGACGGTCGACCACTATGTGAACAAATCCTGTATTAAAGAAATATGCAAACTCTTAGTTTGCAGTCTATATTTTTTTGGCAGATGACCTCGTAGTTCCGCCCCTTAATACAACAACTAGTCTATATTTTGGCATTTTGACATCTTCAAATTCTAATAATACTCCTATAATCAGGCCCACATTTTAACCGAGTGTGTGGATCTTGCTGAGTTACGAAGAAACATTGGTTTGCAGATGACACTCAATCTTATATTAGCCGATGACGTGGTGGCTGCTGATATTGTCATCTGCTTTATAAGTGGGAGTGGTTAGGGCAAGCAATCTAAATGTACAAGTGATTATTGATTCAAAAACTTGTTCTTTTTTTTATTTCGAATTTTTGATTTTCCGTCATTTGGTTTATTATTATAATTATTAGTTGTTTTTTTGTTTTATTAATTTTCGATCTTTTCATATTTTAATGTCCACCTCTAAATTCTTAAATTCATTCTAAACTTTTGTACTTTAATCTGTGTTAAGAGGGGCTGATGACCTCGTAGTTCCGCCCCTTAAAACCTCAATAACAAACTCACTAACCAACTCCTCTAATCACAACCTAGGATAGAAATACAAACTGGATACTTCATTCAATTGTCTACTAACAAAGCTTACAGTAACTGAACTACTGTAACATTTCTAATTTGTGTTAAAATGGACACATGACCTCGTACTTCCGCCCCTTAAAAAGCAATAACTAAGTAACTAAACTTGCTTGTTTCTAATATGTTATGTGAAACCAACAAACGTCAGTTGAATTAATGAATGCAATGCCTAAGTCACACGTGTCGGCAATGTTGTTTTATTTAGGTTCATCCCACATTTCAATTGATTGAAGACAGAGGTAAGTAGACCTTTTCTTATTGGTCCAGATATACTATCCACAAAGTAAAATCATCTATGCCACCAAACTGGAAATATTTTATATTGCTATTATAACATAGACTAGCAACCCACCCCGGCTTCGCCCGGTATGTTTAACGGTTTACCAAGCGTAATCTTAAATGGCGCTCGGTCGGCAGGTCCCAGACGCATTTCAGAAAAGCCGAGGTGAACAGTGAAACTACAAATACATATTCTCATCTCTGAAGTCTTAACTCGACACGACTCGATAGTTTGATGCTGGCCGATGCTGGGATGATAGGCTCTCTCGCTAGCTCGTAAACTCGCTCCGAAGCTAGTAATATAATTTCCACTAAATGTAGATTTTTGAAAGGAATGAAAACGTAAAAACGCTTACTGTATCGTGTGCGATGTATTAAAAATAGAGATATGTTGTCGCGAATTTTTTGTAGAACTTTTCGTGCTGAACAATTCTTACAGTATGGAAGAGGAAGTGTGTGCTCTTCTCTTTACACCAATAAGCTAACTGGATAGAGTGTTGGTCTTCCCACCAGCAGCAGCACCATCGATTGAGACAGCAACAGACGATACTTGTCGTTATATTTGTGTCAACATATCGGAATTTTTATTGCTCTCCATTGTCACTGTTCAGCAGTTTATATTAAAGTGTTCATGACTGAATAGTGTGAGTTGTGTTATGTCTTACCGTCTACATTGCTAGAAACCTATTCTGCCTTGAGACAGCGAGTTTCAGCAAGCGCAATATGCCCACGTATTTCATACTCGGCTGTAGAACTGGATATCGATTGTCTTCAGGTAGGCAAAGAATGTTTAGTGTATCATTTAGCTGGATACATCGTGCGAAATATTTCAAAAGTGACGCAGTATGAATAATGCCCAACTTTCTTCCACGGAAAACCAACTGATAATGTAGCTACTTCGCCAACACTTCTTAAAGATTACGGTTCTACACAAAGCGGCACATATCTAACCGCGAAGGAAAGGAAATGCCCTCAACCTTTGAAGAATGAGGACTGAGGCAGATAGGAAACAGAAAGTGTTTATAATGTGTTGTTTCGAGTGGAAAAGGTTGTACGGGAAAAATTATCGTGTGTTAATGGTTTATGGGGGATGCATTTTTTGAGTTTTTAGATAGTTTAGACTCTATTAGAGTGAAGGCGTGAGATCATTGTGTTGTTTATGTTACCTAAACTAACTTGCACTGTATTCCACTACTTAAAATGCCGAGATACTTACGTCCAAGTCAGCAAAGTCATCTAGAAAATACTCCAAAGCGTCCAGATGCTGTCATAGCATTTATTTCATATGCAGCTAGGAAGATATCTTAGTTGAGATAATTAAGACTTGATGTTGTGCCCAATTGGACACGGTGGACTGGCATCGAACTGGGGTCTTTATAAAGGAAAGATCAGGTCCATGATTTTTCTAAGAATCGAACCATTGATCTCTGAGGGGGAACAGCCACAGTGAACCCGAGGAACAATGAGATAATGACAGTATATAATAATAATAATAATAATAGCTTAATTCCACGTCCAGAACGGGAATTTTAGGCAATAAAAGTTGGAATATTGTGTAAAAATGCAAGGCAGTATACGAACATGTTAGCGAGAGCCACAGAAAAAGAGCCAACTTGACATTTTTACAAAGTGAAGTTGAAAGTGGGCGGTGCAGACGTGACGCCAGTGAACTATTTCTTGGAGACACTGGAGTGAGAAGGCCGTGATTAACGACGAAGAAAATCCCCGCTGGACAAGGCAGAACAATAGAGAGGGGAGAGTCATCAAGACAAATTAGTTAATTACTGCCAAATGAAGCATTCAAATGGAATGAGACTTACACCCAGAGACTTCTATTCGGAGAGAGGTAATTTAGGAGTATTTGCACACCTAAATTAAAGCCTGTATGTGTTTATGAGCATATTCACACACGTACTGCGGAGGGGCATCGGTCGGTCTCGTAGCAAGAGGGGATTCCCTCGAGATAGCGCCACCAAGCCATGGAAGAAAGCAATTAATTTTAATTAATTGAACGAAGGACCAGCACGCAAGTGAATCTGGAACCTCCATGAATAGACGAGCAAGAATCACGCTTTACCTTGTCAGAAAACGCGTTATTTAAGGAAAGAGCCGCTCCTGAAATTCGAGAGGACTAATCTTCGTCAGAAACCTTTATATGGGAGATGAAGGAGAAGAGAGTCAGTTTGTCTTGACTCAACTTGTGGGACGACATGCTGCCCAGCCACGCGGGAAAAGTGCGCGAAATATATAAGTAGTTATGTTCAGTATCTTTGTGAGGAACAATGAAAGGCGCATTATGCAGCATAATACAAGTAATTCTGCATTAATATTATAGCCAATCTACAGCAGACAGTATACGCGACTAATAATCAGTGCAGCGTAGAGATATTGCAGTATGATTTTTATAGACAATGAACTTATCCACAGGAAGGGTTACGATATTTAAAAGTATCACATATAATTGTAACGAATACTACAGATTACGGGAACCTGGAAGGCATCACAAGTATTTGTGATTTATAATTGAGCAACATTGCAAGATAGAAGATAGAAGTTGTAAGAGACGGGATATGAGCACACATACGCGAGGTAGACATTCAGAGGAGACAGGCGGTTGTCAGAATTTGGCTGCGTCGCATCTCTGAAGTAAGGCAATAGTGGAAAGCCAAGCAAGGCTCCGTGTGTAAATTATGTGTAAAGTTATTTTAAAAGTGATCATTAAAAGTGTTTATATTTGTGTATTAAAATAATGTATGGTGTTTCAAAGTGTAAAATGCCGGTATTGCAAGATATAATTACCATGTGCAAACCATATTCAATGTTTCGTATGAAAAGTGTCATGATGGCTTAGAAGTAAGAAAAATGGTGGGCGAGTTGCTGTCATGTTGGACAAACCCAGCAAAAATGAAAGTGAGTACCATTCAAATATGTTAATATGATTTAATAGCTCACCATACAACATGTCATTTCCTCAAATATTAAGAATTAGCAGTCATTTGTATACGAGCTCACATCCCTCGTATTTTTCTAAATATATGGCTTTGAGGATGATAAACTTACGACCATTTAGGCGTAAGACGTTGATGAAAGTAACGGTAACGTTAAATAATAATAATAATAATAATAATCTGAGGTCGGTGTCAATAATAAATATATAAATCGGCATATTGATGCCTATAGAACGTGCAACTTGTGTCATATCCATTGAAAGAGTACTGTGTTATTGTGAAAAGTGAGAAAGAGAGATATAATAGCGAGATAAAGAGAGTTTTTCAGTGTCATTGAAATGTTAAATAAATATTAAATGATGTTAAATGCTACATGGTTGTATTTGAGAGCCATTAAGGTAGTTAATGTAAGTGCAAGTAAATTAATACTTGTTTTGGAGCTTATAAGTAAATGTAAGGAGGACATGAGTGCTTTATGAATTGAGTTATCTGAAAGAAATGTTGTTTTAGCCGCTACCAGCGAGCATGTAACGTAGAATCATGAGATTTGCGTCAATAATTGCAGGGTCCATCCAGAATAGTTCGCGCGTTGATGAATCTAGTAGGCCAATCTTCGAATCTACGATGTGGTATCACCTCAGAGCATACATGTGTATTCGCAACTGAGTTGGGGCAGAGGATGTCTGTATCCCACTGTTAGCAGAGTCTTCGCTGCCAGGGAAAACAATTAGACACCCTAGGTAAGCCAGTATAGTAATTGATCTACCCATAGAGGTAAGACGAAATTCTTCGAGTAGGAAACCGTTGATTTCCTCTATATATATTCGTGCCCGTACAGCTAGATAATTGTTTGAAACTCGGCTGGTACGCGTACAGTGCCACTGATTACGTCCATAGAACGGCGAAACTATTTGTGATCCATCCCTCGCTATGAATACTAATTAGGAGCCGAAGTGAGCCCATTAAATACCCTAAGTGTAGGTGTTAAATACTTAGATCGACTCAATTCGTAATGACACAATCCAATCAGGTACCTCTGGGAGATCTGCACCACTGGGCGAGCACATGGCCAAGTTTATTTACTTGCAGAAAGTCGGTCAGGAAGGCCTATGGAGGCCACAGACCGGGTAGCCATCTTGAGGAGGGCGGTCCGTGACGAATCCTTTGTTCACACCGAAGAGAGTCAATTGACCGGATCCCTTTTTCTTTTTCTTTTAAGGTTGTACTGGTACACTGAAGAATCTCCTTATCTATGAAAGTAATTGAAATATGCTTGATATTATTGTATCAAATGAATTATATGCACTGTATCCATCTATATAGAATGTTGGATCGAAGTAATCGGATAAGATTTGGCCAACTGCACCAAATAAATAAATGAATTTTATATAGAGTGATTACCCAGATTATGCTAATTTATTCAAATGGGTAGCATAATTTAACGATATGACTCGTTTGCAATGATAATAATGACATGACCAGACCCAGAAGATTGTTGTATGGTGAAGCTAAATATTCATTAACTATGTGTATTTTGGAGGGAAAGGTAGATCACTTCAGCGTTTGAAATTTATGGGAAAGGAAACGATGTGCGGGGAAACGCAAGACATGTTAAGCAAGGAATAAGCTAATGAAATCAATGTTATTCAGGGTAAATGTTCCGTTTCAAAACGGATAAATATTGAATAATTGCACATAATGTTTATTTAATTGTAATTTGTGTTTGTTGTGTTGTGATATGCAAATTTATGTTAAATTGTGCCACGTGAAAGACACTATGAACACTCGTCAATGTCGAAGAGTATCAACGTTAGGATATCTAGGATAGATATGGGTGCGGTGGAGCACCAAACTTTACGAGAGGAGACTCACATATAATTTGATTTTTTGTTGCTGTGGGAAGTAATTGTAATATTTTGTGTTTTGTGTTGTGTTTTGCCATGAGTTAATACCATTAAATGATATAGCTAGGAATTTGTTGTTTCTTTCAAGTAGAGTAGTTACCTGACAGACTCAAATCCTGAACATGTGATCGTATAGTGGGAGGAACGTCCCATGCCTCGAAAGACCGTGGACTAGCTGGGATACGAACACATGTTCCATATGATGACGCAAGGGTACAATGTGAAGAACTGTAGCCTATTTCGTCTCTCGTGAACATGGTTATGTATACAGTAGAACAAAATATCGAATTTTTCTAGTGGAAACTTATCTTCTTAAGAAGAAGTCTTGCAGTAAATGTGTTCGTAAGTTACAGCGCCGTGCGATTTTTACTTGTGGAGGAATCTCAAACAAAAGGTGTACAGAAACAATCCACGTACTCTGGAGGTCCTTGAGAACGCAATATCAGCACCGATACGAAATATCAGTGTGGATGAATTACAGCGAACTGGCTACTCGTCTCAGAGGTTACGTTCTCGCCTTCTGTGCCCAAGGTTGCAGGATCAAATCCTGGCGCAGGCTGTTGGCATCTGAGGGTAGGCATATGCGAGGGGGCCATGCCAGTAGATTTACTGGCACATTAAAGATCCCCTTCGGGGCTAAATTTCGGCACCCCGGCGTCTCTAAAAGCCGTAGTAGTTAAAAAGGACGTAAAATGAATAACATTATTATTAATTTCAGCGAGTGTACCAGAACTTCCTACGTCGGTGCAACGTGTTTTTAGAAAATGAAGGACAACATTTCCAGTAACTACTCTGACATTCATGTAAGCTAAGTAATGATGATTATAAAATACGTTTAAGAGTGTAAATGTGTTAAACTGATTGGGCACTACGCTGCTGCTAGCTATTAGAAGGTACCATCCCACCATTAGTCTGGAGGCGAAAATTGTGAACCACGGAAAACCATTTCAAGGACTGTGAAGATGTGGTTCGATCCCACTCGTCTACCGTGTCCGGAAATAGCCGGCCCTATGTATGGCCTTGCCCCTTAGCGAGCGTGACTAGTGCGGCCAGTAACAATAATAGCATTTAATAATATATATATATATATATATTTAGAATTTGGCCAATTATAGACCGCTTTGAACCTAAGACTACGGTACATTGTTTCGTTTTTTCTTTTCTTCCCAAAACTTCTTCATACGTTGGCTGATGGCCTGCCTCTGTTCCGCTGATAACACTCTCCGTGGTTGATGTGGAACTTGCAGAATCGAAAAATCTGCAGTAGTGATCAGTCGCCGGAATTCCACCCTATTAGAAATGATGTTGTTTGTGATCTTCAGTTTTTGCAGATCACACCGTATCTCTTCCAGCCATCTAGTGGTGATTTTTAATTTGGAGATGTAGTCAAAAATTTTCTTAGTTAGCCTGCTGCTATGCATTCTATGAAGGTGACCATAAAATTGTAGTCTCCGTCTTTTAATTGAGTCTGTAATTTTTTCCACATTTCGGTAAAGGTCTTCATTTTTTCTCTTCATCCAAATATCTTTATTCTTTTGGGGACCCAAAATTTTCCTAAGTATTTTCCTTTCTTTCTTTCTTTCTTTCTTTCTTTCTTTTCCAGTTCCTCTTGTTCACCTCTTTTGTTCAACGTTAAACATTCTGATCCGTATAATACCTCTGGTTTAATTACAGCTGTGTAGTGCCTGATTTTTGCCTGGAATGAGATTGATCGTTTGTTGTATCTATGTTGGGTGAGTTTATAGGCATTTTCCATCTTTCTGAATCTCTCCTTGCAGGATGTGTTATCAAGTCCATTTGACTGGATCCATTCTCCCAAATATTTAAATTTATCAACTCTTTGAATCTGTCCATGTTGAGTTGTTAGATATTTTTCTCCATTGTGTCTGTGTTCAATATATTTGGTTTTTTCATACGAAATCTGAAGACCAGTTTTTATTGCTATTTCATGTAGGGTTTCAACCATTATTTGTGCTTGAAATCTGTTTTCTGAATTGATTGCTATGTCATCAGCAAAGGAAAGACATTTCACCTCAAATCTTCCTTTTCCTTGCCCCAAATGGACCCCTTCAATGTTTCTTTCGCATAATTTAAGTTCCCATTCCTTCATGATTTTGTTTAATATCAAATTAAATAGAAGTGGTGAAAGCCCATCACCTTGTCTAACTCCGGTTTTGATTTGGAAGGGTTCTGAAATGTCGTTTAGAAATTTAATAATAATAATAATAATATAATTTCGGAAAACAAAACTTAGACACTATAACACTGTAATCAAACCTGAAGCGTTGTATGCATCGGAATCCTTAATCATTGGCGGCGGAACTTTAATCAAAGACAGAGAAAAAATGAAAGGAAAATTTAAGTTTGGCCCAGTTTGTATAGAAGGAATATGGAGGAAAGAAATCATCCCAGGAAATATATTGCCAGTCTGAAAAATATCTCTCACACTTTTCGGAAAGGACGATTGAAATGTTATGGACACATCATTAGAATGAACAATAACAGACTAACAAAAAGAATTCGCAACCTGGCCTTTTCATTAAAAACCAAGAACAGCTGGCTTCGTGAAATTGGACAGATCTCCAGGAAATCAACATCTCAGAAGACATTGTACGGGACAGATGTAAATTCAGAATCCAAATCGACATTCACCAATTTGGAGACAAACCCAACACCAGAGCCAATATAACTTGAATAGAAGAACGAACGAAGATGCTCAACGAGAGGACGACAAGATTTGGGGAGGAAAGAAGGCCAACACATCAGCTAAGCAGGTTCAACCGTGCTCCTGAGTAGGGCATAACGATGTAAAAATTAATAATATTAATAATTAGAGGAACTGGAGAAGAAAGAAAAATAATACCTTGAGGAAGATCTTAGGACCCGAAAATAGAAACGATGTTACATAGCGGAAGAGGCGAAACAAAGATCTTTACGGACAAGTAGAAAAAATCACAGATACCATACGGAAGAGAAGATTGAAGTTCTATGGACACCTTACGAGAGTGAGCGATAGTCGACTAACGAAGAAAATCTTTAATTACATCACCAAGATAAAAGCGACTACAAAATGGGTAGATGAAATAAGAAAGGATATGGAGGAAGTTGGGGTCAGTCCAAATGAGATTTGGAATAGAGAGGTGTTTCGAGTTACGATTGATGCATTCAAGGGGTTCCAGGAAAAGCAAAGGAGAAGAGCCAAGAACATCTGGTCGGAAGAAAGGAAGAGAATCCACAGTGAAAGGATGAAAAATATATGGGAGCAGAAAAAAGGACTAATCAGCAAGTCAATTGTTTCCCGTGGTCCAAAGTAGGCCAAAATCGAACAAAGACGAAGAATATTTTGTACGACCTCAGCTAAATATTTTGTAAATATGTAAATATTTGCAAACATTTTGAGGTGGAAAGATTTAAGCAGTCTACTTTCCCATTTCGTTGTTCCGTTTGAAGTGCTACCCATAAGAGGCAGATAGGAATCAGAAAGTGTTTATAACGTGTTGTTGCGAGTGGAGTGTCGTGAATTTTTCCCAGCCCTTCAAAAATCCTACTCTCGGCCTGGAATCGAACTTGTTACTCCACAATCCTGTGAATAACACGTGGGATGGATAAATTAGATCCTTGCTGCAGCAACGTAGTGACAATGGGTCAATAGACATGGGGTTCAAGTAGTCTTGTACTTACTGGCGTAATGTCTATTTCCATGTATTGTACGTACTGACCTGACCCGTGTGTCCTCAGCCTGTCCACAGTTATAAATGGAGATTGCGACGCTCCACATGTGGCAACTCGCGTAATTAAATATTCTGATAAGGAATGGCGTGAAATCCTCTTAAGAAAACATATTCACTTAAGTGTTCAAAGGCGCCGAACGTCAACTGTTGTTATTCACGGATATTATCGAGCATCATGTAATAGCTAAATATAGAATGTAACGATCTGCTGTATAGTAGTTGTGTAGAAATTTCCATTTTGCGAACATTGTGGTGTTTCTAGGAAATCAAGTCCAGGTGTTTATCAGACTTAGTCACTATAACTTATCTGCAGCTTTCAGATACTGGAGGAAGTGGCAGTGAATCATTGGAAGCAGTAAATTTTGCTAATAAGAACTTGCCGTACTTTTACAATGACCAGTTACTCTTCACCTGACAAGTGGGGAAGGAAATATCGTCCAAGAAACGTTTACATGAACTAAAAGCTTTGGAATTGAGGGTGCAATTGCCTAGGATCGCCTGTTAATTTTTATAACTAATAGTAAAATTTCCTGGTATCGATACTTGAGAAAAATAATCTCCTTTCCTGTTGTCATATAATTTCTTTAAAAAAATCCTTGTTCTGATAACAGTTTCAAAATGTAACACAATGTAGCTCTCAATTTATTGTTTATCAGATTATCAAACAAATTCAACTCACGGGGCTGATGACCGAGACGTCCCAAGCCTCTGAAACAACATATTGTTTTTGATCTGTTAAAAAAAGAAAAAAAGAAACTGGAATGACTGGGAAAAATACTTCTTATAGAATATTAGCAAGTGCCGTATTATTTTAAAGTTTTCTTATGAGCAGAGCTCAGAAAATAAATATTATGTACTTTGTACTATAAGACGTGATCAAAACGTTTCAGTTTGTGCTACAGAAGGCTTGACAAGACACTGAAATTGTATCTATCGTATGGCTTTTAGTGCCGGGAGTGTCCGAGGACATGTTCGGCTCGCCAGAGGCTGTAGCTTCTTCAAGCGGACATCCATAGGGTGAGCTACAAGTTCCGTTCAATTTCAATTAGTTCCAACTTTTGCTACCAGATGCCACTGATACCTAGTGGTGAACGTTGGAACTTTGATAGAGCGTTCCAACGAAATCTAACCTAGAAATTTAGCTTCACACTAGTTTAGTCTGTGGAAGGATCTTTTACATGTCATAAATGTATGACATGAGACCACCGGCTTTACTTCCCCTCCGAAGGAAGGTATACTGAAGGACTTTAACGCTCTTAAAAGATCCAAGACTTCGGCCGGGTTTGAACCCGCTATCTTGGGCACAGCAGTTCAGTATACTACCAACTACGCCACTGAAGCCGCTATTGACATTGTATAAGTGACTAGTACGCCTCATTATAGTGCTGCTTTGAGGTTTTGTGGGTATCTACCGACCTAACGTATGGCGGTACTTTTTGAGGATCCAACCAGCCTCTGGACTGACTACCTAACAAACAGACATAAATGAGTAAATTGAATAAATTTAATATTTGAATACAACTGTTCCCATTGTTTCAGGGTGCTCATTTTCCACTAGTGTAGCTTAATTAGACCACCCGGCAGTGATGGCTACAAATTACTTTTTGTCCATCGTATATTCTAACTTTTCTCCGCCACTAGTTTCAAACTATTTGAAGTTATTTTTTCATTGATACTTAGACGAAAAATGTTTGTCAAATTCAATTTTATATTTGGATACTCTGCTGAGGTTTTCAGAATTGCTCACATAAATAAGTAGATCCGAATATACACCAACTATCTCGCATAGCGCAATGGACATCACTGCAATGATCGCTTCTGTAGAACTGCTGATGTCAATGTTCACTTTGACAAGCTTGGTATTGTGACGGATTGTTCCCCCTATGTCACAATTGCATTACTCGCCGACCCCTGCCTTATCCGATGAATAGAGGAAGTGTACCAAAAGTGGAATACCTTTTATATTTTGAAGTAACTTCTTTTATTTTCTAGCTTTAAAAATTAATTTAATTGGTTTATAGCATATAATCGAAATGACTGTAAAATCACATCCCATGTTCAAATTTCATTCATAATAAACAACATTGCCAATTAAAAATACGTGAAAAAATTACGAACCTTACAGTAGACGCGTCTCCCACTAGTCCAACCCCTCCTCCACGTGGCGGGAGACGGGCAACGGCATGAAGTAGGGGATTGCCTGTAGGGGTGAAGTACAGTGGGGACTTCGTGTGCCCCGGGACTGCTACGGTAGCTGTGAAGGCTCTATGGGAACCCTGAAAAATGTCGGCTGACGGGGCTCTGGTGAAGCTACGATAGGCCTAGCAAGCCAGTAGTGGATATCATATTTGCTTTCAAAACAGGAACAGGCCTCGGAAAGGACGGATGCAAACGACGACGACCCGGATATGCTAATGGACTACGAGTTGGGACATTAAACATACAGACACTGACAGGAAAGGTGGAGGAGATTGTAGATGTGATGGAGAGAAGAAAACTGGATGTACTGGGCTTGGCAGAAACAAGATGGAAAGGAGAAGGTCGCAGAGAACTGAGGAAAGGGTACCGGTTGTACTGGAGTGGGAACAGTGAAGGAAGGAGCAGCGGAGTAGGAGTAGTTGTGAGAGATGGAATGAAGGAAGAGGTAAAGGGAATAAGTGACAGGATCATGAAGATCAGAGTAACTGTAAAGGGAAGAAGCCTGGAGATAGCCGAGGTATATGCCCCTCAAGTTGGATGTACAGCTCAAGAGAAGGAAGACTTTGAGAAGGAGCTACAACAGCAGTTGAATGGTCAGAGCATCATTGTCATGGGAGATTTGAATGCACATGTAGGAAGTGAAAGGCAAGGATATGGAAATGTAATGGGAGCAGAAGGATGGGGCAGCAGGAATGAAGAAGGGAGAAAGTTGCTGGATTTTTGCAAGAGAAACGGTTTAGTGGTAGGCAACTCCTGGTTCCGGAAGAAAGAAAGCCACAAGGTAACGTGGTACAGCAGTGATTTAACAAAGAAATCTTTGGTAGATTACATGCTGTACGACTGGGAAATGAAGAGAAGTGTCAGAGATATAAAGGTAATACCATCAGAGGCCTTAGATAGCGACCACAGAATACTTGTAATGAACCTGGGAGTTGTTAAGGATAGCAAGAGGAGAGAATACCAGAAAAGGAGAATCAAAGTATGGAAACTCAAGGAAAAGGAAGTCAAGGAAGAATTCCAGAAGATAATAAGGGAAAGGATGCCAACAGACGATCCTAAAACAGAGGAAGAAGAATGGAAGCATTTCAAAAACACAATGGTGGAAGCTGCAGTGGCAGCATGTGGAAGAACAAGCAACAGAAAGCGGTGTAAAGAGACACCCTGGTGGAATGAGAGAGTAAAAGAAGCTGTGGGAAGGAAGAACAAGGCTTTCAGAGTGTGGTTCCAGGAAATAACTGATCTGGCAAGGGAAGATTATAAGATAAAGAAGAAAGAAGCAAACAAGATTGTCGCAGAGGAGAGGATGAGTGGATGGTAAAGTGGACAGAGATGATGGAGGAAGACAGCAGAGGAAATAAAAAAGTACTTTATGGGATGGTCAAAAGTAAGAGAAGAGGTCTGCGAGAGGATGTGGTAATGATGGACAAAAACGGAAATGAGGTACACAACAAAGAGACCCTCAAGACCGTGTGGAAAGAGTACTTGGAGGATTTGCTGAATCCAAATGGTCATAGGGAGGAAGACAATGTATTGGAAGATGGAGAAGACAGCACAGGAATGGAAAAGGACCTGACTTGGAGAGAACTGGAGATGGTTATAGACAAGATGAAAGGAGGAAGGGCACCGGGTATGGATGAAGTGAGTGTTGAAATGATGAAGGCAACAGGGGAGGTTGGGAAACAGTGGCTGTACCGTGTGATGAGGGTGATATGGAAGGAGAATAAGACCCCAGAAGATTGGAAGAAAGGATTAATTGTCCCAATATTTAAGAAAGGAAGCAGAAAGGAGTGCAGAAATTACAGGGGAGTCACACTCATACCTCACTGTGCCAAGATATATGAAAAGATATTAGAAAGTAGAATACGAGCCAAAGTGGAGAGAAAATTGAGATAGGAGCAGTATGGATTCAGACCTGAGAGATCAACAGTGGATCTCATATTTTCAGTGAGACAGCTCCAGGAACACCACTACGAATTTGGAGAGGATCTGTTGATGGCCTTTCTGGACATCGAAAAGGCCTATGATAGTGTGTGTAGGGAGAAGGTTTGGAAAGCAATGGAAAACATGGGAGTGGAAAAAGGGACTGTAGGCAGAGTGAAGGAGATGTATTGTGGAAGTGTGAGTTATGTGAAAGTTGGAGGGGAAAGAACAGACTGGTTCAGACAAATGGGTGGCCTGAAACAGGGTAGCGCGCTGTCACCCCTTCTCTTTATTGTGGTTATGGACGAGGTAATGACACGGATAGCAGGAAAGATAGGAGAAGATAAGATGAAAGCAATGGTGTTTGCAGATGATCTCATGGTCTGGGGAAACAAGGGGGAGGAAATTCAGGAGCAACTGAAGGCTTGGGAAGAAACAGTGGGAGAGTACGGATGGAAGTTCAACATCAGTAAATGTGAGATCCTGTTAACGACCAGGAAAAAGGTCAGACCAATGAGTGGGATAACACTTGGAGGTGGACAGCTGAAGAAGGTGGAAAGTCTCAAGTACTTGGGAAGTATAGTGGAGGAAAATGGGAGAAATGACAAAGAGATTACGGAACGTGGCAGACAGGCAGAAGCATTTCTGAGAAGCATTAGGAGCTTAGTGTGGAATAAAGATGTCCCACAAAAAAGCAAGGAAGTGTTATACAGAAGCTACTATATCCCGATACTGACCTGTTCTTCAGAAACGTGGACAATGAAGAAAAGAGACATAAACAGAATACAGGCAGGTGAAATGAAGTTCCTGCGAAGTAGGATCGGAGTAACAAGAAGAGACAGGGTGAGGAATGAAAAGGTCAGGGAAATGGTGAAAGAGGAGCCCTTGCAAGGTAGGATTGAGACATCAAGACTGAGGTGGTATGGACACTTAAAGAGAATGGATGAGAAGAAGATTCCCAAGAGGATACATGAGATGCAGATGCAGACGAAACGACCAAGGGGAAGAGCAAGAGATAGATGGCAGAAAGGTGTGGAGGAATGTGTCAAGAAGAGAGGCGAGGACTTGACCAGAGTGACAGCGTGAGGTGGTGGGAGGAACGGACTAAGTGGCGAGGCTTATGTTCCAAACAGACCCAGCCTGGGGCTGGAAACTGTACAAGATGATGATGATGACAGTAGACGCATATGATGTGTAACATCTGACATAGAAGAAACCTCACGTGAGTTATTGGCACAGATATTAATCTATTGTAAAAGGGAGTGTTTTACAGATATTGTAGTTTATAATACGGAACTCATTTTATTAGATGATTTGTAGCTTCTACCAGCACTAGCCTAAATAAAGAATACGATATGGATCAACTAGATTAATAGACGCGACACCGCTCATAACCTTAAATTCCTTATAAACAGGTCCTCTTGATTCACAGACCAACACGTAATTTCATATGGATTCTGTTAAAATGAGTCATATTGATATGATAAATATCGTTTAAAATGATAATCTGGTAGCAAAAATATTTACCCCGCCTAGGATTCGAACCCAATATCTCTGGATTCGCAGTCATACGCAATAACCCCACGGCTATTCCGACTACCCAAATACTCGGCACAAGATGGTGAATTATTTCCACGTTCCAATAATACTGGATTACGGAATTAAGTTTCATTTATATTTTTCTTGTTTCGATAATGTTCCTGAGTGACATCGAGTTTAAAATGCCTTATGTCAATGCAATGCCGACTACTTACAATGTTTGATATTAAGGCTTGTTACCATTTAAATACTGATACGAAGACTTCGAACATGTACCATGTCATTTGTTTAAATCACTTGACACGAGAGTTCGCATGAGCGTTTTCCGTTCAGTATGTCATATACATTCCACATGGCCGAGAGTGCGTCATGGTATCAATTTTCGACACCGCGCGCTGATTGTTTCTCTTATCAGTGCCAGCTGGATCGATCGATCGAGTTGGCAGTGCGTCTTATACTTCCGTTGGATCCACCACTGCCAGCTAGGGCACACTTCCATTCGATCGATCGAGCGGGCAGTGCATACTTCCGGTGTCCACCACTGCCAGCTAGTACACTTCCGTTTGATCGATCGAGCGGGCAGTGCATACTTCCGTTTGATCCACCACTGCCAGCTCGATCGTTCCGATCCACTTCCGTCCCCAATTTTCAAAATCACTCCCACAAAACTATCCAGCAACCGAGCGGATCTATATTACACATCAAAAACACAAATTCTACTGAGAAGAAAAGTGTTCCTAACATTGTGTTTATGAAATACAGTAGTTAATGATGACCATCATCCATTACACAAAACGCACTTAAGCAGTTGCCATACAGGAAATGCACTCTGTATTCTCGGTTTCTGGTGGTCTACACCGTCAAATATATAAACAAGCTAAGAGGGAATCACCATCATCATATAAACTTAGTTGCCCCGCATCTGGAATACTTCAAGCCTTAGTCTCCCTAAAGGAGAACACCATGGCATCGCCGTCTTTACTTTATAAATCCATGTTTCAGGGCGCAGGGTTCTGTTTGACACGTCAAAGGAATTGAATTATGATACTTCTAAAGAACTAATAAACTATATTAAATCCACGCACACATAAAGAAATAACAAACAAAATGCAATAGGTTCAGTAGGCAACTTCTTCTCCTTATGACGCTGTCTCCCTCCGAAGGTTGGCGATCAAATTGATTATGATTACACGCGAAACGGCAGCACGGAAGATTTCTATCGACGTATGTCCATACCACCGCCACAAGTCTTTCATCCAGGAATTTCTCCGTATTCGCACAGATCTTTTCCCATCGATCTTCCCTTGAATGATCAGCCGGAGAAGTTCATATCGTTCACCTCTCATAATGTGCGCGAGGTAGCTGAGCTTACGCTCCTTGATTGTTGTGAGGAGCTCTTTCTTTTTGTTCAAGTTGTTGAGGACTTCTTCATTTGTTTTCCGTTCTACCCAAGATATTCGGAGTATTCTTCTGTATAAGTACATCTCAAAAGATTCAATCCGCTTCTACAGTAATGGGCTGAGCGTCCACCCTTCGAAACCATACAAAAGGTCAGGAATCACATTGAACGTAACATTCGATGCTGAAGGTTGAGTTCTCGGCTGGTGAATAAGGTCCTCATGGTATTGGACATATTTTTTGCTTGTCCAATCCTGGATAAGATTTCACTCTTTGAATCACAATGCTGGTTCACTAATCCACCTCAAAATTTTAAATTCAATTCAAAATTTGTATTCTTTAATCTGTGTTAAGAGGGGCAGATGACCTCGTAGTTCCGCCACTTAAAACAACAATAACTAACTAACTAACTAAGTAAAAATGTTGAGAGGTTAAGGAAGAAAAAGTCGCAACTTCTGTCATCACTCGCGTTTCTTCTTCGATGCCGAGACACAGGTATGATTCCCAAGTTTATTAAAATGAAGAGACCACTAACCTCAGCTAGAGCCCATAGAATATATGATCGAACTGAACGTTCGCTATTACGTGAACGCATAAGCTTTGCACGTAAGGGGCTCGCTACTACAGATCAGGCACTCTTACAGCTGCACTACCGCATCAGCAGCACACTCTCATATCAGGACTGGGAAAATGTAGATCGTATCACCTTCTACTCTATGCGTTCAACATTTGAACAGTCTAGCATCCGGCAGAAGAAAAAGTTTGAGCGGTTACAGAGAGACCAACCCGCGCCAGTACCTGCTCCTACGCTGGACATCTCACGGACAATTGTTAACCTGACCAATCGCCACCTGTCAGAGTGGGAAATCTCTATACTAGCGAAAGGAGGAAATTACGCAGTGACCCCTCCTTCGATTCCCGTGGAAGACATTGTCGCCAATATTGAAGCGGCAATCCGTGAGCTACCATCTGAACAAGCAGATGAAATCCGTCATGAAGCCTCACGTATAATCAAGAAGGCACCGGCACCGCAGAGTAACCTCACACCTCAGGAGAGAAAGGCTATAAAGACTCTCAACATGGACGAGAGCATAATCATTCTTCCTGCAGACAAAGGGAACGCAACGGTTATCTTGGACATGGACGACTACACTGCCAAGGTTTTGGAACTTTTAGACCCGGGTACCTACCGCAAACTACTGAGAGATCCTACCAACCGGATTCTTCGTGAAACAAACGGCCTGATCAAGGTATCTTCGCTACCTGAAAACGTAAAGAAGGGAACCACCAGAAGTGAAGCTGTACCACCAAGACTATGGTTTACCTAAAATACACAAAGATAATGTTCCTCTTCGTCCTATCGTGAGTGCTATTGGATCACCAACTTATAGCATTGCCAAACATTTAGCTACCTTACTTCAACCACATATCGGCGGTACGCAGTCGTTCGTCAAAGATTCCGGCCATTTCATTGAAAAATTGAAAACTATTCAACTAGAAGCTGGTGACTTACTAGTAAGTTTGGACGTGGTCTCTCTTTTTACGAAAGTACCTATAAAGGTAGCCCTGGAGTACATCGCACGGATTTTTCCTGATGATATCACCGCCTTATTCCGCCACTGCCTCACCGCTAGCTATTTCCTGTGGAAGGGTGATTTCTATGAACAAATTGATGGGGTCGCCATGGGCAGTCCCCTTAGTCCGGTGATCGCGAATTTCTTCATGGAACAATTTGAACAAATAGCACTAGAGACCGCACCTTTGAAACCTAAAGTGTGGCTACGATACGTGGACGATACCTTTGTAATATGGGGCCATGGTAAAGATCAATTAAATCTGTTTTTACAACATCTTAACAGCCAGAACTCGAACATTCAGTTTACCATGGAGTAAGAAAATGAACAGAAAATCGCGTTTCTCGACGTTATGGTAACGAAGACCGCTGATCTAACTTTGGGACATACAGTTTACCGTAAGCCGACCCATACTGACCGATATCTACATAAGACGTCCAACCACCACCCACGACAGAAATACGGAGTTATAAAAACACTGGCTGACCGCGCTAAAAGAATTTGTGAAAAGCAGTGCCTAAAACAAGAAATTGAACACCTCAACGAGGCCTTACGCGCGAATGGGTACAGCCAGAAAGATATCCAGCGAACACTCCATCCGAGACGTCCAACTACAAGGGTAATTGGAGACAAGCAGCCCCTGACTAGAGCTTTTCTTCCATACATAAAAAAGGTCACGGACAGAATAGGGAGGCTACTCGAGTCCCATGATATAAAGACCATATACAGGCCTACACGAAAAATTAAGGACATGTCCGCTAAAGATAAGCGACATCCTCATACCGCGGCAGGGGTTTATAAAATCCCGTGTGATTGTGGCCAAGTATATATTGGAACAACTAAAAGAAGTATTGCCACTCGCCTCAAGGAGCACGAACGACACAGCCGGCTGGGACAAACAGATAAATCCACTGTAGCAGCACACTCGCTACTTGCAGGTCACGATATAAGATACGGAGACACCGAAGTTCTGTCCACCACGGTGTCTTATCATGCCAGGCTACAAAGGGAGGCCATTGAAATCCTGAAGCATACTAACAGCTTCAATCTTAAGGAGGAAGCAGAACGTGTGAACAGAGCTTGGCTTCCAGTCCTTAATCCCCTCAAGCCTGCCCTTATTGACCGTCGTAGACGAGAAGATGCAACAGACGAGCAGCCCTGTCCTTGATGCATTACTTTTATGTGGTACGCCGTTGCTATGGTAGCCTCTATGTGTGGGTTGTTGACTATTTATATATCTTCTGTTTACTTGTTTTACCTCGCTTTATGTAACCTGTGAACATGCTGAACGCAGTATTCAGCGAAACGTCAGGACGACAAAATGTCCTTGGAACACGACCTCTAAGCCCGCGAAACAGAGATTCCTATTTCTGGTTCACTCAAGTTCCAAGATATTTTATGGAAGATACTTGTTCGACGATGGTGTTGCTGATGTGTAGGGAGGCCTGTTTTGGTGTTTTCGAGTATACAATCAGCTTGGTCTTGTTAATATTCAAGGATAAACCGTAGGTTTCACTGGTCCTCACGATATTGTCTACATATATAAAAATCAATGTACGAGATAGTATGTACGTGGGTGTGTGGGTGTGAATGTCTCCTATGCGTTCATACACCACCCATCCGATTGCGCTGAAACTTGGGTGAGATGTTGATTACTCTCCAAGGAAGGTTTCTGGCTTAGTAAATCCATTTTACAATAGGCAGCGCACGAGTAGATTCAACAAATGAGCGACGACGCGCGAAGCATTTCGAAACAGTCCCGTATTTGTTCGTAAACCTTTCATGCGATAGCGATGAAACTTGGGTGAGAAGTTGTTTCCACTCCACGGAAGGTTTCTAACTTAGTAAATACATTTCACAGTAGATAGCGCACGAGTAGATTCAACAAATGAGTGCCGACACGCAAAGCGTTTCAACCAAGTCCCGTATGCATTCATATACCATTCGTCCGATAGCTATGAAACTTGGGTTAGATGTTGTGTACACTCCAGGGAAGGTTTCTGGCTTAGTAAATCCACTATACAATAGGCAGAGCGCGAGTAGAGTCAACAAATGAGCTACGACGCACGAAGCGTTTCAACAAAGTCACGTATGCGTTCATATACCATTAGTCCGATAAGGATGAAACTTGGGTGAGTTGTTGTGTACACTCCAGGAAACGTGTCTGGCTTAGTAAATCTACTTTACAATAGGCAGCGCACGGTTAGATTCAACAAATGAGCTACGACGCGCGAAACGTTTCAACAAAGTCCCGTATGCATATACCATTCGTCCGATTGCGATTAAACTTGGGTGAGATGTTGTGTACACTCGAGGGAAGGTGTCTGGCTTAGTAAATCTACTTTACAATAGGCAGCGCACAATAATTAGATTCTAAAAATGCGCTACGACGCGCGAAGCGTTTCAACAAAGTCCCGTATGCGTTCATATACCATTCGTCCGATAGCGATGAAACTTTGGTGAGATGTTGTGTACACTCCAGGGAAGGTTTCTGGCTTAGTAAATCCACTATACAATAGGCAGAGCGCGAGTAGAGTCAACAAATGAGCTACGACGCACGAAGCGTTTCAACAAAGTCACGTATGCGTTCATATACCATTAGTCCGATAAGGATGAAACTTGGGTGAGTTGTTGTGTACACTCCAGGAAACGTGTCTGGCTTAGTAAATCTACTTTACAATAGGCAGCGCACGGTTAGATTCAACAAATGAGCTACGACGCGCGAAACGTTTCAACAAAGTCCCGTATGCATATACCATTCGTCCGATTGCGATTAAACTTGGGTGAGATGTTGTGTACACTCGAGGGAAGGTGTCTGGCTTAGTAAATCTACTTTACAATAGGCAGCGCACAATAATTAGATTCTAAAAATGCGCTACGACGCGCGAAGCGTTTCAACAAAGTCCCGTATGCGTTCATATACCATTCGTCCGATAGCGATGAAACTTTGGTGAGATGTTGTGTACACTCCAGGGAAGGTTTCTGGCTTAGTAAATCCATTTAACAATTGATAGCGCACGAGTAGATTCAACAAATGAGCGACGACGCGCGAAGCGTTTCAACAAAGTCCCGTATGCGTTCATATACCATTCGGCCGATAGCGATGAAACTTGGGTGAGATATTGAGTACATTCTAAGGAGGGATTCTGGCTTAGTATATCCACTTTACAATTGGTAGCGCACGAGTAGATGCAACAAATGAGCGACGACGCGCGAAGCGTTTCAACAAGGTCCCATATGTGTTCATATACCATTCGTACGATAGCAATGAAACTTGGGTGAGATATTGAGTACACTCTAAGGAAGGATTCTGGCTTAGTATATTCACTTTACAATAGGTAGCGCACGAGTAGATTCAACAAATGAGCGACGACGCGCACACCGTTTCAACAAAGACCCGTATGTGTTCATTCACCATTCGTCCGATAGCAATGAAACTTGGGTGAGTAAATACATTTCACAGTAGATAGCGCACGAGTAGATTCAACAAATGAGTGACGACACGCAAAACGTTTCAAGAAAGGCCCGTATAAATTCATATACCATTCGTCCGATAGCTATGAAACTTGGGTTAGATGTTGTGTACACCTTTGGGAAGGTTTATGGCTGAGTAAATCCACTTTACAATAGGCAGCGCACGTGTAGATTCAACAAATGAGCTACGACGCGCGAAGCGTTTCAACAAAGTCACGTATGCGTTCATATACCATTCGTCCGATAGCGATGACGCTTGGGTGAGATATTGAGTACACTCTAAGGAAGGATTCTGGCTTAGCAAATATACTTTACAAAAGGTAGCACACGAGTAGATTCAACAAATGAGCGACGACGCGTGAAGCGTTTCAACAAAGTACCGTACGCGTTCATATAGGCCTACCATTCGTCCGATAGCGATGAAACTTTACTGAGATGTGGTGTACAGTCCAGGGAAGGTTTTTGACTTAGAAAATCCATTGCACAATGGGTAGCGCACGCGTAGATTCAACTAATGAGCGAAGGCACGTGAATCGCTTCAACAAAGTCCCGTATGCGTTCATATAGGCCTACTATTCATCCCATCGCGATGAAACTTGGGTGAGTTATTGTGCACACTGCAGGGAACGTTTCTGATTTAGTGAGTCCATTGTATAATGGGTTGCGCACGAGTAGTTTCAACAAATGAGTGACGGCGCACAAAACCGTTTCAACAAAGTTCCATCTGCGTTCATATACCATTCATCCGATTGTGATGAAACTAGGGTGAGTTGTTGTGCACACTGCAGGGAAGGTTTCTGACTTAGTAAATCCATTGTACAATTGGTAGCGCGCGAGTTGATTCAACAAATGAGTGACGGCGCGCGAATCGTTTAAACAAAATCCCGTAAGCGTTCATATGCCATTCATCCGATTGCGATGAATCTTTGATGATTTGTTGTGTATACGCCAGGGAAGGTTTTCGACTTAGTAAATCCATTTTACAATAGGTAGCGCACGAGTTGATGCAACAAATGAGTGACGACGCGTGAAGTATTTCAGCAAAGTTCCATCTGCGTTCATATACCATTCATCCGATTGCGATTAAACTTTGGTGAGTTGTTGCGCACTCTCCCACAAATGTTTCAAAATTAGTAAATCCATATTACGATTGCTTAGAGGCAGTTAACGGAAATTGAAGAAAAAATTGTGTATCCAAAAGCACTTCAAGAAACCAAATTACAATGCCAACACTTTCTTTGATTGGCATTGTAACGCATGCCGGGTACAGCTTGTTTATAATAATTTGAAGATCACTAGGGTTGATGGCTAGCACAATCGTGTCATCAGCAAATCGGATGTTATTAATAACATAGCCATTGATCTTGATGCTTAGATTAACATCTTCAATATCCTCTCTGAACGCAGCTTCAGAGTAGATGTTAAAAAGGAGTGGCGACTGGACACATCCCTGGCAGACACCTCTTCGTATAGCTATGTCCTCTACTTACGTGTCAAAAACTGATAATTCCAAGAAACACTAAAGGCGTGAAAGCGTCAGAGACTGCAGGCAGCAAGTCAGTACAGTACCTCTCCCGAAATCTCGCGCCCTCAAGCTCAGTTACGCTAACCACCTTCGCAGAAATATCCAGGTCTTCCAGTTTAGGAACGTATTCCATTTTTCGAACACTTCCTCTTCAACTGTATTAAGATTACAAGATATTCCTATTTAAATTCAAATTAATGGCTGCGTGGCGCAACGATAACGTTCTCACCTGCTGTGTCCGAGGTGGTGGGATCGAATATCGGTGCCGTCAGTTAGCATTTGAAGGTGATCAAATGTGGGGAGTCGTGTCAGAAGATTTACTGGCACGTTTAATATCCCCTTTGGGGCAAAATTCCGGCACTCCGGCGTCTCTAAAAGCGGCAGTTGTTAAAAGGAGCGTAAAATACATAACATTATTATTATTATTATTATTATTATTATTATCAATGGTGGTATTCCTAAGTTAGTTTTGTCTCTAGCACCAGTTGTGAACAAATACTTGGCAGGTTTAATAATTTCACTTCACGTGATTTCCCAAGCAATCAATTGGTTTAAACAAGCCCGCCTGACAAACGCAAACTCCTTCTGGCGGAGTGATCTTGCCGCCCTTGTTATGAAGTTTGCATAATAAGACAACTGTTTAATCTTCTTAATTTCATTTTATATAGACTAGCAATTTTCTTCCTAAATTCCAATATTTTAGCAAAGAGAAATAATAAAGCAATTAATTGCCGGCTCCTGAAGCGGCCTCTAATCGAAGGCACGCACCACTGGGCCTGGGGAATCTCACGGTAATTGTACTCATTTACATACTGTTTGTTGATCTTATCGCCACTTGAGACCAAGCAAGCGTCTCTTTCGGTACTGAGTCCAGGCACTTCGCTCTTGAGGACGAGGAACAATTTCCAAAAAAATATGATAATAATTGTTGTTTTAAGGGGCCTAACATCAAGGTTATCGGCCCCTAATGGCATGGGTGAAAAAATGAAAGATGATGAAATGAAAATCCTGAAGGAAAACGACTACTAACTTACGTACTGGAAGAAGGAAGGACAAAATGAGAGGAATTAGGGAAACAACCGACAAGGAAAGGAAATGCCTTCAACCTTTGAAGAATGAGGACTGAGGGACTCGGAAAGAAGAGGCAGATATGAAAGGTGAAATAGAAGAGGGTTCACCCCAAAGCCAATGGAAAGGGAAAAACGAACCAAGCCCAGGATTGAAAACTAATAATCAGTCTCGAAGTTTCAAAACCTATTTTTTTCGTGTTTGATTAGCATTTGATACGTCGTGCTTGCACTTATCAATGTGTAAATGCTCGAAAGATAATAATTTTGTTGATATTAAATTACAATATAAAGTCAAAATTCCTTCGCGAAATCATCTGGTCTTTTCTATTCCTCGACATTGTATAAATATTAATAAACTACAGTTTGCAACTATAGTTTAACTTAAAACATCAATAAACTACAAATAAACAACATATTATTCACTCTTCACAATGACACTCACATTCGGATACTAGCAGAATGGCAACTGACTAGTGGTGTATTTTTGGAAAGGGATGAGGAAGGAAAGTGCTGCACCCACCTCAGTGCCACCCCTCTTGCAAACTGAACAGTTACCATTTTGCTCATTCAGCAAGTGGAAACTTCGGGTAACGCTTAACATTTTACACGAGTTAAAAGAAATGCTTTCAAACAAAATGCAATTATTTTTGTCATCAAACCGAAGATTGGTTTCATTAAAAATTAAAGACTTCATCAAATGCCATTTATTAAATTATTACATTTCTTGGCAGAGCCGAGAATAGAACCTGGACCTCCAGGGCGTGGTGGCGCAGCGGTCAAGCTGTTGGCCTCTCACTATGGAGGACCGGGTTCGATTCCCAGTCAGTACATGTGAGATTTTCAAAGTGAAATGCCATGTCCTGTGGTTCAGATTCCACGTAAAATGGAGGTCCCGTGGCTCATGATCACGAGATTAACGGTCACGTAAAAATACAAACTTCCTTCTTTCCTTCCTTAAACCCGGGCCGGGACGACAGCCGCTACACCACAAGGTGGTCTAAGTAACTTAAAACTTGTGGTTATCATTTTCATGAGGAGGAGGCCTATTGATCTCGCCTGGGACGTTTACGGCCAATTAGGTGTCCCTGACAAGACTGAATTAGAATTAATTCAGTTCGTTCGTAATCCAGAGTAGAACATCAAAAACGTGGGGCAGAAGAGATAGAGGGGGATTACCAAAATTGTAATTTTTTAATGGTGTAGTGGCTAGCATAGTTGAGGTCGGTTCCCACCTCAGTTGCCATAGAAGAGGATTTCCGTGGATTCCCCTCTTCTACTCCAGGCAAATGCTGGGATAGTTCCTAACTTACAGTAGGTTAACCACCGCCTTTTTCCAATCCCAGCCTCAATTACAGATATTGTTTTTTATGCAAACACTGTTACAGATGCCACAATGACGCATATTATCAGACAAAGCCTACACAAGGGGCTAAATTGACCACAATGACTGGCTGCATGGCGGAGCGGTAACACTCTTACCTGCTGTGCCAAAGGTTTCAGGATCGAATCCTGGCGCGAGGGAGCCATGTCAAATATACTAGCACGTTAAAGATCCCATTTGGGGGAAAATACCAGCACCGCGGTGTCGCTAAAAGTCGCAGTAGTTAAAAGGGACGTAAAACCATTAACAATAATTATTAAATTGACCATGATGTCCAAGCCCCTCAATGACAACAACAACGTTTCTCGAGTATTACCTCAGTTTAGAATAATGTGACGCCAAGTGCTATATACTTGAAGATCGTCAGGTTTGTTTCTAATGCTCTAGTGCAGATGTTCCCAACCTTTTAGCAACTGCGTAACACTTGAAATTTTTAGAAACTTTGGCATACCAACAGTCCTAATCTTTTTAGAAACATATATTTAAAGTCGGAAAAGTGCACAAAGGCTTGTTTTAAGAAAACTTCATAATTAATTATTAATGCGCTTGTATTTCGCTTTTTTTAATCCCTTTATCAAGACAACAGTAACTATATATAGATTCTTTTCATTACTTTATTGCTAATTTTTATTAAAACATTGTTGTTGTTTTTGTTGTTGTTGTTGTTTGCCTGTAAAATATCAATATCAGGAGTGATTGAACTTAACTTCACTCCCAAGTCCCTCCAACACCTATTCTGTTACTATGTTTACATCTGATGTACAAAGGATCAGAAAATCCACTCTTACACAAGTAACCTGTAACAGAATATGCAGAGCTTGCCGGAAGATCATGGGGGTACTCTGTTTTACATCCGATCCAGAAGTAAATTAAAGATTTATTTTTAAAACTGTCTTTTATGAAACTATCTTCTGTTAGATCGATAAAAATTTCTTTTAATTTCAACTCATTTGGTGAGGTTCCCGTAGAAGGATTTCTGCTCCAGTCAAATTTGGAATGATCTTCGGAGAAATACTTATTAAAACTTTCTTGAAGGGGATCCAAGTGAACAATGATATCAGCAACCACATCTGGCATTGGAAATATTTAATTTTCTTCAAAATGCAAATAAATTCCCCTCCTGTACTTGTTAACAATCGTATCACCCACGCGTACATCCTGAAACATTCCCGCGTACCACTGGTTGGGAACCCCTGCTCTTGTGCTCTGAGAATATCATGAAATGATCTATAGCGTGTAGTCTGCTCCAAGGGCACTCACGGCAGGAGACATGCGGCGGTGTTCCCTTCTCCTCTAATAACATGGTTCCGCTCTTAACCTGCCCGTCCCTTATAGGGCCACCCGCTCGCCAGGTAAGACGACACTACCACCCTGCAGACCTAGCATTTCTTGGGAGAATTGCCAAGGGCAATGCCATATTATCTACCGCTATTGCCGTGGTAGCTACGAGCGCTAAGGCAGAAGGTCATGGTCTACACGCGGTGGCCGAGAGTGCTAACGTGCTACCTCGTGCCACGCTGGCATCGGGTGAGTATGGGTTCGAATCCCACCTCGGCCGTCCTGAAAATGGTTTTCGTGGATTCCCATTAATAAAATTATTAAGGCAGAAGGTCATAGGGATCTTGAACTCCAGGAAAATGCTGTGATGGTGTACTGTAGTATCTTCTTTCCAACTCCTTGCCAAGTTTTATTCAAGGGCACATCCGCCACATAGGGGTTCGATTACCGGCTCTACCAAGAAATTTAATTCTGGTCTGAGGGCTGACACGGGGTACACTCAGCCTCGTGAGGCAAAACTGAGAAGAGGTGGGTTCGATTCCCATCTCAGCCATCCTGGAAGTGGTTTTCCGTGGTTTCCCACTTCTGCTCCAGGCAAATGCCGGGATGGTTCATAACTTATGACCACAGCCAACTTCTTCCCAATCCTCATCTGCATTACAAATACACACACTAATACAGCTATCACAATAACACAGGTTATCCGACAGAATTCCACACTCACCCAAGTACACACGGCTAAATGACCATGATGGCCAAGCCCCTAAAATGAAGCAACAACAATAAATTTTAAATTTAGTTGATCTCAATATATTCAGGATATGTTATTTTATTTTGTTTCTTAATTCTATATTATGATTTTTGAACATAGTTGTGTGTTACGAGGGGCAGATGATCTTGACATTTTGCCCATTAAAAGAAACAACAACAGCAACAATTACCAACACATGCGTTCTAAATCTCAGACCGAAACACGTCGACTTAATTCTTATCAAATTCTAAACACCAAACTCAAAGAACACGCATATGTATTTGGCTGGAGCCAAAATTTGCGTGATACAGCAAGCGTGACGTTCTACCGCGCACCTTGGCCCTAAGTGGGCGCCTGCAGATTCTACCTGCATACATTATAGCGTAGTGAAAAACATCCATGATTGGAAGTTCCTCCGAGTTGCGGATGCACTTTCTTTCTTTTTACATCTCCAATTGAAATAAATATGCTTTATTTTCATAATGTACTCTTAACATCCGTTCTCGCCTGCTGAGCCCAATATAGCGAGTCGAATCCTGGCACAGTGAGTTGGCACTTTACGATGCGCAAATGTGAGGAGATTTATTGGTACGTTAAAGATCCCCTTCGGAGCAAACTTCCGGCACCCCGGCGTCTTTAAAAGCTGCAGTAGTTGAAAGGGACGTTAAAAAATTATTATTATTATTATTATTATTATTATTATTATTATTACTCTTAACATCTTGATCACATGTATGAATAAGATTATTCTTCCGAAGTCGTCGGATTTTTTAAAATCGTTAAAAATCCCCCAGTATGCGTTCCTTCGGAGGGGCCTATGGCATAGATTTATGGCATGTAAAGGAACCTTCCACTATCTACAATTGTATGAAGCTAAATTTGTAGGTTAGATTCGATTAACGCTCTATTAAGTTCCAACGATCATCGCTAGATGCCAGTTACGGTGTCATCTAGTAGCCAAGTTAGCAGCTAGGTGTCGTGGACGGTAGCAATTGGTAGCAAATGGAGGAAATACTTGAAATTGATCGTCTCCAGTCCTTACCTGAATTAAAGATACCACACACTAATACAGCCATCACAACTAACACCGGTTATCAGACAGATTCTACACACACGCAAAGTACACGGGGCTACATGACCGCGTTGTCACAGCCCCTAAACTGAAGATACAACTAACCAGGGTATTAGAAAAGAAAAACTCCCTTAAACTTTCAAATAAATCTTCTGTAAAATTTGTAAAATGTAAGTCGACATGTTCTTTCTCTAGCTCATTAGAAACATGTTGTTAAGTCACTTGCTTGATAGGGACACCTTGGTCATTAGCCACATATAAGCTACTTGTCGAATGAAACCTGTCAATACCTTCTTGTGTTTTTATAATGGCTTTGGCTATCACATTAATTGGGGTTAAGATTGAGACAGGAGGCTTGAGACTTAACATAGGGTATTTTCCCAGCATTTTCCTACAATGAGTGTAGTAGACATATCATCAGAAATGTAACACTCAGAATAACCACTAAGAATTACTTACTGAACCTTCCCTCGAGGAGCTGAGTTAGTGCGCAATAACCTGGATGTGCGGTATGCCGACAGATGTTTTCTGACATATTATGAAACTGATCGCGTGATTTAATGCACGACATTTTCTTTACCACAAAATACAGGTTTTTTTTCCCTTAAACCGCAGTGACTTTTACATCCTAGTCTTCTGAGGCCCGGCCCAACCGTCTGGAGCCGAAGTAATTTCTGATTTTGGAGACCACGGTTATTGTTATCCTGAGACATATAATTTTTTGTGTCGTACTCTTTGGCGTCCCCATTGTCACTACCCTATGTCTGTCTGGCTATCATTATTGATCCCCACCACCTCTTGGCCCGACCATATACATTTCCACCTATTGTATTGTGACAACAGCTTTAATTGCGTCTAATAATCTTCCTGTTGAACACGGACACCGTCTCCAAGGGAGTGATTGTTGATTATAGGGGCGGAATATGGAAGTCGTTGGTCTTTTGGGGTGAGCTGCATAACTCTATGACCTAGATATAGTGACATTTTGTATTTCTAGCGGACTCATGGAAGGAAGGAAGGAAGGAAGGAAGGAAGGAAGGAAGGACGGCAAGGAAGGAAGGAAGGAAGGTAAGGGAGGTAAGGAAGGAAGGTAAGGAAGGAAGGAAGGTAAGGAATGAAAAAAGGTATGGAAGGAAGAAAGGTAAGGAAGGAAGGAAGGTAAGGAAGGAAGGAAGGTAAGGTAAGGAAGGAAGGTAAGGAAGGTAAGGAAGGAGGGAAGGTAAGGAAGGTAAGGAAGGTAAGGAAGGAAGGAAGGAAGGAAGGAAGGAAGGTAATGAAGGAAGGTAAGGAAGGTAAGGAAGGAAGGAAGGAAGGAAGGTAAGGAAGGAAGGTAAGGAAGGAAGGTAAGGAAGGTAAGGAAGGAAGGTAAGGAAGGAAGGAAGGTAAGGAAGGACGGTAAGGAAGGTAAGGAAGGAAGGTAAGGAAGGTAAGGAAGGAAGGTAAGGAAGGAAGGTAAGGAAGGAAGGAAGGAAGGAAGGAAGGAAGGTAAGGAAGGAAGGTAAGGAAGGAAGGTAAGGAAGGTAAGGAAGGAAAAAGGTAAGGAAGGAAGGAAGGTAAGGAAGGAAGGAAGGTAAGGAAGGAAGGTAAGGAAGGAAGGTAAGGAAGGTAAGGAATGAAGGTAAGGAAGGTAAGGAAGGAAGGAAGGTAAGGAATGAAGGTAAGGAAGGAAGGTAAGGAAGGTAAGGAAGGAAGGTAAGGAAGGAAAAAAGGTAAGGAAGGAAGGTAAGGAAGGTAAGGAAGGTAAGGAAGGAAGGAAGGTAAGGAAGGAAGGTAAGGAAGGAAGGTAAGGAAGGAGGGTAAGGAAGGAAGGAAGGTAAGGAAGGTAAGGAAGGAAATAAGGAAAGGAAGGAAGGTAAGGAAGGAAATAAGGTAAGGAAGGAAGGAAGGTAAGGAAGAAAGGTAAGGAAGGAAGGAAGCTTGTAGTTTTATGTGATCGCTAATCTCGCGATCATGAACCACGAGACCTCCTTTTTACGTGGAATCCGAACCACAGGACGTGATATTTCACTTCGAAAATCTGAGATGCATTAACCCTTTATGGGTTAGTGGCCTGTATATTAGCCATCTGCTATATTGTCAAAGATGCTGATGGTTGAATCTTTCAGCCATATGGCAATGAATTTTATTTTGGAAGTGGTAATCTTATAAAAAGGATGTTCGTTTGTTCGTCTTTTATGCGTTCATAAACCATTCATCAGATTGCGATCAAATTTTGGTGAGTTGTTGTGCACACTTCCGAAATCATTATAGGCATAGTTAATCCAATTTAAAATATATAGCGCGCGAGTAGTTTAACAAATGAGTATTGGCGATGCGTTCATATAGTCTACAATTCATTCGATTGCGACCAAATTTTGGTGGATTGTTTAGCACACTTCCGGGATGGTTATAGGCCTAGTTAATCCAATTTACAATAGATAGCGCGCGTATAGTTTAAACAAATGAGTTTTGGCTATGCGTTTATACATAATTCATCCGATGGCGATCAAATTTTGGCGAGTTGTTGTGCACACTTCCGGGAAAGTTAAAGGCATAGTAAATCCAATTTATAATAGATGGCGCGCGAGTACCTTCAACAAAATTGCGTGCGATTCGTTTCAACAAAAACCACCTGCGTTCATATACCATTTATCCCATTGCGATTAAGCTTGGATGAGATGTTGTGTACACTCCAGGGAATGTTTATGGCTTAGTCAATCCATTTTACAATAGGTAGCGCACGAGCAGATTCAACAAATGAGCGACGATGCCTGAAACGGTTCAACAAAGTCCCGTATGCGTTCATATACCATTCGTCCGATAGAGATGAAACTTGATGAGATGTTGTGTACACTTCAAGGAAGGTCTCTGACTTGGTAAATCCATTTTACAATAGGTGGCGAACGAGTAGATTCAATAAATGAGCGACGACGTGCGAAGCGTTTCAACAAAGTACCGCATGGGTTCATATACCATTCTTCCGATAGCGATGAAACTTGGGTGAGATGTTGTGTATACATCAGGGAAGGTTTCTGGCTGAGATCATCCACTTTTCAATAGGTAGCTCACGAGTAGAATCTACATATGAGTGATAAGGCGCGATGCGTTTCAACAAAGTCCCATATGAGTTCATATACTATTAATTCGATTGCGATGAAACTTTGGTGAATTGTTGTGTACACTCCAGGGAAGGTTTCTGGCTTAGTTCATGCATATTACAATAGGTAGCGCACAATTTTATTCACCAAATGAGCGACGGCACGTGAATCGTTTCAACCAAGTACCGTATGCGTTCATACACCATTCTTCCGATTGCGATGAAACTTTGGTGAATTATTATGTGCACTCCAGGAAAGTTTCCTGGCTTAGTAAATCCATTTTACAATAGGTAGCGCACGAGTAGATTCAACAAATGAGCGATGGTGCGCGAATCGTTTCAACAAAGTTCCGTATGCGTTCATATACTAGACTATTAATTCGATTGCGATGAAACTTTGGTGAATTGTTGTGTACACACCAGGGAAGGTGTCTGGCTTAGTACATGCATTTCACGATAGGTAGCGCACGAGTAGATTCAAAAAATGAGCGATGGCACACGAATCGTTTCAAAAGAGTCCCATAAGCATTCACACACCATTCATCTGATTGCGATGAGACTTTGGTGAATCGTTGAGTACACTCCATGAAAAGTTTCAGGCTTAGCAAATCTATTTTGCAATAAGTAGCGTACGAGTAGATTCAACAAATGAGTGACGGCATGCGTATCGTTTAAACAAAATCCCGTATGTGTTCATATGCCATTCATCAGATTGCGATGAAACTTTAATGAGTTGTTGTGTACTGTGCCCTTGCAGCAAGAAATATGCAAATCACAGTATGCCAGCATTGCTCAATTCGGGATTTTTCGGGGCTGCGGTAAGTTCTCCCACTCTGTGACTTACATATTTTAGATTAAATAGAGGATACACTTGCAAAAATAACAACAAAATCAACTCCTATTTTAACACATTTAATTAATCAAAAATTATGGGGCTACAAACAAATAAACACATAAACTACTGACCAATATCATTCTACTTGTCCAAAGTGAACAAGGAATAGCATAAAAATAAAACAAATATTAGATTAAAACACATGGTTTTCTTTAAAACCAACAATTCACGATTAGTTTCACTTCCATAAAGTACTTATCTTAAAGTTCCAAATAACTACGAGCTTCTTTGGCTCGATACTTTCCCATAATAATGGTGTCATATTTTTGTACACCTCAAGAATTATTTTTATCTTTTCTTATCATCAAAACAAATATATCATTACATTTAAAATTACATGTTAATTATTCACTTCAATATTTGGGCATATCACATGTTCTCCATATTTACTATCTCTCTCAAGTTTTGCAAATTCACTACGGTGATCGGGAAAACTATTTGTGTACTCCAGAGTTATAAAGATTACTTGACAAAGTCAAAAACTATGATCACTCCCGAAACCTAGTTATCTTCACAAAACTCGTGGATTCCTATTTTCCATCCAATATTACAATAGGGATTTTATTTAATTCATTTGTCATATAAGACCATTATCACATAAGAAAACTACGATCTGAATTGGCAAGCGATAATATCAATCTACAGGACCTCGGTTCAACGCCCGGGTCATTAACAACTTTAAACACTCACGGTGTATTTAACACATCTTACAAGACAGTTTTTACCCACCCTCGCTCTATGAGGGTCAGGCCATTATACTCGGGCGTGATTTATGACAAGGAAAGCGACTCTCTGCCTAACCTACGGTGGCAGCTCTCTTCAATGCTTTAAAACAAACCTTCACATTATTCTCAGTTCTGTGGAGAGACCTGGCTTTTACTCGCTTATTTTCATTCAACAATATTCTTTGGCTCATAAACCACTTTCGTAACCTTGGCATTTATTAATTATGAGAGGGAAGATTAATACACATTAATACACATTAATACACATTCTACGACGAATAATTAGGGCCTTTAACAACAAAAGGATTCTAGGTTCGAATCTCTTAACATGCCTCGGGAACATTTCCACATCAGAGGACTTATACAAAACGCGATTTAGGGTCAAGCCATAGCTTACAGGACCTACGCTCAATAATACCATACATTAGCTCCCTTTTGAATAATACACGCATGGCCTCGTGATCTACGTCACAATTTAGAGGACTTACAACATATCTCAATTCACTGCAATCAACTACCCTCCATAAGTAACTTACCAAGTACTTTAACTTTTACGCGTTCCTAGCGTGACTTTTTATTTAATTGCGTTCCATTACGCTACACATTCACTTACGGCCGAATGTCTTCCAAAGAACTGATAAATTTCATAGTAACAATTGATACATATCTTAATTCTTATATTAGTCTTTTCCGTTGACAATAAATCGCTCCCTTTTTAAGAACATGCATTGACATCATGTCTTATACATTTGTTAAGGCTTCAACGCTCTATATTTTTATATCATTCAATTTAATCTTTATTTAGATTTCTTTACCTTGTTATTCACATCATGTTTTCATTCCTTACAGAAGCTCAAAAGCTATTTCTTTCATATAATTCAAATTTACCTTTATGTAAATATCTTTGTTATAATTATTATTATCACGCTTTCTTTTATAACATTCATTAAATACTGACATTTTATTCCATGCATTTCCTCTACAGGATTTATTATTTCACATAATTATTTATTTTTTCTTAAAACCTTATTTTCGTTCTGATCGCGTTCTTATTTAGTTATTATCCATTTAAAAACATCCCTTCTACTCAAAACTCCGGGGGAATTGTACACAAAATTTCTCCCGACACCAAAACATAATGAAAATCTTTACTTACATGTTTAAGGTCGCTTTCTGACCTTTATTCTCGTTTGATGTGACATTTTGGCCCACCTTCTTGACCTACTCCATATTGTACAATCTCATCTTATGTACAGAAATTTCTTGACACATATTCACTATATTTAACACTGACAACATTTTTTTATTACACTGGTGTATCCGTTTTGAACACACATTAAAACACTAAAAAATATTACTCTGGTACATATTATAACACATATCACTGTGCATAAAACGCTTTCACTTTACCTAAAACACTTAAAATGACACTCTTATTTCTTTTCTTACAATATTTACACTTCACTCCTATCACACGGGCGTATCTCAACGATTTTTTACGATTTCTGTCGGCTGTTGATGATCCCTGATGTGAATCCTATCGACCTGCATTGGACGTGTGATTTTACTCGTTCAAAGTTTCTCTCTCCTACAATGGAAACTACTGGTTTCAGTCTCTCAAAACCGCTTCTATTGTCTATTACTCGGCTTTACTTTATCTGCTTTAACTAGGCGATAAATGTCTTTACTTTGCCATCACCTCTATTTATATATGGTGGTCTATCGCACCCTATAGTTTCTATATCTTGGCCTCCCTTCGAGGACCGTATACTGTCTATCGTACCCTATAGTTTCTATATCTTGGCCTCCCTTCGAGGACCGTATACTGTCTATCGTATATTTTTGACGTTTTCTCACTAGAGTACGTTTTCCCTCTGGTTTCGAAACTAAGTTCCTAAGTTCCTTTCGCTTGAACTTCTATATTTCGCGATCGTAATTACTGTTTAGTTCCTTTACCGGACTTAATGTCTTTAACAATGTCTTTACTAGACGTAACGCCGTTTATTTGTTGGAGTTCTTATAACTTCGTAACTGTATTGAACTAGTATTCTTCTGGAACTCGAAGTTCCCTACTGATCGCTGTGTCTTACTTTGGCGATATTGCTTTAAAGTCCGTATATTTAATGTTCTTTATAATTTAGGACTCTTCAAAGTCTCGAACTGCTAACCCTCAGCGTAGCGTACTTATATCGTAACTGGTCTACACTCGGTGAACTTGTAATATAGCCTCCCACAGGCTCTGGATCAATGTCTGATACAGCTTAACGTCCCCCTCACGGGCTCTTGAATACTGCGTATACGATGTGGTGCAGCACTTCCGCTCACGGAATGCTCGTAGACTGAAGATTATGATGCTCCAGCGTAACGCCCCCCTGGACGGACTAATACTGCATGTACTGATACAGCGTGACGTTCCCCTCACGGGCTCTCGTAGACTGCCTGCACTGATGCAGAGTAACACCCCCTCACGGGCTGTCAGAATAACTGCATGATTGGCTTGGTGAGGCCAGGAGTTTTATACCTTTCAGTCACAAAAAGATAAAATCCTAGTCCTTTTCGTGACCAACTTTTGAACTAATTGTCGCACAATTATAAAAATTATATATCCAGAAAGCTCGTCTTCCAAACGTAAAATAATCTTCCTGTCCATAGAAATCGATCGTGCATTTCCGAGATATTAATTAATTTCTCGTCCTCAACTGTGTGGGTGGTGCTGTTCTTTTTTTATTCTCCCACTCCTTAGGTCTCGGTGAACCCCCAATGACGTCTACTTGCGTTTGCAGTTTTCTCCTGTGCAATTTTTACAAGGTTTTTCTTTACACAAGAATCTCTAATCCAAATTGATTCACCGTACTGTATCTGTTTACTTATTTTTATACTCGTAAACGGGTTAAATTTAATTATTCCTGTTCTGACTCAGCAGCGAGGTTGCCATATTCCTGCAACGTAAGAGCAATTTCCGAGTCCAGCTTCTTCGTCTTACAGTCAAAACTTTCCACTCGTTCTAATAATATCCATGACTGGCTCCTTATAAATGTCAAGAGGCATGAGCTCATCTAAGGAACACCTGGCCCTAGCGCTTGCACAATGTTAGGCTATAATCCTGGCTTGAAATCTCTCTCCGTTCCCTTAGAAACTGTATGATTATTTCATTCCTTTCTCAAAGTACATGGATTCGACTCCCTTTTGAGGCCATGGTACATGGGTTCATCTCTCCCCTCCTTAGGTAAATAAATTTTCGAAAAATTTTGAGGAAATTTATTTCAATTATTTATAAACATCTTATTTTTCCTTTAATAGTCGAAGCCATTATAACGTTCTCCGTCCTTTTTGTTTCTTTATTCCTAAAAAATCCCCCGATAATTTGATTTCTTTCATCTTTTTAAGTCATATCCGGTAATTGTGTCGGTTGGGTACGCTCTGTCCCTACCCTTTCTTTCTCCTTTTTATTTGTCTGGATATTAGGTTTCCAGAACCTCATTCTTCTTTACGGGTGTGGTCTATCCCTACCCGTTCCCTTATTTCATCATTCTCCTTCCTTAAATTGAAATTTTCTTCTTCAATAAAATCAATTATTTCTTTTAAGTTCCCTTCCTATCTGGTTTATATTTGTATGGGTCTTTCTTAAAGGTCCCATTCATTCATTCATTCCTTCCCCTAGTGGACGTCTACACTTCAGGGTCATAAATTTCTTGTCACGTTCGGGTGTTTTGTTAGTCTTCCTCTAGTCTGGTATGCACCCTCCAGGCTTGCGTCAAACAGTTTGTTTCTTTTCTTCTTTTATAAGACGGACATCCTGCCGGTCTGTTTCTCTTTCCACATTACATATTGTCAACTTAATGACCTTCTTTAAATTACCTTGCGGGTGCAACTGGCTTTACCCGTAACATCATCCTTATTATTGTCAGACTCCTCAAGTCTGTAAAATTTCATTTTAATTCTTAAGAGCTCGGTCTAACCTCACCTGACTCTTTTCGGTTTTCTACCACCTTCCTCATCTCATTTTGAGATGGTATTTCAGACAAAATTAATTTTATTCCTTTTATTCTTCAACGGTTGCATCTGGCTTAACCCGTTGGTTCCAATGGAATAATTCTTTTCTTCATCTCGCATCGAGATGGCATTTCGAAAGAGTATTTCTTTTTTCGACTCTTCCAATTCTTTAGATCCTTCAGATCTCCCGTCTTTCTCTTCTTTTTATCCTTCCCTTTCTTTTTACGAAGTTTCCAACTGAAATATGCCTGAGCGTCCTCTTCCTCCAAGGCATTGTACATTGTCTCTCCTCCTTTCCTAGTTTCCATGGGGTATCTGTTTTCCTGTAAACCGACTACCAATTGCGGTTTTCCTCTTTCCTGATTTTCTTCAAAGGCATCTCCTTCCTTCTTTTCATTATCTCCAGCAATCTCATCTTTTCCTTTGAGGTTTTCTTGGCTCATGTTTGGACCTCTTTCCATTTCTCTTTCCTTTTGTTGATATTCTTGATATTTCCTCATTAACTCAAGAATCTGTGCTTTCAACTGTTCCTTTTCTTTGTTGATTTGTATCTTATTTTCCTTATCCTCAGGAATTTCTTCTAGTTGTATCTCATCTTTCTTCACCTCCTGAATTTCTTCGGAGTTTTCTTCTTCAATTTCCATGACATCTTGAACCTCTGTTTCTATCGGTATTTCGACAATAGTTTCTATTATGGTTTCATTTCCTTTCTCCATTTCTTCAGGAATTATTATTTCCATCTCTTCAACTTCCGCTTCTTTCATTATTTCCTGTTCGGAGATTATTTCTGGCTCTTCCAGCTCAACCTTTTTATAAAAACGATTCTCTTCACTTCGCAGCTCGTTTTCATTTTGGCTGTCCTCCTGGTCTGGAATTACTATTTCCTCTTGAGTCTCCATATCTTCTTCAGGTAGGATCTCAAGGTTGTTCTCAGTCTCCACTGGAATTATTACGATTTCTTCTTCTTGTTTTTCTTCTCTGATATCAATTTTGGGCTCCTCTGGCACCGTGACTTCTTTTTCTTCTTCAATTTCGGCTTGTTTTTCATTTTGGGCAACTATTTCATTTGCCTAACGGTTCTGCTCCAACATGTATTCCTCATATTTCTTTTGGATGGCTTCTAATATTTCTTCGTATTCCGAAATCTTAACCTTTCTCAATTCAGCTAACTCCTGAACAGTTATTATATCTTGTTCATCATACATGCTCATCGTGAACTGATGCATCTTACTCTTTTCTTTTCCTATCCATTGTTTCTGTTCCTGCACGTAATCTCCTTCTTTTGGCTTTGGATAAAAGGTATTCCACCAAATGTGATTCCATTTATCATGTACCTCCGACCATTTTTCCCTTATCTCATTAATTTCCCCCACAAATGTCTTTATCTGTTCCCACGAAGCTAATTCCATTTTTCCTTCTTTCACCATACGTTCTGCAAATTTCTTCTTTGTTTCTCTTAATGACTCTTTAACTTTAGGGATTTCTTTGTACAATTCCTCTAATTCCTGTTTGGGTATTGTATACCAATTTTTACTTGCCCTTTCACGGAGCTCAGATATCTTCTTTATTTCCTCGGAAATACTTTATCTTTGTTCCTCAATTCCTTCTTTCACCCTTGAATTTAAATCTTTTAATTCCCAAAGTTCGTCATCCATCTTCTCATGCTCATTCCACATTTCTCTAATTATATCCAAGAATTCTTTTACTTCATCCCAAGTCGCCATTTCTACCTTTTCCTGATCCTGAACGCAAAGACTATCGTTCTTTTTCCCTTCGTTTTCCGAGCCTACCTGACCCTGCATTGCTACGTGAGACTTTGAATTACCTTTACTATTATTATCCTCGTTATTAATTTCATTCTCCCTTGGACTCGGTTTACATTTTTCTTTTTCCGTTTGGAGCTCTACAGGCTCATTCGTTACCCTGTTGTCTGCAGACATGTTACCTTCTCTTCGTGTAACTATGTCTCCAGGCGCACGCATGCTTTCTACAGAAACCTTTACAATTTCCTTACTTGGGTACTCTTTATCACCTGTAATTTTACATTTATCTGCACTCTCTGCCCTTACATCTTCTGAGAGCCTCCGCCTCTCTTCACTTAATGACATCATATTAAAATACAGTGGGCTACTCATGCCACATCGCTAAAACATGCTGGAGAGATGGTAATCTGAACTTTTGTGTCCCAATTTCTTCAAAAATTTACTTTGGTACGGGTGTTTACTACACCGTACACTTTTGATATTCTTATTCAAACTCAAAGACCTTTATGGAAGTATTTAAAATTCAAAATTTCGAAAAACCATTTTTTTTTCAAAAAAAAATGAAAATTTTGATTTTTCGAGAAAACTCGGGTTTTCCCTAGGAAAACTCGGCCCTGCGTACTGGGCGCCATGAAAGAGATTAGGGGGTGTATGATAAAATCATACAGGCCCCACGTTGGAAAACGGTAAAACAAATAAGATTTGCTGGAGGCCCCACGTTGAAGCCACTATACAAATTAAAACTACTCCGGTTCCAAATTTACACGGAGTCCATAAGATAACACAAATGTTATTTTAAATATGTGGGTTCTTTAAAACCACAACTCACAACTATTTTCACTTCCATAAAGTACTTATCTTAAAGTTCCAAATAACTACGAGCTTCTTTGGCTCGATACTTTCCCATAATAATGGTGTCATATTTTTGTACACCTCAAGAATTATTTTTATCTTTTCTTATCATCAAAACAAATATATCATTACATTTAAAATTACATGTTAATTATTCACTTCAATATTTGGGCATATCACATGTTCTCCATATTTACTATCTCTCTCAAGTTTTGCAAATTCACTACGGTGATCGGGAAAACTATTTGTGTACTCCAGAGTTATAAAGATTACTTGACAAAGTCAAAAACTATGATCACTCCCGAAACCTAGTTATCTTCACAAAACTCGTGGATTCCTATTTTCCATCCAATATTACAATAGGGATTTTATTTAATTCATTTGTCATATAAGACCATTATCACATAAGAAAACTACGATCTGAATTGGCAAGCGATAATATCAATCTACAAGGACCTCGGTTCAACGCCCGGGTCATTAACAACTTTAAACACTCACGGTGTATTTAACACATCTTACAAGACAGTTTTTACCCACCCTCGCTCTATGAGGGTCAGGCCATTATACTCGGGCATGATTTATGACAAGGAAAGCGACTCTCTGCCTAACCTACGGTGGCAGCTCTCTTCAATGCTTTAAAACAAACCTTCACATTATTCTCAGTTCTGTGGAGAGACCTGGCTTTTACTCGCTTATTTTCATTCAACAATATTCTTTGGCTCATAAACCACTTTCGTAACCTTGGCATTTATTAATTATGAGAGGGTCCTCATTGATTGGGAAGATTAATACACATTCTACGACGAATAATTAGGGGCTTTAACAACAAAAGGATTCTAGGTTCGAATCTCTTAATATGCCTCGGGAACATTTCCACATCAGAGGACTTATACAAAACGCGATTTAGGGTCAAGCCGTAGCTTACAGGACCTACGCTCAATAATACCATACATTAGCTCCCTTTTGAATAATACACACATGGCCTCGTGATCTACGTCACAATTTAGAGGACTTACAACATATCTCAATTCACTGCAATCAACTACCCTCCATAAGTAACTTACCAAGTACTTTAACTTTTACGCGTTCCTAGCGTGACTTTTTATTTAATTGCGTTCCATTACGCTACACATTCACTTACGGCCGAATGTCTTCCAAAGAACTGATAAATTTCATAGTAACAATTGATACATATCTTAATTCTTATATTAATCTTTTCCGTTGACAATAAATCGCTCCCTTTTTAAGAACATGCATTGACATCATGTCTTATACATTTGTTAAGGCTTCAACGCTCTATATTTTTATATCATTCAATTTAATCTTTATTTAGATTTCTTTACCTTGTTATTCACATCATGTTTTCATTCCTTACAAAAGCTTAAAAGCTATTTCTTTCATATAATTCAAATTTACCTTTATGTAAAAATCTTTGTTATAATTATTATTATCACGCTTGCTTTTATAACATTCATTAAATACTGACATTTTATTCCATGCATTTCCTCTACAGGATTTATTATTTCACATAATTATTTCTTTTTTCTTAAAACCTTATTTTCGTTCAGATCGCGTTCTTATTTAGTTATTATCCATTTAAAAACATCCCTTCTACTCAAAACTCCGGGGGAATTGTACACAAAATTTCTCCCGACACCAAAACATAATGAAAATCTTTACTTACATGTTTAAGGTCGCTTTCTGACCTTTATTCTCGTTTGATGTGACATTTTGGCCCACCTTCTTGACCTACTCCATATTGTACAATCTCATCTTATGTACAGAAATTTCTTGACACATATTCACTATATTTAACACTGACAACATTTTTTTATTACACTGGTGTATCCGTTTTGAACACACATTAAAACACTAAAAAATATTACTCTGGTACATATTATAACACATATCACTGTGCATAAAACGCTTTCACTTTACCTAAAACACTTAAAATGACACTCTTATTTCTTTTCTTACAATATTTACACTTCACTCCTATCACACGGGCGTATCTCAACGATTTTTTACGATTTCTGTCGGCTGTTGATGATCCCTGATGTGAATCCTATCGACCTGCATTGGACGTGTGATTTTACTCGTTCAAAGTTTCTCTCTCCTACAATGGAAACTACTGGTTTCAGTCTCTCAAAACCGCTTCTATTGTCTATTACTCGGCTTTACTTTATCTGCTTTAACTAGGCGATAAATGTCTTTACTTTGCCATCACCTCTATTTATATATGGTGGTCTATCGCACCCTATAGTTTCTATATCTTGGCCTCCCTTCGAGGACCGTATACTGTCTATCGTACCCTATAGTTTCTATATCTTGGCCTCCCTTCGAGGACCGTATACTGTCTATCGTATATTTTTGACGTTTTCTCACTAGAGTACGTTTTCCCTCTGGTTTCGAAACTAAGTTCCTAAGTTCCTTTCGCTTGAACTTCTATCTTTCGCGATCGTAATTACTGTTTAGTTCCTTTACCGGACTTAATGTCTTTAACAATGTCTTTACTAGACGTAACGCCGTTTATTTGTTGGAGTTCTTATAACTTCGTAACTGTATTGAACTAGTATTCTTCTGGAACTCGAAGTTCCCTACTGATCGCTGTGTCTTACTTTGGCGATATTGCTTTAAAGTCCGTATATTTAATGTTCTTTATAATTTAGGACTCTTCAAAGTCTCGAACTGCTAACCCTCAGCGTAGCGTACTTATATCGTAACTGGTCTACACTCGGTGAACTTGTAATATAGCCTCCCACAGGCTCTGGATCAATGTCTGATACAGCTTAACGTCCCCCTCACGGGCTCTTGAATACTGCGTATACGATGTGGTGCAGCACTTCCGCTCACGGAATGCTCGTAGACAGATGATTATGATGCTCCAGCGTAACGCCCCCCTGGACGGACTAATACTGCATGTACTGATACAGCGTGACGTTCCCCTCACGGGCTTTCGTAGACTGCCTGCACTGATGCAGAGTAACACCCCCTCACGGGCTGTCAGAATAACTGCATGATTGGCTTGGTGAGGCCAGGAGTTTTATACCTTTCAGTCACAAAAAGATAAAATCCTAGTCCTTTTCGTGACCAACTTTTGAACTAATTGTCGCACAATTATAAAAATTATATATCCAGAAAGCTCGTCTTCCAAACGTAAAATAATCTTCCTGTCCATAGAAATCGATCGTGCATTTCCGAGATATTAATTAATTTCTCGTCCTCAACTGTGTGGGTGGTGCTGTTCTTTTTTTATTCTCCCACTCCTTAGGTCTCGGTGAACCCCCAATGACGTCTACTTGCGTTTGAAGTTTTCTCCTGTGCAATTTTTACAAGGTTTTTCTTTACACAAGAATCTCTAATCCAAATTGATTCACCGTACTGTATCTGTTTACTTATTTTTATACTCGTAAACGGGTTAAATTTAATTATTCCTGTTCTGACTCAGCAGCGAGGTTGCCATATTCCTGCAACGTAAGAGCAATTTCCGAGTCCAGCTTCTTCGTCTTACAGTCAAAACTTTCCACTCGTTCTAATAATATCCATGACTGGCTCCTTATAAATGTCAAGAGGCATGAGCTCATCTAAGGAACACCTGGCCCTAGCGCTTGCACAATGTTAGGCTATAATCCTGGCTTGAAATCTCTCTCCGTTCCCTTAGAAACTGTATGATTCTTTCATTCCTTTCTCAAAGTACATGGATTCGACTCCCTTTTGAGGCCATGGTACATGGGTTCAGTACACGCCTGGGAAGGTTTCCGACTTAGTAAATCCATTTTACAATAGGTAGTGTACGAGTAGATGCAACAAATGAGTGACGACGCGCGAAGGGTTTCAACAAAATCTCGTATGCGTTCATATACCATTCATAGATTGCGATGAAACTTTGTTGAGTTTTTGTGTACACTTACGTGAAGGTTTCTAACTTAGTAAATCCATTTCACAGTAGGTAGCGCAAGAGCATATTTTAAAAATGAGTGACAGCGCACGATATTTTAAACAAAATTCCGTATGCGTTCATATCCCATTCGTCCGATTGCGATGAAACGTTGGTGAATTGTTGTGACACTCCTGCGAATGTTTCTACATTAGTTAATCCATTTTACGACAGTTTAGAGTCAGTTAACGGAAATTGAAAAAAGATTATTTCCAAAAACACTTCAAGAAACAAAATTACAACGCCAAAATTTTCTTTGATTGGCATTGCAACGCATTCCGGGTACAGCTAGTATTTCATAAAACCAAATAATATTTTACTATCTTCTTGACCTGAGATGCTTGATGCTTTCTATACAAAAACAATTAAATCGTAAATAATAAAATATAAACGAAATTAGATTGAAAATAAATACATAATTGTAAAGAATAAAAAGCTTATACAATTACAATAAAATTAAATAGGCTTATAAAAATATTAAAAATTATACCATAAAAATAATATGAAAATCCACAGACTGCTTCCAGTCGACCAACCGGGTCAGGGATGGAATGAATGAAGCCCCCCGCCATCTAACGGCGATGCTATGAACTGTGCCGGCTGCCAAAGCCTGTCGCACTCCCCTGGGGCAATGATTAAATGAATGACAGATGAAATGAAATAACAGTGGTGAGTGTTGCTGGAATGAAAGTTTTGACAGGGAAACCCGGAGTACCCGGGGTAAAACCTGTCTGCCTCCGCTTTGTCCAGCACAAATCTCACATTGAGTGACCGGGATTTGAACCACGGACCCAGTGGTGAGAGGCCGGCGTGATGCCGCCTAAGCCACGGAGGCCCCATAAAAATAATATAAAAATAAAATTATTATAATATTTAAACATACAAATTAAAAAGATAACACAAAGTTAAATTAATAAATTAAAATTTGGCTAAAATAATTAAATTTAAATAATACAAATAAAATATTATTATAATAGTTCTGCCCTATGAAGGGTTAACAGGGAATCGAACCCGGTGCTCCTTGGTGAGATGCAATGCATTTAAGCAGTGCGCCATCACGCTCCCGGGTCTCATAGAAGTATTACAGATTTTGAACATTGTGTGGTCCACGATTTAGGATTGTTATTGTCATAGGCCCCTTGTATTACATTCTTGTTTGTTGTTAATTCAATTTATGGGCTTGGGACATCTTGGTCATCAGTTTCATGTACAGTAGTTGGGTGAGTGAGGAACTTGTCTGATAACCTTTATTCATTTAATGAGTTCGGAGATCGGACTTCAAATCCTGGCGCTGACAGTGTCTATTTTGAGTGAGGGTTTTCTCCGTTTCTATCACACTCCCTTCCCGGGGCACCTACTTCGTCCCTGTCCATAATATAGCAACTCTAACTACTACAGTCATCGCAGCAACACGGGTCTTCAGACATATCCAAAACACATCCAAGTACACGGGGCTGATAACCAAGATGTCCTAAGCCCCTAAAATGAATTAGCAACAAACTCACTCACTCACTCACTCCATTGGCTTCTCTGGGACGTGTCGATCCCTTGCCGCTCTCACTATCTGCCTCCATTTCCTCCTATCCAGCGCAGTATTCTCCAGTACGAACTCGGGTTATCCATCGGAATAGCTATACCTGGGCTAGCGTCTTCCTTGGTATATCTCCAAGGGTGGGTTGTACGACAAGATTTTATTCCGGGGCTTGCTATCCCATGTTTGTCTGAGAGACAAACAAACGGAGCTAACTTTGTGGACATATTGACATGAAATTTGAACTTCTTTGGAAACAGATGAATATCGAATTGACCACTGCGATACTCCATGAGAGACCGTGAGAATAACAAACCACGGCCGTGGACAAACATACCGTAATAAATCCATGCATTGATTACAAATAATAGTATAAATCGTAGGCTATACATAAATATAATGCAAACTAATATGCATATCCAAGAATTACGTACCGGTAGGTGCAGGATAGGCTACTACATGTTTTTATCATACATTTTACCTGTCAGTCATTTGTTCCAGTCCATCGATAATTTGATCTAATAACCTCAAAACTGTGTATTTTTCCTGTCTGAACCGTATAAAGAATTAATTTTCATCACAGTTCAGAAAATGAGCCGGCCTCTGTCTGATCTTCTTTGCTTTTCTCCTTTGCAGAAATATTATTTATAGCCTATTAATGGATCCTCCGCATCAGCATGAATGCTCTCTTGAATAATCATGAGATTAAAACTACAGAATAGGAGACCAAGCCGTCGTAACTTTCAACAAGGTATATTACTGAAAATATAGTATTTACGATTGACAAACCATTCTCGGAGATGTTGGGAGTCGTTTTACTTTCTCAATTGACACTGCTGCACCGGAATAATTCCTTTTAATTGATTATTTACGAAAATAATGCTTTTAGCATTGTCTTCATTTCACTATGGACGCCATCTTGAGCACTACGTCATACATCATGTGACACCCGAAAAACGAACATCTGAGTACGTTACCAACATGTCCAATACAAAATTCACCATCTGACACGTAAAGTTTGAAATTGTTACAAATTTCCACTAAGTTAAGCACTGTCTTGCGGGAAATTACTGCTAGTACCACAAGCAAGGGGTTCTGGGGCGTAAGCCCCAGGTTACGTTTGTTTTTGTATGTAAAACATTAATAAGATAGAATTTATGTCCACTACTAGGTTAGGTACTGCCTGGTCGAAAATTACTGCTAGTACCACAAGCAAGGGGGTCTGGGGCGTAAGCCCCAGGTTAGGTTTGTTTTTGTATGTAAAACATTAATAAGATAGAATTTATGTCCGCTACTAGGTTAGGTACTGCCTGGTCGAAAATTACTGCTAGTACCACAAGCAAGGGGGTCTGGGGCGTAAGCCCCAGGTTAGGTCTGTTTTTGTATGTAAAACATTATAAATACATAAATAAACACTGACAATTGGCGCAATTTTTCATTACATTACTTTATCGACGCTCTTTTGTTTACTCGTTCTATACCCGATGTGAAATAGTACCAAATGCGTGGGGTTGGCATTCCTGACTTAGTAAGCAAGATGACTCCAAAAGACTTCATTTCTGCTATAAGCTTATAAGTCGTGTATCTATTTGGGATGGCTGGGTGGGTTTATGGCAGCGGACGAGTCAACATCTATTATTTTAACAGCTCCGGATACCATTACTAAAGGTACTTTGGCAAATTTCATTACCTAAATTGTTTTATACCTTTGTTCTCCCGTTCTGTAGCGCTACCATTATGAGTACGGTATCCTAGGCTCTTGGCTGACGCAAAGTTATTATTAATACCCTGCTGAACCAAGGATCACCCCAAATGATACCGGTACATATAAAAGATAATGCAGAAACACCAAGCATAACATAGAAACAAAAACTAATAAGCAAAAAAAGTTGGAACAGGTGGGGTTCGATCCACAAAATGTACGTCCTGTCGACGTGAGTCCGACGCGCTAACGATTGCAGCACTGCGACTTGACGTTGGTACTGAAGACAATGCATATGATGCTTACATTTGTAATGTCGCTGGCTAGCTTTGGTATTTTGTCTGTAAAAATGTGTATGTAATTACTGTATTTTGCTGCTATTAAAATTATACGTTCTCTTGTACATTTATGAATAGCTCACTGAAATTAAGAGTTTGCGATGATTTAACTTCGGATGTTGTAGCGGTCTCTCCCGTCCGCCATATATATACTCGGTATAAGCGTGTACATATTTATATGTGCACATACATAATATATACCAATGTTAATATATGCTAATTATGCCTGGTAAATCGCGACCGCGATCGGGCAGGCACTAAGTCCTAAATGACATTCCTTCTATCCAATCGCCTATGCTTTCTCTTCTACTATCGTAGATTAACTGCATGTCGGAGGCACCGGTAGTAAGGTCGGGTGCCACGTGGGGGGTGCGGGTACTCTTTGCTCCCCCCCCCCCCCGAAAAAAAAAGATAGCTCGCCATTCCATGCCCGGTTAGCTATGCCGTCGTTTATACCCGGATTATCTCTTATACCAATGTCGTAGAACTCAATTCTGCGCTAACTACGGAGATAACTTTAGCCGAGGTATAACCCGAGTTCGTACAACTGGCCCTAATACACATCTGTCTGCAGTCAGAGGTCACCTAATCTTGCCATTCTGATGACATGCCCTGCCCATTGTAGCCGTTTCGCTTTCATGACGTTCACTACCCTGGGTTGATTGGCTAACTTGTACAGCTCATGATTTGATCTGAGAACCCATCTTTGTGTTTCCTGGTCAAAAATGGGGCCGAAATTGTTTCTATATACCTTGATTTCGAAGACTGTAAGTTGGTGTTTCTCCCTTTTGGTCACACTCCATGTTTCGGCTCCGTATATCAGTACTGGACTGATGATCGTGTTGTAGTTTTGTTTTCCTAGTCAGAAGTTTGGAGGAAAGTAATTTCTGCAGGGAAAAGTAAAAACAAAACTACAAATAAATTATTTCTTAAAGCAATATTTATTGGGACGTGTGTTCAATAGCTGGCTAATGTATTCATTAGCACTGGCTCTGATTTCATGTAATGGCGATCTAATATTCAATTTCCTTACATTATGGATGTGTATTTTGTCTGTCGGCTTTACGTAAAATGTAGCATACATCTTAAAACTTTGTTGAGCGTGGTGATGGGGGTGCAATTTACATTTATGCCTAGGGGTGCCCCTGCTATGTGTGACTGTTGCAGTAACCTAACAATGGTGAAGCTGCCTCGTCACTCATGTGATGGAGCGGCTGAGCTCAGGCCTGTGGTTAGCACCTCTGCCGCTAGCCAACCACCCAGGTAAGAACATTGCCGTAATTGTTGTGACCCTCAGGATATTTTTATACCCCTTCATAAAGTCATTAAAACGGCTTGGCTTTCGTTTCCTTTGTTCAACTTCCTTCTCCTAAGAGTTTCGTAAAAAATATGGGGGAACTGTGGATTCCCTATATGCCGTGTGAAGTAACTCATGGCCACAATCAATTCGCTCCACTCCCATAGAGTTTCAGTCATCTTGGAGCTAGATATAACCTACAGTAGAACCTCGATATCTTGAACTTCAATTACTCGACTTTTTGTTAATAATAATAATAATAATAATAATAATAATAATAATAATAATAATAATCAGCCAGCCACTACACTTACATGAAAAAGAAAAGGCATGGGGAGAGAAGACCCTCCATGGAAAATACTACAGCAACCTATCCCAACAGAGTATTGATAAAAACGCATCGTGTATGTGGTTACAAAGTGGTCGACTGTTTGGAGAAACAGAGGGATTCGCAATTGCCATCCAAGATCAAGTCATTGCTACAAAAAATTACAAGAAATACATCATCAAAGATACCAGTGTAATTTCAGACAAATGCAGGCGATGCGCCATTCATCTCGAGACCATTGACCATGTCACTGCAGGTTGCCCAATACTAGCATCAGTTGAATATACAAAACGGCACAATCAGGTTGCAGGCATCATTCATCAAGCACTCGCACAGAAATATAAATTAACTGAGGAGTATATTCCTTACTACAAGTATCATCCACCATCCCTCCTCGAAAATGAATTGTGTAAAATATATTGGGACACTGGTATTGTGACAGATAAAACAGTAGATCACAATCGACCAGACGTCATAGTAGTAAATAAGGTTGATGGCACTACATTTATAATAGACATAGCAGTCCCCAACGACACCAACATCGAACGTAAACACAATGAAAAAATCACCAAGTATAGACAGCTTGCAGAGGAAATCAAGAGGATATGGAAGATGAACTGCGTCCGGATATTGCCTGTAATCTTGTCAGTCAACGGCCCCATACCTCACACACTCCACAAGAGTCTGAAGGAATTGGATCTTCCACCGACCATCTACAAGAGTATGCAGCATTCGGTCCTATTGTCCACATGCAATATTGTGCGATCCTTCCTTGCTAGTGAATGAGTGATAATGAACTCTTATATTTTGTATATACATGATATGTATTATAGTTTGTATTATAGTTTTTATGTATTGTTGTAAAGCACTTGGTTTAACCCATGCTTTAGAGTAACCCATGTTTGTAATGGTGAATTGAATAAATAATAATAATAATAATAATAATAATAATAATAATAATAATAATAATAATAATAATAATAATATCGTATGGCCTCGGTTGCTGGGTGCAAGCTTTGTTATATGACGCCAAAAGGGAAGCTTGCATGTAAAATTTTGTTGTTCCTTGGAACGCTATGAAAGTCAAGGAGGTTAGATATCTTAGCAAGCTGACGTTTTGATAATCCCTATATCCCTATGTCCCTATATATATTATAATTGTGAAAGTCTGTCTGTCTGTCTGTCTGTGTGTTAGTTTGTTACCTCTTGACACTAAAACGGCTGGACGGATTTGGATGAAATTTGAAATGGAATCAGCTTATACCCTGGGATAACATATAGGCTGACTTTCATCCGGAAATAAATCATAGTTCCCGTGGAACGGGCAACATAACTGAAAAGTCACCAAAAATACTCAACCGGGACAAAATATCGAAGTTGTCGCATAAAGACCAGACAAAGTTCAATTTACGCCCCTCAATGCAAGAAACACTACTCGGTGTGTCCCTACGGGATACCGAAAACTACATTTTAAGGCCCTAAAACCAACAGTTTCAAAGATATTCGCAGAAAACTATCTTCACTCTGATAAACTGATGAACTAATGACAGTCCGTTTCCATGGCAACTGGACCTCAAGTATAGTTAGTTAGTTAGTTTTTGTTGTTTTAAGGGGCGGAACTACGAGGTCATCTGCCCCTGTATACCTCAACGTATGACATCCGATTTTCTATATATACCTGTAGGAGGCAATGCCAATACATTTATTATCTTTTTCAAGATATATATAAACACAATAAGAACAGGGTAGTGCGCCTGCCTCTCAACCGGAGGCCCCGGGTTCGATTTCTTGGTTCAGTCAGAGATTTTAGACACTGACGTGAGGGCTGCAACGGGGTGCACTCAGCTTCGTGAGGGCAATTGAGTAGCTGTCTGGTAGTGAGGCAGTGCCCTGGTCACGAAGAACAAGATTAACGGCCGAGGGGACACGATGCACTGACCACGCGTCACAAAATATCTGCAGGCCAAATGGCTGGGAAGGGTTGCATAATAGGCCTAGGCCCTTCATGGGCTGTAGTGCCAGGGGTAAAAAAAAAGGGGAAGCGCCTCTAATACCACTTTTAATTTTTAAACACTACAGTAGCGGCTACTAAATAAAGGTAGTGATATAGCTACGTTCAATTTCATAAACACGGGGCTCACAAATCCCGTATAGTCTGGTCGTTATTTCATTAGCAACGAAGCTCTGTGGGGGCTATTGCCGTTTCCGTAACACTTATGGCATCCCATCGTCACATACCTCAATGTGCACTTACACAATTGTGAACTAGTCTAATTTATTGAAAATAATTTCTACGAGCGAGTATTTACTCCGGCAGAAACCACACTCACTACCGTTACCAAAATTTACACAAGACATGGTTTTTAAAGCACTCTTCTGTATGTTGAGGTACAGAGATATACCACATGGAAAGATAAAATAAAATGTTGGCAAATCTGAGTTCAAGGAACTGCTGTTCAGAATAGGCCTTGAGTTAAATCTGCAGAAGCTTTCGGTACAGGTTATGCGGCCCATGTTCGTAACATGGAATGTTTACTTTTGACAATGCATCTACACCATGTGCGAGGGCAACGCATTTCAAAGATCTCTAAAAACACAATAATCAGGATATTGGAGAAAAATTTAAAATGGGAGCGAATATTCAAGGAGAAATAATTTCAACTTTGAGACTTGCTGATGAGATCGTCATCTTGGCCGATACGCCACAGGATTTGAACGAGTTTTTGAATGGTATGGACTCCGTCTTGAGGAAGGAATTCATGATGAAAATCAATAAATGTAAAACAAAATTATTGGAATGCAGCCGAAATAAATCAGAAACCTCTATGGACATCAAATTGGCAGGTGAAACGCTACGGGAAGTAGGAGACTTCTGTTACTTAGGGAGCAAAATATCTAGTGATGACGGACGAAGCAAAGAGGATATAAAAAGCAGGTTGGCTCAGGCAAGGAAAGCATTTCTACAGAAAATGAATCTGTAGACATCGAATATACATTTAGGTATTAGGAAGTCATTTTTGAAAGTTTTTCTCTGGAGCGTGACACTATAAGGAAGTGAAACTTGCGCTAATGGTGCAGCAGAAAAGAGGATAATTGAAGCATTTGAAATGTGGTGTTACAGGAGAATGATGATCAGATGGGTAGATAGGGTAACAAATGAAGATGTATTACGACGAGTGGGAGATGAGAGATTTTTCTGGCGACTGCTAATGAAGGGAAGAGATAGGTCGGTAGGACACATATTAAGAACCCAGGAATAGCAAGCTTAGTTATGGATGGGAGGGTCGAGGACAAGAACTGTGGGGGTAGACCAGGGTTAAACAGATTGCCTTGGATGTTGGGTGTGGTAGCTATGAAGAGATAAAACGATTAGCTCAGGAGAGGGAGGCATGAAGCGTTGCATCAAACCAGTCAAAAACTGAAGACTCAAACAACAACAATCAGGAAATTTAATTACTTAGAGAGGCATGTGAGGCAAAAGGGTTGTTGGAGAATTTCAATCCCTGGGATGTAAGACTGGAGGAGACTGCATAATGTACATCAGCGGCCAAGGTGAGAGATATTTTACTATAGGTCTATTAATAGCGACATATTGACGTACAAATCATCAATAAGTGTGGAAAAATTACACCCAGAATAGCTTAAGGGAAAATACTTTTAATTCCCCATATACCGATAGATTTGCCATTCCAGTGTGCAAGAGTGCAGTTCCCTCTGCAAACAATATTCGCAATTTCTATTAACAAAGCGCAATGACACACACTTAACAGCAGCTGGTGTAATTTTAGACAAAACCATTTTTTCCCATGGGCAACCCTACTTGGCGTGCTCGCAAGTATCCGGACAACAAAATCGTTATGTCTCAGCAGAAGATGGCAAAACCATAAGCGTTATTTTAAAATGTGTTCACATAATGTAACGTCGTATCCTGCAGACTTTTACAACTCTATAAAATTCCCACTTTGCTGCTGATATCAAAATACTGTATGTATCAGAATTTTTAGAATTAGAATGGGCCCACCTGTAGCCGCGATTGTTGTAATAGAATAGACCAATTATCAGCAATAATGCATCGTCCCCATTGTCTTGATAGCGAGCGAAGCTGCGGGCACCAGCTAGTACAGTAATAATACTAATAATATCGTATGGCCTCGGGTGCAAGCTTTGTTATTTGACACCCAAAGGGCAGCTTGCATGTGAAATTTTGTTGTTCCTTGGAACGCTATGAAAGACAAGGAGGTTGGATATCTTAGCTCCTTGACACTATAGCGCTTTCTAGTAGAGAGAGGAGGAACTTTTGTGTTGGCGGAAAATCCCGAGATTAATTTTGCCATTATCAACACGGCCTACTGTATTCATATGGGTTCTATAACATGCCAACATCGTATGACATGTGTACCGTGATTTTTGTCGCCTTTCAATAATCACTTATCATGGCCAGGAGCAAACCTGCAAGCTTGGGGTTGGTAGACCGACACGATAACCACTCACCGACCGTGGTAATTATTATTTCCCGAACAAGCTTCATATAAAACTCAGCAATTTTCAAGGTTTGTGCCGTGTCTTGTGTGGGGTTTCGCCGAAGACACCAAGCTGGTTCATCAGCGGGCTCTTGGTAACCCGCCCGGACCCCCAAAGGAGTAGCGAACTGCGCGCTATCTCCCTTTTTATGAAGCGTGCTTGCGCCTCTTCACTGCGGGAACTAACCTCCCTATGAAGGCTTCCAAAAAGTTGGTATATTGGCTTTCACGGCCAGTTTTAGTTCAGTTCACTGGCCGTGAAAGCCAATATACAAACTTCCTATAATTTACTTGTACTTTTATCTTTAAGTCGAATTTCTATTACTCAAATTTTTCGATATATCGAAGCTTGAATCATATTCCTAGCACTTAAACAAATTGTTCTTTTTCTCGAACATTCACGTATTTTTACAGTGCAACTTGTCTCATACATCATTGGATGTGGTTGAGAAATTTGTGCCGGAAGCTCGTTCACAGAGAATGAATCAGAAGAAGATGACGGTTTACTTCAAGTCATGAAAAAGGAGATAAAGGCGCATCTACATTTTGTATTGTTAAATTTAACTTATCCACTCATTTGCTTACAGGCCCCTCTCAGCAAAGAGTTTTTCATTTCATAGAAAAAATCATAACCCGATTTTTTAAGAACAAATGTTTGTATATTTATGGGAATACGAACACATTTGTTTAGATTTATGTCATTTTCCACAAAGTTATTTTATATTATCAAATTAAAGCCCACATTTGTGGCAAATCTGTTCTTTAAATATATTTTTTATGAAAAAAAAATAGGAAAGACCAAGTTTAAATATTGTTTTCAAAAGCTTTGCTCGTAGTTTACCATTAGATTTTCCTTTCTTCTTTGAAAAAAAGAACTGAAGAAGGCCACAATGCGACTGAAACTGGTATTTAAATAATACATATTAATTTAAGAATTTTATTAACTAAGGTGTATTAGATTTATTTAATACATGTGGATATGCCTATTTAAATTGATTGTCAATGAGGAAACAATAAGAATGATTATGATTAGCTTGCCACGGTGAGTGAGCTTTCAGGTACGCTCCTGGCCATGGTTAGTGAATTTTGAAAGGCGACACAAATCGCGACACGCATGTCATACGTTGTTGACATGTTAAAGAACCCGTTTGAATTCAGTAGGCCGTGTTCATAATGGCAAAATTAATCTCGGGATTTTCCGCCAACACAAAAGTTCCTCCTTTCTCTACTAGAAAGCGCTATAGTGTCAAGTAGCTAAGATAACTAACCTCCTTGTCTTTCATAGCGTTCCAAGGAACGACAAAATTTGACATGCAAGCTGCCCTCTGGGCGCAAACAACAAAGCTTGCACCCGGCACCCGAGGCCATACTATATTATTATTATTATTATTATTAACATGGATCATATCATTACTTAGATAATGTAATGTAAGGCTGTCATCATTACGAACATCCATTTTTATTACATAATATTCAACACCCCCCCCCCCCCTCCTGGCACTATACAGCCCATGACGGGCTAAGACCGACCAAGCGACCGCTGCCCAGCCATTCGGCCTGCAGATATTGGGGTGACGCGTGATCAGCGCGTCGGGTCCCCTCGGCCGTTAATCTTGGTTTTCGTGATCGGGGCGCTGTCTCACTGTCAGACAGCTACTCAATTTTTCTCACGAGGCTGAGTGCACCCCGTTCCAACCCTCTCGTCAGCTTTAAAATCCCTGACGGAGCCGGGGATCGAACCCGGGGCCTCCGGGCGAGAGGCAGGCACGCTACCCCAACACCACGGGGCCGGCATTACATAATATTACACAACTATATGTTGTAAGCCTACATACAGTATTTTGCGACCAGTATATCTCGAAATTGAACATTTTTGCTATGTATTTCTTCTTCTTATTAGTAATATTCTGCCCGAAGGTAGGTCCATGCCTGCGAAGAGGCTATCCTCAGCCGGAGTTTACGTGCGGTAGGGTGGTCAGGGCCTTTCGCTCCTCCTGTCCCACCAACACCACGTGGTCCCACTGAACCGGCATTCCATCCAAGGTCCAACCACGCCCAATGCTGCTTAACTGCCGAGGTCTCATGGGATCCGGTGTTTCAACATGGCCAGGCCGTTGGCACGTATCTCTACAACTCGATTTTTAGATAAGTCGAATATATTACATCCCCTAAAGATTCGAGATATAGGCTAGAGGTATGGCTCTATATTGCAAGATTCTTCTCTGCGCAATATTTAATGTTTTAAAGACAAATAATGGTAAAACATTGTTCATTGAGTGTGGCCTCAGTGACAGACAGCTATTCAATTGTCCTCACGAGGCTGGGTGTACCCCGTTCCAGTCCTCACGTCAGTTTCTAAAAATACCTGAAGGAGCCGGGAATCGAACCCGGGGCCTCCGGGTGAGAGGCAGGCACGCTACCCCAACAACACGGAGCCGGTTTTGGGGTGAGAAAGGATGAGTAAAACCAATCTCTCCTCGGTGTGCAAGCTCATGACGAGTAAGGTTCGGATGTTGAGGACCTAAAAAAACGAGAAATATGCAGACAAATATGCCCTAAAACTACGGAAATATGATCCAAAATAGGTACAATTATGACCTAATATATGAATATGCTTTCTAAATACAAGTGTTAATAATGTAGAGAATTACTATTATTATTATTATTATTATTATTATTATTATTATTATTATTATTATTATTATTATTATTATTATTATTAATATTAATATTATTGTCGCCTCCGTAGCGTAGCGGTCAGCATGGTTAGCTGCCGCCCCGGAGGTCCTGGGTTCGATTCCCGGCTCTGCCACGAAATTTGAAAAGTGGTACGAGGACTGGAACGGAGTCTACTCAGCCTCGGGTGGTCCAAATGAGTAGAGGGGGTTCGATTCCCACCTCAGCCGTCCTCGAAGTAGTTTTCCGTGGTATCTCACTTCGTCTTCGGGCAAATGCCGGGATGGTACTGTACCCGTAATCCACGTGGTCTTACCTGTTGCAATCCGATGGAAAAGTTGGATCGTAGATTCTAGAAGTTCCCGGCTGAAATGACCTCTGAAAAACCTACCAACTAGGATCAACCAGGGATCAGGATACGTCGATATTAAAGAATGCGGTACGAAGATGCCAGTGGTGTATAAAATTACGATGAAACGAAGCTCAAAAGAACTCGAACAAGAGACTCTAAAATAAAATGAAAATATCTCGGGCGTTAAGTTTAAGCAAACTCAAGGAAAAACTGCCCACTGGTCCTCCTAACGCACTCCCCTTTTTTAATAGAAAACACCAGTCGTTCTAAGATTCTTTTAAAATTAAATTCAGTTTATTGACTGGTTAATGATGTATGTCCGTCAACTAGACACAAAATTAAAGAAAAGCTTCTTTAGATCAAATGATAAAAAATTAGTTTTAAATAAACGCCTATAATAAGGCCCCATCTTACTGCTCTAAAACGCAGTGTTTAAATATATCATCCGCTGAACAAATTACAAGAAAAATACAATATTAAGTTATGCACTGATGTTATACCCTTATTAAAGATTTATACATATTTTACATGTTATATACAAGTTATATCCTTAATTAGGATTTTGTTATAAACGCTGCCCATCTCTATTTAATTTTACAAGTATGTTTCAAGGTTATCATTCTCTTAATTTGTTTACATTCAACAATCAATTAAGATAATCGAATAGTGTTACAAGTTATGAAAATAGTTTATTATCTATCTAGGTGCTTCAATGAATGCAGTATATTTTTGCTAAAAATTACTGAAATATTACATGAATTATATTGCATGAATTAATTAAAGTTATTCGAAAAGTGGCTGTGTCACTTAAATATGTGTGTCATGATATAAGCAATTCATCTCCGGCAAATCCTACTAGGCAAGAATAAAACGTAGGGTTACTTGAATAAAACAAGCATATAAGAGAAACATTCGTGATTCCAATTCACGATAACTACAACTTCATATCCAAATTAGTGATAGCTCAAAAGCTAATTTCACTCTTACTAAAACGCAATGACAACGTTAATGTCTTCTCAAAAGACTACGAGTACAATATACAACATTAATATTGACCATCCAATTATGTCAAATATTCGCTTCACTAACACAATAAATCGTATGCACAAAATTGCAATACATCAATTCAGCTCTCCAAAGCTGTCAAGAATTAATCCCAAACGTAATTAAACTTAAAACCTTCAAAAATTGCTCTGAAAATATCATGCCCCATCATAGACGAATATAGAAGTGCCACAGATTACTTCTTTTCTAACTTCACTAAACAAGAAGCAACAATTTATTAGATAAATTGTATTATCTATTTCCATAAATTATCGTCATTTAAGTCTACGACAAATTCTGTTATACTAGTTTGAACTGTTAAATTTAGTTCACAATTCCAATATATATATATATATATATATTTATTTCCATAAAGACTTATATATGAGAGAAAAAATTGTAAATAGACACTAGTAAAAATAGTCGTTTCAGTTTCGCCTATCCAAACTCGAAAAATGGCTCAACTACTCAGAAGAAAACACGTGAGACTTACACCATGGAAAGGAGTCTATTATCATATCAATAGATACACGCAAACCATTAAATCAAACGATGATCTATCCAAGAGTCTTCCCAAAAACGAATTGAAATAACACAAGCTAAAAACTGAACGAACTAAAAATTATTTCTTTTAAAGAAAAATCTTTAATCAAAAAGAAATATGAAAGTAGGCTACAAATGCCTTGGCAATCAATTCACAATTGTTTTCGCTGGACGATTTCCATAATTCCATAACCATGGAAAATAACGATGAAAATGTACTATCATTTCTAAAAGAAAGAATTTCTACTAGAATGTCATAAGTCCAAACGAATAGTATCACTGAAATATTTTTGGAATATTTCAAGTGCACGAGTGTGTGGCCATCTTCTTCCTAATTGCTATTCTTATACAAAGATATTGTCGTCTTGGTCCTAATTATGCTGCAGATATCTTCTCAACAAAATTGAATGCTTGGTTTTATTTCCAAAATTTTCAAAACAATAGCAACAAAGTAATGCTCTAAATAGCATCACGTTTACGGTTAACTACACAAAAAATTACACTCTCCGACAGAAATGATAAAAAAGAACCAAATCTAGTCTTCGAATGAATTTCATACTAATTAATAATATATTGGTGAAAAGTATCGAACTAAAAGTGACAAGGTCTACTGTCTACAAGAGAAGAAAAGTTTTCCAGCTACCTTGGGCGAAGTTCTGGTTGAGATTGAAGAAAGTATAGGAATATACATTCTTTTCAGGAACTGAAACATCATCCCTGAGTAGTCCATGGCTGGAGCTGCAAGTCGCCGAACCAACTTCCTCCTAACTCGAAAACTACTGTCTACGAAACGGAGTTCCTGCATATTGGTTGTACAAGGCTCCCTCGACGTTATCAGTAAAGTAGTTTCGTTCATTTGGAGTTGTTTCTTCATTCTTGGCTACTTTAAAACCTCTGGATCAGAACTAACGTTCCCCAACGTTTCTTTCTCTTCATTGTAGTGTTAATAAGGATGTCACTCCAAATGATCAACTCTGCATCTGCATTACATTCCTGCACGATATGTTTAGCCCATCATTGCTACAACAACTAGGTTCTCACAATAAAATCCAGTCGTATTGTTCTAGATAATATTAATGCTTTCCTGCATTTCAAATATATACGTAGTAGATTTCCTCATCGAGGAGTCTGTATTAACAAGTCTATGCAATAGCTAAGCTCACCGGGTATATTTAATCTCTGGGTTATATCAAACACACCAGAAGTACGGACAACCGCATATTGCTATAGGCAATTCACCCGTTCGATCCGCGCCGCGAGTAGAGAACACTCGTATTACTGCGTGATAAACGGAACTTTCTTACTACAGCGATAACATGTTCACTGTATATGTCACTGAACTCAAGTGTGTGTCGTTTCAAAACTGCTCATCCACGTCTCAGCTGGCAGTCTACCCAAGATGCATCACTCCTGTATCGAGGTGGACAATCGAACCCAGTCGATTATCATTTCATATATGTATCAAATAGTTGCAGGACTAAGTCAGTGAGCATGACCTGAGCACGTGATCAAGAGCGTGGCGGGATTGTCTATCCATCTCCTTAGTGAATAACAAGCGTACTGCTTCTTAAGCCTGCAGTCAAACTAATGCCAAGCAATAATTTCAAAATACGTCTCGCTGTCGTATCAGGGTTCAAGTAAATAGCAAAATACTGTCTCAGTACCTTCTTCAAGGCCACGGCCACCTCCCTCCCTCTTCCTTGCCTATCCATCCTGACCATCCATTACCTTCCCTCGTGAGGCCCCTGTTCGCTTTGCAGGCCGCCTGGGCGAGGTGCCAATCACACCTCACCAGTTGTATCCACTCCGATTAGATGTTCCCAGCTCTAGGACACTGCCCGTAGAGGCGGTAGTGGTGAGTTCCCTCGCTGAGTCCGTGGGTTCCTCCAACCTGGAGGGTAAACGACTAAGAAAAGAAGAAAAGAAAAAAAATATTATTATTATTATTATTATTATTATGAATTCTACATTCAAACCTAAAAAAAAGAAATCTAAGCTGATTTCATGAATAGGCCTACGACACAAATGTTTTCCTTAAAATTTTATCGCAGATTGTTTCAAGAGATTCGCGGAAAGCAGCATATTCCTCACCTTTTCTCGTGTTAAAAACTTCGACACAAATCGCATTTCCTGTAAAAGAGAAAGAAAATGCCCCAAGTTAAAATACTACCAAGTACAGTTACAGTTAAATATTTTCTGATAGTCTGCAACAATTAGCAAGATTTTAAATTGTTAGCGCCGCTAACGCACAGAAACCTTGCAGCGGCCAGCGGATACCATACTTTAAGTCCCCTTCCCCTAAAATATTACCGAAATGTGATCTTAATATATTAATATAGATGAAATATGACGATAACTATGAAAGGAAGGAAGCTTGTAGTTTTGCGTGACCGTTAATCGTGCGACTATGAGCCACTGGACCTCCTTTTAACATGGATTTCGAACCACAGGACTTGGTATTTCACATCGAAAATCTCATATGCATTGTCCAGGAATCGAACCCGGTCCACGTAGGTGAAAGGCCAACAGCTTGACCACTGCTCCACCACCCCTTCAATAATTATCTAAATGACCCAAATATGCATTTATATGCTTTATGAAATCCACCAAAAGAGAATCAGGAACATTGAACTCCTGCTTAATTACAGTTTTTAATGAAAATGTAGTAAAGGAAACAAGATGTTCAGTAAAGAACATATAGCCTACTTTCTCCTAAATGCATGGGTATTGTTATAACTCTTTGTCCTTTTCAAGGAGTATGATTGAATGTTGGTTGTAGTAGCTTGTTGAAATACAACGTGCTATAGGGATATTAAACATGAATATGAGGTGCCCTTTGCTAGTGCTACCTCTGTACCAAATTTCGTTCAATTCGGTTTCACCGTGTTTGAATTGATAGGGGGAATCGATTTGCACACATACTTGGCCACCATCTGCAAACTATTGGGCTGATGTTCTTGCAGTTTGGTCGGAATATGTTTCCCACATGAAGATATGGTGTTGCAAAATTTGGTAGAGACTAGATTATTAGGTTGGTCGTAATTACATTTTAGCTTTTAATATTTGGGTGGCCGCGATTACGTTTCCGTCAAGATAGCGGTGATATAAAACATGACATTGAGGTGCCCTTTGCTAGTGCTACCTCTGAACCAAATTTCGTTCCATTCGGTTTCACCGTGTTCGAATTGATAAGGGGAATCGATTTTGACACAAAGATGGCCGCCATCCGCAAAATATTAGGCTGATGACCTATTAGTTTGGTCGAAGGATGCTCCCTCCATAATGGTATTTTGTTGCTAAATTTGCTAGAGATCGGATGATTAGGCTAATCGTAATTTGATTTAAGCTTTGAACATCTGTGTGGCCGCCATTACGTTTCCGTCAAGATGGCGGCAATATAAAACATGACACTGAGGTGCCCTTTGCTAGTGCTACCTCTGTACAAAATTTCGTTCATTCGATTCCACCGTGTTCGAATTAATAGGGGGAATCAATTTTGACATAAAGATGGCCGCCATCCGCAAACTATTAGGCTAATGGCCTATTAGATTGGTCAAAGGATGCTCCCTCCATAAAGGTATGTTGTTGCAAAGTTTGGTAGAGATCGGATGGTTATGTTAGTCGTAATTTGATTTAAGCTTTAAACATTTGTGTGGCCGCCATTACGTTTCTGTCAATATGGCGGCGATATAAATCATGACACTGAGATGCCCTTTGCTAGTGCTATCTCTGTACCAAATTTCGTTCCATTGGGTTTCACCGTGTTTGAATTAATAGGGGGAATTGATTTTCACACAAAGATGGCCGCCATCCGCAAACTATTAGACTAATGACCTAGTCATTTGGTCAAAGGATGCTTCCTCTATAAAGGTATGTTGTTGCAAAATTTGGTAGAGATCGGATGGTTATGTTAGTCGTAATTTAACTTAAGCTTTGAACATTTGTGTGGCCGCCATTACGTTTCTGTCAAGATGGCGGCGATATAAAACATGACACTGTGGTGCCCTTTGCTAGTGCTACCTCTGTACAAAATTTCGTTCATTCGGTTACACCGTGTTCGAATGAATAGGGGGAATCAATTTTGATATAAAGATGGCCGCCATCCGCAAACTATAAGGCTAATAACCTATTAGATTGGTCAAAGGATGCTCCCTCCATAAAGGAATGTTGTTGCAAAGTTTGGTAGAGATCGGATGGTTATGTTAGTCGTAATTTAACTTAAGCTTTGAACATTTGTGTGGCCGCCATTACGTTTCTGTCAATATGGCGGCGATATAAAACATGACACTGAGATGCCCTTTGCTAGTGCTACCTCTGTACCAAATTTCGTTCCATTCGGTTTCACCGTGTTTGAATTAATAGTGGGAATTGATTTTCACATATAGATGGCCGCCATCCGCAAACTATTAGGCTAATGACCTAGTCATTTGGTCAATGGATGCTTTCTCTATAAAGGTATGTTGTTGCAAAATTTGGTAGAGATCGGATGGTTATGTTAGTCGTAATTTAACTTAAGCTTTGAACATTCGTGTGGCCGCCATTACGTTTCCGTCAAGATGGCGGCGATATAAAACATGACACTGAGGTGCCTTTTGTTAGTACTGTAACATTTTTAATGTATGTCGTTAACGTGGTGAAGACTATTGTGGTTCAATAAAAACAAACATAATAAGAATAAATAATATACACTGTGGTATGACCTTACCTGTGATAGTGTAATATAATAAGTTGTTGAGCGCCAGATCCCTATTTAAGACAGTGAATCGAAATTTATTGATTTAACCTCGGCTATCAGCAGTAGAGTCGAGACCACTTACCCGGGCCGTAGTGAGACAAAGTCATCTAACCAATCCAGTATTTAATCAAGGAGTATGATTGCCTTAAAGTACTAACTACAATGAAAGAAATAGGCATTACGTTGAAGAGAATGAATTTATTGACTCAAGAACAAAATATTAATAAAACAGAATAGTGATAGTCACACAATTGAATTTAAAATTACTCAATGCGGCAATTAATTTAAAAGGAACTGAACATTTAAAATGAATTGAAAGTTAATTGAAGTTAAATTATAATAGAGACGATAGTTTTATTTAATTGTTTGCTCACCCATTCGAAGATTCGTCATATTTAAGAAATGATCGATGATCTCGATGTTACGTCGCTTATGTTTAAAAAAATGATGTGATATCTCAATTACTATGAAATATCCTCATTAAATACGTTGCCATCTGTAGAAAGACTCTTGATCAGGGATATAACCCATTATGTATTGATATAGATTTCGGCAAGACATCGTACTTTGCCAACTCTGTTTGCTCAGTTCATTAAGACCCAGAGAGCAAGGTTACCACTTCCTCCCTTCATTGATAGCTATTGATGAATGGATGTCTTGTCGAGTGCAGGTATTAATAACTTCCTTGTCAAGTGGTGTCACAGCCCCCACTCTAGAAGCAAGCTACCCTCTCTTCTGTGTTCATTCCTCCACGAGGGCTAGTTGCACCATAACTAGTAATCTTTTGACGCGTACGTACCGTAGAAAATGGCGTGTTGGTTACACCATAGTGGGTTTCTTGGCATCTCAGGAAAATGACGCAGTTTGCCGTGGTGAAATTATTACTACGTCGTTCAGTTTGTGACGCATTGGGTTGATCCTTATTGGCAAATCTTGTTGCAATATATATATTTCGTCTCTTTACAGGTAAATGGATATTAATAAAAATCTAATTGAATATAATAATAAAAACCGCTTACAATCACCTGATATAAAAATCATCTCATCGATGTACTAATTAATAATAATAATAATATGATAATAAATGAATAACCCTTTAAATATAACAGATATGGGATCGAATCGTTACAGTACTACCTATGTACCAAATTTCGTTCCATTCGGTTGCACCGTGTTTGAATTAATTGGGGGAATCGATTTTCACACAAAGATGGCCGCCATCCGCAAACTATTACGCTGATGGCCTATTGGTTTGGTCGAAGGATGCTCCCCCCATAATGGTATGTAGTTGCAAAATTTGGTAGAGATCGGATGATTAGGTTAGTCGTAATTTGATTTAAGCTTTGAACATTTGTGTGGCCGCCATTACGTTTCCGTCAAGATGGCGGCGATATAAAACATGACACTGAGGTGTCCTTTGCTAGTGCTACCTTTGTACCAAATTTCGTTCAATTCGCATTCATCGTGTTCGAATTGATAGGGGGGGACAGACATTCAGAGTCCACACACTCACACACACACAGACACACACACACACAGAGACTCACACACACACATACACACACACACACACACACACACACACAGACTCACACACACACATACACACACACAGACAGACACACTTTTTTTTTTCGCCCTGTGTTGATCTCATAAGTCTACTTTCATTTTTTGCAAAAATCGAAAGTAGGCTAAAAATATGACATTTACTAAACATCTGAACCTTACTCATGAGGTTTGGGATAGGCTCACTTGGTCATGAACTGCTGTGCCCGATTGCGGGTTCAAAACCGGCCGAAGTCGTCGGATTGTTTAAGAGTGTTAAAATCCTTCAGTATGCCCTCCTTCGGAGGGGAAGTAAAACCGGTGGTCCTATGTTATAGATTCATGGCATGTAAAAGATCCTTCCACTAAGTAAACTTGTGTGAAGCTAAATTTCTAGGTCAGATTTCGTTGAAACGCTCTATCAAAGTTCCAACGTTCACCACTAGGTGTCAGTGACATCTGGTAGTGAAAGTTGGAACTACTTGAAATTTAACGGAACTTGTAGCTCACCCCATGGGTGCCCACTTGAAGCTGCTACAGCCTCTGGCGAGCCGAACATGTCCTCGGACACTCCCGGTACTAAAAGCCATGTGCTAAATAAATAAAATACCTTGTGGCATATTCCATGTACCAACGCTGGTGATCATTCATTTAGGGGCTTTGTGACATCGTGGTCATGTAGTCACTCGTTCTTGGGTGTGTGTAGAATCTGTCCGATAACATGTGTTATAGTAATGTCTGTATTAGTGTGTGTTTTTAATTGGAGGCTAGGGTTAGGTAGGAGGAGGCAGTTACCTGAAGTTGGGTATCATCCCGTCATTTGATTGGAGTAGACGTGGGAAACCACAGAAAATCACTTCTAGGATGGCTAAGGGAGGAATCGAACTAACCTCAATTCTGCCTCAAAATGCAGAGTGTACCCCATTCTAACCCCCAGACCAGGATTAAATATCTTGCAAGACCTTCGAATCGAACCCGAACCTCAGGGGTGACAGCTTTTATGCTAGCCACTGCGCCACGAGGTGATCATGTCCCAAAGAGTATTGAGGAAGAAAATGCTTACATGATGTACCTTCGAGTAGGAGATAGAAAATCATAACTCAGTCGGGTACGATTCTGAAGTTAAGATGTTAGCACGCCTGGGTTCCATTCCCGATCTGGTAGGTGTTTGTGACGTTTTCATGAACATAAGTAAAAATTAAAAAGTAACAAGTAGTTCCGTGAAGAACTATACAGCCTATCTTCATATATCCTACTTATGTTAATTGCCTCCATCAACATACAACATTTTAGTTTGATTGCTGTAAGAGATCCGCAGATATTGAGAACCGTCTAAATATTTCAGATGGTCGCCATGTTGGAACTTTATATATAGGCCTTAGAGTTATGTACTATTGCATGCAGATTATTGTGTAAGTGTAGTATTCCAACTTCAATCGCATGATTAGGACACACGAAGTAAACACGAGAATTTAAAATTTCGCACAGCTGTCATCTTGTGACGCTTTAATGGGATAGGGTTCCGCCTGAATCAATACTTGATTGAAATTGATCACATTGGATTGACCCTGTTTTCGTGTATTGTGCCTTTATCACTTCAAATACCTTAATCTTTCTATATCTATATGGTGCACCATATTAGGTTCAATGAATTTTGACTTTTCAGTGCTAAGCTATTCAAACAATATTCTCTTTTAATGATTAATATTGGGTGATGAAGGGGACAAAAATGTATATTAGTCCTCGAAACATGTACCGTGCAATTTTCTAATGACCTCATTCGTTTCGTTTGAGTCTTCAGTCTTTTGACTGGTTTGATGCAGTCTCCATGCCTCCCTGTCCTGAGCTAATCGTTTCATCTCTACATAGCTACCACACCCTACATCCGAGGCAATCTGTTTAACATATTCTAACCTTGGTCTACCCCTACAGTTCTTGTCCTCGACCCTTCCTTCCATAACTAAGCTTGCTATTCCTGGGTGTCTTAGTATGTGTCCTACTAACCTATCTCTTCTCTTCATTAGCAGTCGCCAGAAAGATCTCTCCTCTCCCACTCGTCTTCATACCTCTTCGTTTGTAACCCTATCTACCCATCTGATCTTCATCATTCTCCTGTAACACCACATTTCAAATGCTTCAATTCTCCTCTTTTCTGCTGCACCAATAGTCCAAGTATCACTTCCATAGAGCGCCACGCTCCAGACAAAGGCTTTCAAAAATGACTTCCTAATACCTAAATCTATATTCGATGTCAACAGATTCCTTTTTTTGTAGAAATGCTTTCCTTGCCTGAGCCAACCTACTTTTTATATCGTCTTTGCTTCGTCCATCACTGGTTATTTTGCTTCCTAAGTAACAGAAGTCTCCTACTTCCTTCAGCTTTTCACCTGCCAATTTGATGTCCATAGAGGTTTCTGATTTATTTCGGCTGCATTCTAGTATTTTTGTTTTACAATTATTAATTTTCATCATGTATTCTTTCCGTAAGACGGAGTCCATACCATTCAAAAACTCATTCAAATCCTCAGGCTTGTCGGCCAAGATGACGATGTCATCAGCAAATCTCAGAGTAGAAATTATTTCTCCTTGAATCTTCACTCCCACTTTAAAATTTTCTCTAATTTCCTTCATTGCTTGTTCAATGTAAAGATTGAAAAGTATGGGTGATAAGTTGCAGCCTTGCCCAACACCTTTCTGAATATCAGCTTCTCTCTCATGTCCTTCAGCTCGAATGACTGCTGTCTGGTTTCTGTATAGATTGTAGATCACCCTCCTATCCCTGTACTTTATTCCAATAGATTTCAAAATGTCAAACAATTTAGTCCAATCAACGTTATCAAAAGCCTTTTACTAAGTCTACAAATGCCATGAACGTTCTTTTATCTTTCCTTATTCTACCTTCCAAAATCAGCCTAAGACTTAGTACAGCTTCCCTTGTTCCAACATTTCTCCTGAAACCAAACTGGTCTTCACCCAACTCCGTTTCTATCTGGCTTTCAATCCTCTTGTAAATTATTCTAGACAGGATCTTTGAAGCATGAGTAATCAAGCTGATTGTACGGTAATCTTCACATCTGTCAGCTCCCACTTTCTTTGGTATAGGGATGATTACATTCTTCTTGAAATCAGGGTGTACCTCACCTGTCTCATAAATCCTACACACCAAGTGAAATAACCTGATCTGACCTTCATGTCCTATGCAGCGTAGCAACTCAATCGGTATATCATCTATGCCTGGTGCTTTGTTCCTGCTTAAGCCTTCCAAAGCTCTATCAAATTCTGATCTCAATATTAAATCTCCTTTCGCATCCTCATCAATTTCCTCCTCCCTTTCCATTACATGATTCTCAATCTCCTTTCCCTTATACAAACTCTCTATGTAAGCTTTCCATCTCTCAACCTTTTCTTCCCTATCTGTTAGAGGCTTTCCGTTTGTGTCCTTAATATTACAGCACTTAGTCTTCTTTTCCCCAAATGTATTCTTAATACTTCGATAAGCTGTGTCTACTTTTCCTAATTTCAGACAATTTTCTATACCTGCACATTTCTCTTTTAACCATTCTTCTTTCGCTTCCTTGCACTTCTTGTTGACCTCATTTCTCAGACGTCTGTATTCTGCTTTCCCCTTTTCATCTCTTACATTATTGTGTTTCCGCCTTTCATCCATCAATTCTAGTATATCCTGAGTGATCCACGGTTTTCTACCTATTCTTTCTTTCCTACCAATGTTTTCTTCTGCGGATTTTGTTATGTCATTCTTCAAAAGTGCCCATTCGTCTGCAATTGAAGTTTGTTTAGGGTTTTTCATTAGTCCTTCTTTTATACTCTTCTTGAATCTTTCGTTTACATCCTTTATATTCAGTCTGTCTATTGCCCACCTTTTTGGCTTTTGACTTTTCTTCAGTTTCTTCAACTTTAATCTGCATTTCATTACAACCAGATTGTGGTCAGAGTTTATGTCAGCACCAGGATATGTTTTACAATCCAAAATCTGGTTTCGAAACCTCTGCTTGACCATAATGAAGTCGATTTGGTAATGACCTCATAGTGATCGTTTTCAATAAAGGTTTGATTCAGGCGGAACCCTAGCCCATTAAAACGTTATTAGTACATCAATATGGAACCAAAATGAATGTTTTAGATCCTAAAATGTCATCTTGTTGTTATGAAAACAATTTTAAAAAAATTGTATAAGCATTTACAGTACCAAGTTTTACTGCGCTCGGATGGTTGAATCGTGAGAAAAGACCATTTAAATATTCATTTTTCGCGTCGCTGCCATGCTGGATTTGTGCTCACCAGCTTATTGAAAGTCCCATAGGTGAACTTATGTTCATAGCCTCTATCAACATACAACATTTCAGTTTGATTGCTGTCATACATTAATAGATATTGAGAACCGTCTAAATATTTCGGTTGGTCGCCATGTTGGATTTTAATATATGTAGGCCAAAGAGTTATGCACTATTAGATGACGATTATTGGTAGGTTCATTATTCAAACGTTCACTTCGATTGCCTGATTGATACACAATAAAGAAAAAGTTAATTTTAAAATTTCGGGCAGCCGCCATCCTGAGGTTTTGTAAACAATTGAACTATATGTAAATTAGATGCCAGTGCATTACAATGTGTATAAACATTTACTGTACCATATTTCACTGCACACAGATGGTTTAATTGCGAGGAAAATTTATTAAAATGTTCCAAATTCGCTTAGCCGCCATTTTCGGTTTGTACTTTACAGGTTTTCGAAAGATACTTGGATGAACTTGTAGTAGAGCCCGTTATCATGGTATATAATTTCAAGGTGATATCACTAATAGTTTCGGAGATATTAAATGCCGGTGAAATATTTCGCACAGCTACCATGTTGGATTGGTGAAAAGTAATAAAAAATGAAGGGCACGGTCGGGGTCCGCCAAAATAATAATAATAAGACTTTACCGAGTTTTATTGAAATCACTCCAGCCGTTTAGAAGTTATTAGGGAGGGAGAGACACGCACACACATACATACACACACACACACACGGACAAAAGGTGATTTCATAAACCTATTTTTTCTTAGAATAAAAATAGACTAAAAAAGAAAAAAGTTGGAAAAAGGAAAAAAATATAAGGATGAAAGATGAGAAGAGCACTCTGTCAAGAATATGGAAACCACGGGGTCGGATCCCGGTGGCGACACTGTCCCATTTCTCATCGGCTATCTGCAACATTTGCTCTTGCCAATTTGAATATTTGTTTCAAAAATTCATAGCAGAAATTTTGCCAGTGTAATGATACAATGGAAGCTACTGTACAATTAAGTTCAGAATTTAGATGGGCAATATTTCTTTTTGACATTCATCTTCCAGTCATACCAAACACGGATTGTGCATTTGCTGACGTGGAGGGCAAGGACACTTCTTGTGATATTATCTCCTGAAAGCATTAACGTACCGTTATGGATGGCAATCGTTCGCAACAAACCAGTCCTTAATGCTCTTCACGTATGATAAATCATTTGAAGTAAAAACTGATGAGAGAATGCCATTAATGTTGAACGATTTATGCTGTTATACTACTGTCGTGTTTTTTATTCTGCCTCATGCTGGGAAGAATCCGTCTGTGGAGGATGGTGCCTTTGTTAGATCAGCTACTGCCAGAACGTCCCTATTGCTTCAAGTTGACCTACATAGAGGATAGACTGCCCATAAACTGATAAAATGGGATTAGTAGCGATTAATATTTATTTCATGGACTCAATTTTATTTTGGGGCATCATCTGTACTTTTCGGATTAATCGACAGGGCTCAAACTCATATTTTAACCACCTCGTGGTGTAGTGGCTAGAATGCCAAGAATTAATTGTGATCCGCGGGTTGGGACGGGACACATTCGGCCTCAGTGAGGCCAAGCTAGGAATAAATAGGTTCGATTTCCACCTCAGCCATCCTAGAAGTGGTCTTCCGTGGTTTCCCCACTTATACTCCAGGTAAATGCCGGGAGGGTTCCTAACTTAAGGCCACGGCTGCCTCAATCCCAATCCTAGTCTCAAATGCAAATATCGCACACTACTACGGTCACTGCAATAAAGCAGGTTATCAGAAAGACTACACAAATACTCAGGTATACGGAGCTGATGACCACAATGTCCAAGCCCTCTAAATGAAACAACAACCCAACATGCAGGTAGGAAAACACTCAATTCGTATGCTGAGAGGTCCGGGACGAGTGGCCCAGTTGGTTTGGCGTTGGCCAAGATTACAGGCAACAACCTTGTGCCAGTAGATTAACTGGTTTGTCAAAGATCCCCTCATAGGGTAAAATACCAGCACCTCGGCGTCTCTATAGTACTGTAATTATACTCATTACAGAAATCTGAACAGAAGGACTGGAAATTTTCGGAAACCGTAATAAACAGAGATTGATGTTAAGAAAAGAACAATTAATAATAATAATGTTATTTGTTTTACGTCCCTTTTAACATCTGCGGCTTTACGAGACAACGGGGGTGCTGGTTGCCCCGATGGGGATCTTTAACGTGCCAGTAAATCTACTGATACGGCTCCCTCGCAATGCGTACCCTCAAATGCCAGCTGACTTCGCCACGATTCGACTCTGCAACCTTGGGAACAGAAGAAAGGAACACAATAGGCCTATAAATATACAATATATCAAAACGGCAGCATACAGATGACAGTTCGAGGGAGTCTACATATATTTACCTCCACTGTTCAGGAAATTGCTCCAACGCTGGATAAGTTTCCCAATATCTTCCATGATAACCATGAAGAAGAACACAGGTCGCTGATAACCACACTGGCGTAACTAGGGGGTGTGATCATGGGGTCAATGCCCCCCCCCCCCCCCCCGAGCCAAAAAATTAAAACATGAAATTTGATTTGGTGGGTTCCTTAGTTTAGGGGCTGTGACAACGCGGTCGTGTAGCTCCGTGTACTTTGGGAGTTCGCAGAATCTGTCTGATGACCGGTGTTAATTGTGATGGCTGTATTAGTGTGTGTTATCTGTAATTCAGGTAAGGACTGCAGACGATAATTTCTACTTTTCCTACCAAATGCTGCCGTTCACGACACCTAGCCTGCGGACTTGGCTAGTATATGCCTGGCGGCGAACGTTGTAACTAATACAGTATAGCGTTATCAATTCTAACCTACAAATTTTGGCTTCACACAAGTGTAGTTAGTGGAAGGTTCTTTTACATCACATGCCATTTGTTGAAGTTTTTAATTTTGAGTAAAACCAATTGCATAATACATATTTTGTGTTTGTTACAAGGCAGTCTATGCTTCATCTAAACAACCTTTATAATTCAAAATGTCATCTTGATAGATGAAACCACGAGCAAAACTATATACGTTCTTTATTCGGTGAAGACACGAAAGTCTCTGAGTCATGGGTTAACGCATCGCACACTAATTGCGTACAGGTAATACACCTTACAGCTCATGGAGCGAAAGGCAGGACTTGATTGCAGTGGCTGTGCAGCATTTTAATAACACAATCTCACAGAATTACATGTTGCACCAATTATCGTGAATTCTCACACAGCTCTCAACCTTCTTCCACTGTTATTTGCCCACACGCTTAATTCTAAACAACATTGGCTTCAATTTCAGTGCATGCATGAAACTAATGGCTACCACACATTCAGACTTCATTTATCTCATCTTATATTTGCATCACAAATATCAACAATTACTTTTTTCTACGATTAAAGTTAGGGATTATTATAATTACTTGGCGATCATGTTAGCATCGTGTGCTAAAGCGCAAGTTCATGAGGCCAGACCCCGTTGCCCGTCCTTGACATGGCTGTTCGTGGTTTTCCATTTTCAAGTTCAGTCAAATGCTCGGAGTATGCCTTTTAATGGGTCACAGCCACTTCAATCCCACCCCTTGTCCAATTTAAATAATTTCCCATAACTAGAAACCACTCGCCACTTAAAAATTATTAACACGTCAGACTCTTCTTCATAGAAATGGGAACAATGAGAGATAGAATTTCATACATGCATTAACATTATTATTATTATTATTAGTATTTAATTAAGCTCTCCGTGGCACCACTCCGGCCTCTCACCGCTGGGTCCGTGGTTCAAATCCCGGTCACTCCATGTGAGATTTGTGTTGGACAAAGCGGAGGCAGACAGGTTTTTCTCCGGGTAGGCCCACTCCGGTTTTCCCTGTCACAATTTCATTCCAGGAACATTATCCATTATCATTTCATTCCATGTGTCATTCATTTAATCATTGCCCCAGGGGAGTGCGACAGGCTTCGGCAGCTGGCAAAGTTCATATCCTCGCCGCTAAATGGGGGCTTCATTCATTCCATTCCCTGAACTGGTCGACTGGAAGCAGGCTGTGGATTTTCATTTTCATTAATATTTTATTAATTGACTTCGATTGCAGCAATGCCGATCATTTCTCAAGTTTTCAGAATGCTGCAATTGATTAATAATTAGTATTTGGTATACATTTTGTTAACACAAGCAAAACTACTTCAGAGGCAGATGACCTCACTGTTCAGCCCCTAAAACCAACAGTAATTAACTAAAAAAATTACTCCGCTGTTCCGCCCATAAAACCACAACAATGAATCTATTAAAGAAACTTTCCAGTCGGTCAACACAAATTGTGCTCAATTAGGGTCTATATTAGGCGGGAAAACAGGTATTTAAACATCCTAACCTGTACAGGGTCATCGAAAAATAATGCCATCATTAAAAAAAATAGCACTGTAACCCTTTTGTTAAATGTGTAATCCTTTCACTGAACGCCAGCTGGTTAAAGTAAGTTTCATCTTCGAGCGGACGTGACCTTGCTATGCGCACACTAGATGCGCAGTAGCCAAGGTCGGCCAGGGGCGCGCGCGCCAATGAAGACCTGACCTCACCCCTTTGGATTTTTTTTCTGAGGGTATTTTAAAAACATTGTGTATGCAGAAAAACATCGGGATTTGGAGCACCTGCGGGAGCGAAATTCTGCCGCAATCTTGACAGTTACTCTTGAAATGATTGCACGTACCAATCCAGCCATTGGGAAAGCGTGCGTTCAATGCTGATGTTGGTGGTCGGCCTGGCCTGGATTTTTTCTCTACAGTCCCTGTTTCCTTAAACTGATTAAACCATCGAATGACAGCTTTGTAATCAGGTGCAGTTTGTCGGGCGGTGCAGTCATTGGCGTGCGTGCCCCCGGCCGACCTTGGCTACTACGCATCTAGTGTGCGCATAGCCAGGTCACGTCCCCTCCAAAACGAAACTTACTTTAACCAGCTGGCGTTCAGTGAAAGCATTACACGTTTAACATAAAGGGTTTCGGTGCTATCATTTTTTTTAAATGTTGGCATTATTTTTCGATGACCCTGTATATAGTTTTATTAATGCAACCAATGACCGTGTACTTTTCTTTTGAGGACGGGTCAGGGAAGGGATATTGGAAGAAAATCAGCCGTGGACCTATAGAAAGGAACTGTCTCGGCGTTTGCCTGGTGGTGAAAATGGGAAACCACGAAAACCATTTTCAGGACGGTCAAGGTGGGATTTGAACATACGCTCTTCCGATGCCAGCGAGGCACGAGGTAGCGTGTTAGCGCTCTCGGCCACCATGGTCGGTTAACCTGTATATAAGCGTGTTATTTTGTGATAACTCATAATAATTTTTCAGTTTACGGTGTTTCCGTCCTAACGTATTTGGGCACAATTTGTGTTGACCGACTGAAAAGCATTCTATAATAGGACTAGGCAACACTGAATAATGCCTTCTAATACTTCAACATTCGAACTATTCTACTTCAAGGAATCGCACTATTGAGACACGACGATACATGAAGTGTATTTGGATCTTTTACAAAAGAAGAAATTCATTTGCAGTATTTCTGTGAAACACAGTGATTGAATTAATATTGTGAATTACTCAATTCTAATAGTCTCTGTGATTCTTATCAGAGCGCGACTTGGGATTCCACAAGTACCTCGGCGAAATATCGGTTCAGTTCTCCAATGGCGAACAAAGGAAACCAATTGAAACCACACTCGTAGCCTATATACTGAACCCTTTACCCTATGTTGGTTAAATGATTCTACTATTTATTTCTTCAATTAATAAATATTTCAACCAGCATCATGAAAGTAGCCAGACAGTGATGAGGAAATCTCAAGCATTTGTTGGAGACAGTAGGGACATACCTGCATCAGTTTAACAAAAGGCTAAGTACTTGAGCTATGAAAAGAAATAGCTTAGCTATGTATCACAGGGACAGGTGTGGCTACCTCAATTTTAGAAGCGACCCCCGCGGTGAGACATGGTTCTGGTATGTTCATTGTGATATTCGCGCCTAGAAGAAATATGATGCAGTAACGTGAATGGCTGATGAAGAAAATAGACACTCCCAAGACGCCAAGATCTACTAGAAACCGCCAAATTAGAGAAATGGAGAACCAATGAGAAGAGAATGCCTACTTGCGCGCCAACACCGGCTGGGGTACGCGGTGGCTAGTATTCACGCGGGAAATCGCCTAGACAAAATCTCTACGATCGATTCTAGGATCGATGGGCATATTCTTGACCTGTGCAATATTACGAGTTCAGTGATATCTATTTCATTCCTGTATCACAATTACTTCGATAAAATTTTACATAAAATCCCCCTCCATCTAGACCCAAGGGCCAGTTCATTTATAAGTGTGTCGAAGAGCCAAGACATGGACTTTTATTCTGTGTGTTGAGGACACAAGAGATTGACTTTCATTCCGTGTGTCTAGGAGATATGACTTTTATTCCGTGTGTCGAGAACACAGGACTTTGATTCTGTTCGTCTGAAGAGATAGACTTGTATTTGTGTCGAGGACACAAGATATTCATTGTAAAGTGGTAAAATCAGTGATAGATAGTCATAGTACTATAGTTATAGGGACAGTAGCGTCGATAATTCGCCAACGAACAGTGACAGGGAATTTAGTACCTGAACAAGCGAATTTAGTAGTCAGGCATAATGTGTATAATAACCTAATTTTTGTATCAGCGCAAGGATGACATCGATGAATGCAGAAGAAGTGTGGAAGTCTCAACAGTCCGTCCAGATGGCTGCTATGAGATAAAAGATCATCCAGTTGGGGAATGGCATCTGATGTTCTTTGACGGGTGACTACAACACGAGATGAGTACAAATAATATTTTATTATTTATTAAATTAACTTATGGTTTATGGGACATATTTTTGTAAATACTTTGCTTGTGTGATTTAATGTAGTATATTTTGTTTGATCTGGCACACTTTTGTTTGGAAGCAGCGCGCACAATGGTAGTTAATGGAAGGTTCTTTTCTTTGTGTTGTGTTAACTAACGTATCTATGTGAACGGCCGTGTTCGCCTAGGTTACGAAGTGCGGTTAAAAACGTCTCTCGGAGATATGTCGTGTTTCAGAAGTAGGACTGAATTAATCTAATTATATAGTAGATTGGAGGGTAATTAAAAATGTTATTAAAAATTATTATTGATCAGATTCAGTGTGATTATTGCCTTTGGAGCAATGTAATTTGTGACGAAGAGTACTCAGCTCTATCGTAGGTTTTAAATATTGTGTTAAATGTTTGCGAGCTTTAATTCAGCAGACCCATGTGTAAGGTGTTATGCCAGTCCCAGATGTGTGTACTGTGAGTATATTGTTGTGGTATTACAAGCGGGAACTTCAGCAGAGACTGATTTCTGTCAGCTTGGTATCAGATTCATATTGCATCCTTGCGAGGACAATTATGGATATGTGATTATTGTCTGACCATATGTTGAGTGGGAGGAGATGTTAGCGGCTGTTGATTCCTTGAGATAACAGTTCCGCTGGTCGGCTATTTATATACACTGGATGGGGGACATGACTGGTATTGTGGAAAGAGGTGAGTTGTTGTCACAAGGGCTGACTGAGTTTCGCAAGCAGAGCTCATTAAAGTGGAGTGCACGTCTGGTTCCCAATTACTTGAAAATAAATATAAATGTGAGAAACTGATCAATGGTAAAATTGTTTAAATAAATGGGAGTTGCCTACGAAACACGATTACCTTCGAAGCGTTTCATTAACATGCAGTTTTGTTAATATAAAGTAATCTTAACCACTCAGGTTGTTTGTTGTTGTTGGTTTATTCTTTGTTTATTGTACATGTCAGTGACTCGTGAGTCACGTGCGGCGCTGTGTTTCCTTGTTGTTGAGCATTCGGCCATTGTGGCAGCTCATTTGGATAAGTGTGTCACCACACTAATAAGGATCTCAGAGAGATGCCTGTAAATAGTAGAGTTGTAATATGTGTGTCAGAGTTAGATTTAAGGATTTTTATTAATGTTATGCCCATAGCCATAAAAGTTGATTTTACGAGATGATTGTTCGTGAGCACCGTGGCTGTTAACCCGTTGTGAACAAATGATCATCCAAGTACTCATTTCTCGTAGATAGTCATCACGCGAACATAAATTCACATGCAAGATAGTGGAACTTGGATCCACATTTTATTAGAAAGGGGGAGATCCATCTGACTCCTCAAAGTGATAAATATTCCTGTCAGGGAAAATTCAGGGAGGATTTTGTTTATTATTGTTTGTTTTATTTTTTATGCACAAATTAGTTATTAAATCTAGTTATTATTTTACGTTTTGTCTCCTTTCTTTCTTAGTTATAGTTTTCATCCTATAACCCTTGCCTCAGAAAAGCACGTAGTTTGGCGGACGTAAACACCACACTATGAACTGAACGCGACCCCTTGATCTAAGATTCTTGCATAAAACACTGCTATTCTGAAGGGTTCATAGGTGAAAACTGGCGGCCAACGGTGGGGCTATTCACTGTGGTGTAACGGGGAGATTACACATGTCAATAGTGGCGTATTTGAGTAAAACTGGCATGCCGCAAGTGCAGGCAGATATGACAGTATTTAATCACCGGGAAGTGATATTTTATTAAAAGTAGTTGAGGCGAAGTGGATACCGCCAAATGTGTGAAAGATAAATTAAAATCAGGAGTTTGCAAAGTAAAATACGGTTCACGTTGTTGTCCTTTAAATTAAAGTAAAATTAAGATGTGATACCGGGCGCCCAATGATAAAGTTAAAACTAGATTTGTGTAGAAAGTCAAACTCATGGAAATATTAGGAGGCTGTAGCCTAAAATGACAATTAATACTTTGTTAATTAGTCAGTGTTAATATCAGATCAGGATAACTGTTTAATGACTAAATATGTGCTTGGGTTTAAAATTAAATTGAGTAAAACTAGAACTACTCAGAGATGCAATCAACTAATGGGATTAAAGGTAAAAATAAATGAACTGAGTAGGATAAAGAAATTAAATGTGCATTGGATTTATGTGCGTGTCAAAGGGCATTGGCGTAGGCCATTTCCCATATGTCTCATATAAATTGTAAAACATGGCAACGGTGGCGCAGATCCAGGAGATCATTGAAAGTGCAGCGAGGAGAACGCAGGAATTGTTGGATACAAAATTAGCAGAGCAAAGTGAAGCGTTGAATACAAAATTAGCTGAACAAATAAACACTAGTATGGTAGAGCAAAGTGAAGCGTTGAATACAAAATTATCTGAACAAATAAATACGAAAATGTCAGAACAAAGTGAATCGCTAAATACTTAACTGTCAGAAGAAAGTAAATCGCTAAATACTAAACTGTTAGAACAAAGTGAATCATTGCGGACACAGTTAAATAACAGTAGAATTGAGCAAAATGAATATCAGGCGGAACAAGCTAGGTTATTAAAGAGTGAAATTAATGACACTATAAATTCACAGTTAGAGGCGCAAAATAATAGAAACACGAACCAATTAGCTTCGTTAACCGCAGAGATGAAAGAGCACACAAACCAACAGATGATATTACTGGCCCTTGATGTAAGCAAAAATAATGAGAAACAATTAGAGCAGATTAAACAAATGGAGAGTATTTTCGATAAAAAACTTAGCATTCTCGATGAAACGGTGTTAGCTAAATTAGAGCAGATTGAAATAGCATGCACAATGAATACAAGCGAGGTCAAAATAGCCCAGGATAAGTTGGAAGGTCGATTTAAGGAGATGGAGAAAAGTGGCAGGGTCATTCAACAACAAATATCAGCAGTAGATGAGAACATATCAGGCATAATTAAAGATATGGACCGTCTAGAGATAAAATCAGCGGAACAGTGGAAAAGCTTAGAAACGGAACAAGAACAATTTAAGAGTACATTAGACGAAAGGCTGAGCCAGATAGAAAATAATCAGGATGAAAGTAAGAGCCAAATTGAAGAAAAAATAAGCACGATTAAAGAACAGATCAGGAAAGATTGGAAGAAAATGAATATTGATTCTAGAGAGGAAAGATCCAAAATTCTTAAAACAGTAGGCGAAAACCACACGCGTATTCAAGCTTTGGAGCAAGAGGTAAAAAATAGACTTAAAGAACAGACAGACAGGATCATTAAAGCCGAACTTCGCTCATTAGAACAATCGTCTATATTTAAAACGGGAGCATTGAAAGACAAGCAGGATGACTCACATAGTCCCCAACCCAGCATAGCAGGAAGTCAGAATCAAGCAGAGAGCCCATTAACAACAAACACGGAAGGATTTCGTAAGAACGTAGATAGAAGCTCAACACCACAGGACGGTCATCAGCCCACACAACTTATTCAAGTAATTCGCTCAAATGACTATAAACCGCAGAAATACACCGAAAATTCAGGGGTAACACCTAAGGCCTTTATCAAAGAGATTGAAGACCATTTTAATGACACTGGAGTACCTGAAGCACGCAGATTGAGAATGATGGAGAGATTTTTATCAGGGAATGTTCTCACCTGGTTTTTAAGTTTCAAATACACATTTGGAACCATGTCAGACTTTAACTTAGCGTTTCTGCGCAAATACTGGTCTCCCGCCATACAACAGAGTTTAAGAATGGAGCTTTACTCTAGAAAATACCAAACTACCCAGCAGACAAAATACTCAGATTTCTTTAACATGCAAATGCTAAAATTTCGCGATCTGGATTACCCATTAAACGAATCAGATTTGGTGATGACAATAGCAAGGCAAATGCCAGTTAATGTACAACAAGTGCTAGTCGCGGCAAACGTCAGTACGGCCCTACATGCAGAGCAGATATTACGGCAAATAGATGAGACCACATCTCATAGTCATTTTAGAGGAGGAAGACAACTGGAATTAGTCAACACTACAGAGGTCGTAAAGACAAAACAGGGAAATACTAAAACGCAGGGTACTAATACGAGCACCTCCACACCTAGGCGAAACCAGGAAGAAGGGGAAAACAGACCATATCAGCGTAACGAAAATTACTACAACAATAGATACCAGGGCAACAATAGATACCAACAGAGAGGATATCGACAATGGCGTGATAATCGAAGGAATGACAGGCCTTATGGAAGATACGGTGATTATAATGCCAATCAACGATGGAAAGGAAGGAGAGATCAAAATCAAGGAGATCAACGTAACTATCGAGATGACTGGGATGATAGGCACGCTCAATCACAAAATTACTTAGAGGAGTTACACGCTAATCAAGGTGGAGAACTAGGAAGATGGGAAAAGGCCATTGGGAACAGAAAGAACCCAGATACACATAGTGAGGAAGCTGGAAGTCTACTGAGACAAGAGGAATATCAAGGACATGAGCGACAGAAGGATGATGGGAGTCGAAATGGAGCTAAAAAAAAATGTTAATTTTGGATCAAGGAGACAGTCTCAAAACACAACAGTCGGAAGTTGAAGATGGATGGATAGTAGCGAACATACAAGAATGGATTGCTTTACCAGAAGATTGCCTGGAGGAGACGGTGAAACCACGGAACGATGAAATTAGGCAATTACCCATTATTTACGCAAGGATTGGTGGAATTAATATAAGATGTTTATTGGATACAGGGTCACAGATCAGTCTAGTATCGGAGGCCTTGGTTCGAGAGTTGGGACGGACTCAGAATATTCCTGTAATTCCGGTACCACAGCTCAAAGTGAGGGGTGTTATTCCTGAACGCACCGTTACTTGTAAACGTCAGGCATACATAGAGCTGAACATATTGGAACATACTTTTGGGCAAACATTCATTATCATGGCAAAGATGAATTTCAATATAATTCTTGGTGCAAATTTCATTTGTGACTATCAAGCAGTGATAGATTTACACAAGAATACAGTCAGTTCTAGAGAATATGACCAGCTGAAAAACGTGGGATTGCATATGGATGAAATCACTACCGGAAGAGATGTAAATTCTTGGGCATTGGAAGCAATATCAGAAGAGACGGAAGAGGAGGTACGAAAGGCGGAAGATAACATCATAGAAAGGGCTGTTGTGGAACTAGATGAGGAGATAGAATCCCAGGAGATATGGTCTTTATTAACAGAAGGAGATGACAGTGATGCACAATTTGAAGAGTTACTACAGGAGCGGCTCAATGACATTCAACTTGGGGGTGAACACAGAAAACAGTTGGAAGAGATTCTAAGGAAGCACAAAACAGTATTTGATACAGTACCTGGAAAAATTTTAAATTTCAAGTACTCTATGCAAGTCGAGGACTGGTCACCTTTCAAAAGCAGATTGTACCCAATTCCTGAAAAGTATTGTGGTCAAGTTAAAATCATTATAGATGAGATGTTAGAAGCTGGAGTGATAAGGAAGACACCTACACCTTATCTAAATGCGATTTTGGCAGTCACAAAACCAAATGGATCTATTAGACTTTGTTTAGATGCCAGAAATCTCAACATGAGACTCATTTTTCCTGAATATGACAGAGCGCCAATTATCAGAGACGTATTAAAAGGCTTTAAAAACAAGAGCATTTATTCATCAGTCGATCTGACGAGCTCGTTCCATCATCTTGAGTTGGATGAGAAGTCACAGCTTCTAACTGGCTTCTTATTCGATAACCAGACATATTGTTTCGTCAGAATGCCTTTTGGGGTCAAAACAGCGGGCTGTGCTGTAATCCGAGCACTGGACCGGAACCTAACCGAGGAAGTAAAGGAGATGACGGTGCGATACATTGACGACATTCTGTTGGCATCCGACAACATTGAAACTCACATGGAAAATTTAGATAAAGTATTGGGCAACTTGAAAGCTTCGAATTTCAAAGTAAACCTGAAGAAATCGCATTTCTTCAAGAGCGAGATCTTATATTTGGGTCACGTCATTGACAAGGAGGGAGTGATGCCAAATCCAGCCAAGATCGAAGCGATAAAGAATTTCCCTACACCAACGAGAGTCAAGCACATTCGGGCTTTCTTAGGCGTAACGGGATTCTTTAAAGAAAACTGTCCAGGTTATACGGAGACTGTAGCTCAAATGCAAGAAATGTTAAAGAAAAATAACAAATGGTCATGGAACGCGGAATGTGAGAAGGCATTCCAAGCAACAAAACAGCTATTAGAAAACTGCATTAAATTAGGATATCCGGATTTCAAGCTCAAATTCATAATCCAAGCGGATGCGTTACTAATTGGGATAGGTGCTATGCTCTACGAAGAGGATCCAGCGAACCTGCAGCACAAAACATATTTGGCATTTGTCAGCCGGAAATTGCGTAAGCACGAACGAAATTATACTGTAACCGAGCTAGAATTGTTGGCCATCCTTCATGCGCTCCAACAATGGAAACGAATAGTCTATGGTTACCCTATTGTTGTCAGAACTGACCACAAGGCATTAACATTCTTGTTTAAGACGTCAATGGCAAGCGAACGTGTGACACGTTGGTCTATATACATTCAGCAGTTCAGCATTGAAATTGAACATTGTCCAGGGAAGATGAACGTGATACCGGATGCACTCAGCAGGAACCCAGAGCCTGATAATGAAGAAACAGCGATGGTACAACACTTGGAGTTAACACCGAAGGACCGGGAATTCTTGGAGGAGTTACGTGAGATACAGCGAGAACAGGAAGCGGAACCATGGATGATGCTATTAATTAAATACTTCAAAAAGCAACTACCTACAGGAACACCTGCATTTCGAGAAGCGAAAGCCAAAGAAGGAAGATATGTTTATGTCAACAATTTGCTGCACAAATGGGTAGATAATGACCACACCAAGTTACGCATATTAGTACCTGCATCGTTACAACGAGGATTGACATGGCATACGCACGAAAGTTACGGGCACGTGGGCTTAGACAAGTGCGAAGCGACAATAGGAGAGACATTTACATGGCCACGTATGAGAACAACTATATGTGACGTTATTACAACTTGTGACCCGTGTCAGAGGACAAAGCCAAATAATTATTTACTGAGGCAATATCCTAGACCATTGCTACCTCAAAAACCATGTGAGCTACTGGCGGTGGACTGTCTTGGTCCAATTCCGAAGGGAAGGAGAGGTTGCCGTCATTTGCTGGTGTGCATTGATGTATTTTCTAAGTTTGTAGTACTATGCCCTATTCAGAAAACAACATCGAAGCAGGTACTCAGTCGCATTCGTAATAGAGTTATTCCAATCCTTGGAAAACCAGAGTTTATATTATCAGATCACGGCAGTTATTTCACAAGCGCCGAATTCAAGAAAGGAATGGAAGACATGGGTATAAAACATGTTTTAAGCAGTATCCGACATGCCCATGCAAATCCAAGCGAGAGAGTAATTAAATCTGTAACTGCATATTTGAGAATCTTCATTCCGAACGAACACCACAAATGGGTCGATAAAATTAAGGATGTAGAGACATGCATGAATTCTACCAGGCACGAGTCAACAGGACAAATCCCTATGGTCCTACACAAGAACGAGTATCCAGTAAGAACGTGGAAAAGCATCATTAACTGTCCACAAGATCCCATGATAGCACCAGACTTGAGAATTGAAAGAACGAGAGAACACATGAGGAAACAAGCAGACCGCAGATTACGGCGAGTAAGAAATAAGAGGTTCCACGGTGATCTTGAAGTCAACCAGCTCGTTTTGGTAAAACGACCTGCTACATCGGACCCAGAAAAGAAAATCTTAAGTAAGTTCTGCGAAAAATTCATAGGACCCTATTCTATCGTAAGAAACCTTGGAAATAATGCTTACAGAGTGAAAGAATTGAGCACAGGAACAATGTCAGTTTACAACGCTGCCAACCTAAAGAAATATCGTCGAAGTGAACCATGGTAGCGCCGAAATAATGACGCTGTTTGAATATACGGACGTCCTACTATCAACAAAGTCAACGGGGAGCAGTTGACTACGGCACGTGATGAAGGAGGAAGTAGACTTGTTGTTGACAAACATTAACGAGGCAAGTAAGGTGTTGCCACAGGCATCGAGCGTCACGCAAGATTGGAAGGGGGAGAGACAAGCAGGATAGGAAAACGAGTAAATGCCATTGAAGACAGGAGCGCCTAGACCAAGTAAGAAAAAGGGGTGATTCTGGAAATAAAACAAATTGGCCTACGGAAGTATTGTAAAATTGTCGACTTTATTCCTAAGTTCGAAATTTTGTGAGTGGGAGAGTTGTGAACCCTTTACCCTATGTTGGTTAAATGATTCTACTATTTATTTCTTCAATTAATAAATATTTCAACCAGCATCATGAAAGTAGCCAGACAGTGATGAGGAAATCTCAAGCATTTGTTGGAGACAGTAGGGACATACCTGCATCAGTTTAACAAAAGGCTAAGTACTTGAGCTATGAAAAGAAATAGCTTAGCTATGTATCACAGGGACAGGTGTGGCTACCTCAATTTTAGAAGCGACCCCCGCGGTGAGACATGGTTCTGGTATGTTCATTGTGATATTCGCGCCTAGAAGAAATATGATGCAGTAACGTGAATGGCTGATGAAGAAAATAGACACTCCCAAGACGCCAAGATCTACTAGAAACCGCCAAATTAGAGAAATGGAGAACCAATGAGAAGAGAATGCCTACTTGCGCGCCAACACCGGCTGGGGTACGCGGTGGCTAGTATTCACGCGGGAAATCGCCTAGACAAAATCTCTACGATCGATTCTAGGATTGATGGGCATATTCTTGACCTGTGCAATATTACGAGTTCAGTGATATCTATTTCATTCCTGTATCACAATTACTTCGATAAAATTTTACATAAAATCCCCCTCCATCTAGACCCAAGGGCCAGTTCATTTATAAGTGTGTCGAAGAGCCAAGACATGGACTTTTATTCTGTGTGTTGAGGACACAAGAGATTGACTTTCATTCCGTGTGTCTAGGAGACATGACTTTTATTCCGTGTGTCGAGAACACAGGACTTTGATTCTGTTCGTCTGAAGAGATAGACTTGTATTTGTGTCGAGGACACAAGATATTCATTGTAAAGTGGTAAAATCAGTGATAGATAGTCATAGTACTATAGTTATAGGGACAGTAGCGTCGATAATTCGCCAACGAACAGTGACAGGGAATTTAGTACCTGAACAAGCGAATTTAGTAGTCAGGCATAATGTGTATAATAACCTAATTTTTGTATCAGCGCAAGGATGACATCGATGAATGCAGAATGGAAAGGGGTGTACCTAATGGATGTGGTACATCCTAAGGGATTTAGATAGAATGAGGTTTCGGGCACAAGAGGTGATAATGAAGGACAGTGCGGGAAAAGACCAAAATGTTAAAACTTAGATTCAAATGATATATATTTAATATAAAGCAAATATATTGCAAGGAATGAATACTTTCAAGGAAATTACTTTAAAATACTCGTTTCTCCAGGAAACGTAACTTGAGCTGTGACTAACTTTAAAGGATTAAATATAAAATTACTGAATAAAAGAAGCGTAATAATTTAAATTCATCCCAGAGTAGATTTAAAACAAAATACTCTTTTGACGGAAAGAATCCGGGCAGAGTGTATGAAGTGAAAGGGTTACCACCTCTTCTGTTGTGTGATACAGGAAGTATCAGATCTCCTTAACCATCTTCTGAAGGTAGCCCGGCTGCCGGAGGTCATCAGTAGCTGGCGGTAATTTAGTGCGCCCGCTCGGGCTTGTGCGAGGTCAGTCAGGCATACTCCAGGGTTCCGGGTTCGGAACCAGAGTTGATGATGGTAGATTCTTCTTTGGCGACCAGCATAGAGAGGCTCTTGGTAGTACCTCCCGCGGCTGGTGAAGTTATGTCCTTAGAATCAAGATTTGCAGAGTGGATCCGTGTTGAAGATTTGGTTGAAGTGAAGGCTGATGAGTTTAGACTGCCCGGGCAGGCAGCCAGATCCAGAAGAGAGATTATGCCGGCGGAGAAGAGACTCCGGCAGCAAGAGGTACCCCGAGAGGTCTGTAACCCCGGCAGGTATGTCGTGAGCAGGTGTGATCAGTGGAGAAGAGTGGACAAGAGTAGGCACTGTAGGCCGGGAGACCTAAGGCTATATAGCGGTAGTGACGTCAGCGCGCCGAACCTTCTAGCATGAAGGTGTGGCGAGAGAGCAGCCAATCACAGCACATCCCCATGCACATTGCGAGCGTTACCGCTGGAGAGAGCTCAGTACTCGTGAGAAAATGTGACAGTATGGTACTTCTAGAAAGACACTACAGAAAAAAGGTGAGTTGACATGAATATTACAGAAAAGCAATTAAACTGAAACACCAATATTAAACAAATCAGAACACCGCGTTCAGACTGCAATTCACGAAATTAAAAATAATGGGGCAGAAAAATTGAACTTGTGTTTCACACCGCAAGGGAAACATAGCCAACAAAAAACATTCGCAAAGCGAACATGCTGGGAGGGGCGAGAAAAAATTGCAGTAAGAAAGCGCAGAAGTCAGGCCTCGCGTGGCAAAGGAGCAATCATGGTGATGGGCCTAAGAAAATGACCAGCAGAAGTCTGCAGTTTTACCACGCGAACCCTACCATCTCTGCCAGGAAAGCACTCAACAACCCTACCCAAATTCCAAACAAGAGGAGGACTAGGGTCTTTCAAAAGCACCAAGTCCCCCACCTGAAGGTTAGAGCAGGAAACAAGCCATTTACCACGCTGCTGAAGCAAACCGAGGTATTCCAACCTCCAGCGGCGCCAAAAATTATTGCGCAAACTTTCAATTTTGCGCCAAGAAATGGCTAAAGAAGATTGAGAATTAGAATATAACAAAGGTGGGGAGGCAGTCAATGGACCACCGATAAGAAAATGGCCCGGCGTTAATGGTAGAAGATCTGAAGGGTCATTAGATAAGGGTGATAAAGGACGAGAATTAATTATGCCCTCAATAAAAATAATTAAGGAATTAAACTCTTCATGAGAAAGGGGGGTGTGGCCACAAACACGTCTAAGGTGCTTCTTGGTGAGTTTCACACAAGACTCCCACCGTCCACCTTGATGAGGTGCATAAGGGGGGATGAAGTGCCACTTAAAATTTCTCTGGTGAGCATAATCAGTAATCCTTTCCAGCGCTGAATTTTGAGTAAGAGCTCTCTTAATTTGCTCAGAAGCTCCGATAAAATTTTTAGCATTGTCTGAGAATACTTCTGAAGGAAGACCTCGGCGAGCAGAAAATCTGGCAAAAGCTGCCAAAAAATAAGCAGTAGAGGCGTTGGTAACTAGTTCTAAGTGAACTGCTCCGGTGACCATACATACAAACAGCGAAATATAGAGTTTTCCAAAAATACATTTTTTGGCCTCAGGAGAATTTTTTCTGTAAACAAAAGGCCCGGAATAATCCACCCCCGTAAAGGCAAAAGGTCTAGCAGGCGCAGATCTAAAGTTGGGAAGATCACCCATGAGCTGAGTGGTAATTTTAGGGTTGGGTTTAAAACATGGAATGCACTTCCGGATAACAGAGGTAACTTCATGGACTCCGTTTATGGGCCAATACCTTTCACGAATGACAGAAAGTAATGTACGAGTTCCAGCATGAAGATGCTGGTAATGATACTGACGAATGATTAGGGAAGTGACATGATGCTTTGAAGGAAGAATAATTGGGTGTTTTTTATCCTCGGAAAGATCAGCCAAAGATAAACGTCCTCCAACTCTTAGTAAACCATCAGTATCCAAAAAAGGGGCGAGTGAGGAAAGCCTACTCGATTTCTTAAGGGATTGACCTTGGGACAACACCTGGCATTCTTCAGAGAATATTTCTTGTTGAGTAAGCCATAAGATTTTTGTAGTGGCTAAACCTAATTCAGAAAGGGATAAATATGGCTTAGGAAAAAGGGGTTGTTCTACCACAAAATATTTCCATCGAAGGAGATAAGCCATAACCCTCACCAATTTATGGAAAGAGGAATATCGCTGCAAGAGAAGGGGAGAGTCAGAAACGAGAAGAGAAGATCCAGTAATCTTACCAGCATCCGGCAAGTCTGATAACTCCGGAAGAGGAAAATTTGGCCAAGCGGAAGGTTCTTGCAGAAGCCAAGGGGGACCGTGCCAGTATAATGTCAGGTTAGCCAACATAAGAGGGGAACATCCCCGAGAAATGACATCTGCAGGGTTCTCCTTGCCAGATACATGATGCCATTGTTCAAAGTTAGACAATTGTTGAATTTTGGACAGTCTATTAGCTACAAACACCTGCCAATGCGAGGGAGGTTTGGCAATCCATGCCAACGTGATGGCTGAGTCACTCCAAAAGTAAGTTTTGATAAATCGGATTTTCAAACATTGGCGGATTTTGACCGATAATTCAACCGCCAGAAGAGCAGCACAAAGTTCCAGTCGTGGCAAGGATAAAGTTTTAAGAGGGGCCACCTTTGACTTAGCGCAAATTAAATTGGAAAAGAAATATGACTGGTCAAAATTGCGGCAAACAATATACGCACAACACCCATAAGCTTTCAATGAGCTATCGGCAAAGATGTGAAGTTCATATCCTCCACAGGAGGGAAAGGGAATAATCACTCGCGGGATAATAACACTGGAGAGATCTTCCAAACTATTTCTATAAGAAATCCAATTTTTTTGCAACTCTGAAGGAACTGGTTCATCCCAACCAGATTTCAAGGACCAAAGGTCCTGCATGAAAAGCTTTGCTGTGACAATAATTGGCGCCAAAAATTGGAGAGGATCAAATATCTTTGTAATCTCAGACAAAATTTGCCGCTTAGTTTGCGGTTTGATGTCACTGAGAGTAATTTTGAAAAAGAAAAAATCCTTTTGATGACTCCAATAGATGCCTAGAGTTTTGATAGAATTACTTTCTTGAAGAAGCTCTACTGAGTCGTTATAGACTGAAGTTAATGGAAATTTAGAAAGAAATTCTTCCGAATTAGAGTTCCACTTGCACAAGGAAAATCCGCCTCCCAAAAGCAAAGCTGTCAGATCTTTAGAGACCTGCAGTGCTTCAGATACTGACTCAAATGAATGAAGAAAACCGTCAACGTAAAATGATGATTTTAACACTTCAGAAGCCTTAGGAGAATACAACGGGCCATCCTGTTCAGCAAGTAATTTCAACGTACGTATGGCTAAAAAAGCAAAGGGCTTTAGTCCATAGGTTAATGTTTTTAGCCGAAAAATCTTGACAGGTTTAGTAGGCTCGTCGCGCCAAAGAATTCTCTGAAGGTCGCGCTGTTGTTGATCGACCAAAATCTGCCTATACATTTGCTTGATATCAGATATCACTGCGATAGGGAACAAGCGAAAATTCATCAAGACAGAAGAAATGTCAGATTGAATAGGAGGGCCTGATAATAATGTGTCATTCAGAGAAGTTCCATTGGCATCCAATGCAGAGCCATTAAAGACCACTCTTATGTTTTCCTTTAAAATCTCATTCTTCCAAACTGGATGATGATTGAGGTAAATGACTTCAGATGGGGTATAAGAAGCATCATCTTTCTTGGTAACAACCTCCATGTGATCAAGTGCCTCATATTCCTCCATAAATGTGGAGTATTGAGTTTTAACAACAGGGTCACGTTTAAATTTGCTTTCCACAGCATAGAGTGCTCTAAGAGCCCTAGGGTGTGTTTCAAATAAAAGAGGTGGATTATCCACTCGGGGCATTGTTACGACAAATCTACCCTCTGAATTGCGTTTGGTCGTTTCGCGAAACAGTTTTTCACACATTTCATTTTCTACCGAGGAAGGTGAAACTGAATCTATAGTTTCGATTTTCCAAAATCTTTCTAAGTTGTAATCGAGACTTGTATTGACAAAATGACATTGAGAGAAATTTTGAAATGACTTACGAGGGACTTGACCCGTTACTAACCAACCTAGCTTGGTATGATGAACAAACACTCCTGGTGCTATTTTAACCTTAGAGCTAAGGAGACATTGCCAAAATACTTGGGCACTGAGAAGTATGTCTACCGGAGCGCTCGTATTAAATGTTGGATCTGCCAACTGAATGTTATGAGGAAATTGCCACTTTCTAATTTCAAAAGAATTACTAGGGGTGTTACTGCCAATAGTATCAATGGCAAGGCAATTCAACTGCAATGTTGTGTTACAATTCACAGCATCTTTGATGTGAACACGAACAAAATGCAAAGATTTAACATTGCTATTGTTAATACCGGTAACCTGAATTAATGTAGGTTGCTTGGGAAGACCAAGTTTCTTAATGAGACGCTCACTTATGAAGTCATGGGTGGCGGCATTGTCCAATAAGGCACGTGCTTCAAGCCATCTACCAGAGGAATCTTGAACTTTTAATAACACGGTTGATAGTAGCACCTGGGAACTACGAATATATAAGATTGCGCATTAGCTCCTGGGGATGCATCTTTAGAACATCCAGGGGAAGGAGCCTGACGTGGCTTTTCAAACCTATGAAGCAAGGTATGATGTTGAGCCTTGCAATGGGAGCAAGTATTTTTAGATAAGCAATCAGGCACCATATGCCTAGTTGACAAACAGTTGTAGCAATATCTTTTTTGAGCTATTAATTTGCGTCTTTCGTCGGTAGAAAGGGCTTTAAAGGCAACGCAGGAATATAACCTGTGAGGTGCTTTACAGAGAATACAATCCGTTGAATTATGTTGAACAGTAAAGACAGCAGATTTGTTTATTTTAGCACCGACTGGTTTCACAACATTAGATTTGTTATCTGCACTTCCTGACATATGACAGGCTACAGCTGACAAAACCTGACATCCATTATTCATAAATGTAAGCAATGAATCATAGGTATATGACGTGTCATTTGTTAGTTCCCTCTCCCATGCCTTTAAGGTTGATGAATCAAATTTAGAAGTAACCAAGTGAATTAAGAATAGATCCCAATGCTCGACCGGTTGATTCAACCGTGCCAATGCTCTGACATGTAGTTGGACCGTGTCACTTAAGGCTCGCAGTGTTGACAAGCTTTCAGCTCGCAAGGTGGGCAGGCTAAATAAGGCTTGAATATGCCTTTGTAAACATAATTTTTCATTGCCATAACGGCCTTTAAGAAGCTCTATAGCAATGTTATAGTTTTCTCCTGTTAAGGGAAGTTCTCTTATAAGTTGAAGGGGTGGTCCCTGCAAAATGGATTTTAAGTAATGAAATTTCTGAATTTCTGGAAGTGTGGCATTATTATGTACTAATGAACTGAACAATTCAAAGAATGATTGCCACATCTCTTCCTTTCCTGAAAAATGCGGAATTTCAATTTTAGGTAGCAATGGTTTGATACCATTCCCATGGTCGCTAATTCTTCCTTGAGTTTCCTCTACCTTCAACGCCAGGGTCAAAGTTCTAACTAATGCCACGGCCTGAGCATGTGTATCAAAGTAATTACTCTCTACTTCTTCCCTATCTGATTGATGTTCTGGACTTTTGATTTCAATTTCAAGTTGCACGAGATCATATTTCTCGTACGCCTGTTCAAAAGCTTTTAAACGCTGAGATATAATGTCAAGGTTTTGTTCCTCTTTCGGTAGAGTAGCTAAATATTTTTGAAACCGGGTGAGTTGACCTTTGTAGGCCGCCCGAGAGTTTAACAGTTTATCATCAATTATTGGTGGCATGGCTGGAAAAGTTGGAACAACTCACTCACCAAAGCTGCTTGTGGCACCAGACAGACCTGCTCTCCGGAAAGAAACCAGTTGTATAATATACTGGGATTGTTTCCGCCTTCCCGCAGATCTCCCGCGCTAGCCACGATATACTGAAATGTATAAAACAAATATTAGATTGCACCAGTTTTATTGAATTGAATTTGTGGTCTCAGAATGAAGGTTCTGGGTTCGATCCGGGGTTGAGGTACCATGGAAAGGGGTGTACCTAATGGATGTGGTACATCCTAAGGGATTTAGATAGAATGAGGTTTCGGGCACAAGAGGTGATAATGAAGGACAGTGCGGGAAAAGACCAAAATGTTAAAACTTAGATTCAAATGATATTTATTTAATATAAAGCAAATATATTGCAAGGAATGAATACTTTCAAGGAAATTACTTTAAAATGGACAATAAAAAACATTCGCAAAGCGAACACAGAAGAAGTGTGGAAGTCTCAACAGTCCGTCCAGATGGCTGCTATGAGATAAAAGATCATCCAGTTGGGGAATGGCATCTGATGTTCTTTGACGGGTGACTACAACACGAGATGAGTACAAATAATATTTTATTATTTATTAAATTAACTTATGGTTTATGGGACATATTTTTGTAAATACTTTGCTTGTGTGATTTAATGTAGTATATTTTGTTTGATCTGGCACACTTTTGTTTGGAAGCAGCGCGCACAATGGTAGTTAATGGAAGGTTCTTTTCTTTGTGTTGTGTTAACTAACGTATCTATGTGAACGGCCGTGTTCGCCTAGGTTACGAAGTGCGGTTAAAAACGTCTCTCGGAGATATGTCGTGTTTCAGAAGTAGGACTGAATTAATCTAATTATATAGTAGATTGGAGGGTAATTAAAAATGTTATTAAAAATTATTATTGATCAGATTCAGTGTGATTATTGCCTTTGGAGCAATGTAATTTGTGACGAAGAGTACTCAGCTCTATCGTAGGTTTTAAATATTGTGTTAAATGTTTGCGAGCTTTAATTCAGCAGACCCATGTGTAAGGTGTTATGCCAGTCCCAGATGTGTGTACTGTGAGTATATTGTTGTGGTATTACAAGCGGGAACTTCAGCAGAGACTGATTTCTGTCAGCTTGGTATCAGATTCATATTGCATCCTTGCGAGGACAATTATGGATATGTGATTATTGTCTGACCATATGTTGAGTGGGAGGAGATGTTAGCGGCTGTTGATTCCTTGAGATAACAGTTCCGCTGGTCGGCTATTTATATACACTGGATGGGGGACATGACTGGTATTGTGGAAAGAGGTGAGTTGTTGTCACAAGGGCTGACTGAGTTTCGCAAGCAGAGCTCATTAAAGTGGAGTGCACGTCTGGTTCCCAATTACTTGAAAATAAATATAAATGTGAGAAACTGATCAATGGTAAAATTGTTTAAATAAATGGGAGTTGCCTACGAAACACGATTACCTTCGAAGCGTTTCATTAACATGCAGTTTTGTTAATATAAAGTAATCTTAACCACTCAGGTTGTTTGTTGTTGTTGGTTTATTCTTTGTTTATTGTACATGTCAGTGACTCGTGAGTCACGTGCGGCGCTGTGTTTCCTTGTTGTTGAGCATTCGGCCATTGTGGCAGCTCATTTGGATAAGTGTGTCACCACACTAATAAGGATCTCAGAGAGATGCCTGTAAATAGTAGAGTTGTAATATGTGTGTCAGAGTTAGATTTAAGGATTTTTATTAATGTTATGCCCATAGCCATAAAAGTTGATTTTACGAGATGATTGTTCGTGAGCACCGTGGCTGTTAACCCGTTGTGAACAAATGATCATCCAAGTACTCATTTCTCGTAGATAGTCATCACGCGAACATAAATTCACATGCAAGATAGTGGAACTTGGATCCACATTTTATTAGAAAGGGGGAGATCCATCTGACTCCTCAAAGTGATAAATATTCCTGTCAGGGAAAATTCAGGGAGGATTTTGTTTATTATTGTTTGTTTTATTTTTTATGCACAAATTAGTTATTAAATCTAGTTATTATTTTACGTTTTGTCTCCTTTCTTTCTTAGTTATAGTTTTCATCCTATAACCCTTGCCTCAGAAAAGCACGTAGTTTGGCGGACGTAAACACCACACTATGAACTGAACGCGACCCCTTGATCTAAGATTCTTGCATAAAACACTGCTATTCTGAAGGGTTCAATACGGTACTGTATTATTTCATTTTGAGACAGCAAAAAGAATGTCATTTTTGGTATTCCTCTGGACGTTTAAACCTTAGTCAACAAACCAGATTGCTTTTTCATAGCCCTGACCAATTAAATGGGAGCTAAATTATGTACACCACATGGCTTCACAGTCTCAAATGGCGGAGAAAAATTGCGAAAGGTATCACATGAGAAATGAAAGAAAAACTAGAAACACAAAGGAGAAAGGAACACCGAACATAGCATCAAACTTGTCATGTTCCGCCTCCAATTATCCCTAAAAGCGCAATGTTGAATGTACTCACTCGGTCCTTCCTCTAAACTCATGTCTGGCTCTAGTGTGTTCCGTATGTTATTTTTAGCCTATTTTCATTTATGAAAAAATAGGCTTATGAAATCACCTTTTGTCCGTGTGTGTGTGTGTGAATGTGCGTATGTGCGTGTCTGTGTGTGTGTCCCTCTAATAACTTCTAAACGGCTAGAGCGATTTCAATGAATCGCGGTAAGGTCATAGAACTATATTGGCCGACCCCGACCGTGCCCTTCAAATTTTATTACGTCTCACCAATCCAACATGGCGGCTGTGCGAAATATTTCACCGGCATTCTATATCTCCGAAACTATTACTGATATCACTGGTAGGTTTTTGTTGAGGATTAACATTACCTAAGGGAAGATGATAAAAGAGAAAAGGAGATAGGTTTCGGCATAGAGACGAGTATTGGTAGATAGGATGAGAATCCAACACAAAAATTTAAGTAAATTTATATATAAAGAGGAATTTAGCCTTGCAAACCGTATGAAATGTCTAACTTTAGCGGGGACTCGCACAAGGCAAGCGAAGAGCGCAGCGTGAATAGAGGTTGCCTGCAAGCGCTTGGGATGTGCTCTTTCCCTCCCGAGCCGATATTCCAGTACTATGGGGACGGGTGGTAGTCTTGCAAGACAAAGTAAGCCAAAATGAAAGGATGTAATAACTTTCCCTTCAGAAGGGTTAGATTTTATTTTGCATTTAAAAATGCTGGAAAGATTTGAATTGGCAGTGATAATTTTATTACTGGTCACTGTTGGATCTCTGGCAAACCAATCGAATGCTCCCAGAGAGTGAAGAGACAAAGTGGTTTTAAGGATTTTAGCGATGTTGTTATTGTTTTTTGCGAAAATCTTATACGAATACAAATTGTTGCACTCAAGGAAAACTAAGCTTTTACCCAGCAAGATGCCGAATAATAGTTTAGAACAGAGGAAGACCTCAAACCTAACTCAAACAAAACTTAAATTTTGAAAACAAACCATAAGTCAGAGAGAAAATCTCTACAAGTAGGAAGCTTGCGGAGCTAGCTATACTTGCCTCAATGGCTTTTTGGCTATGAAAACCAAGAGAAACTATGAAAATGTTGTTACTTGAAGTTTTACTTTAAATGCAACAAGTAGTAAAGACTTTATTGTTTGAGGAATTATCCGTTTTAGTAAAGATGAAGAATCAGGGAAGAGAAGGTCCTGCCTAATTGTGATTCTAGCGAGAAAGATAAAGCAAAGAAATGAAATTATTTAACAAGAAGTATAGAATTTAGAAACTTAACAATACTTAGGTTGGGATTTAATTTGAGTTAAGAATAACAATTTTTTATAAAATGCCAAGGTCTCAGACCTAATAATAAGAGGTTTACAATGAACAATATTAAATATAGTACAAATTTCGAACCTGATAAAGCACTAAAATCTTACAAAGATTTTTAAAAAGTGTGCTTACGATTGAGAAATTTGAAGTTTGTGACGATACGTGTAAAGCAATTGTAACTTTGAAAGTTTAATGGGTATGATTCAAGCACTTTTAGAATGCCCTTATGTCAATCGAAAAGCTATAAACAAATGTATTAGATTCCTGATTGAAACAGAAAAGGAAGATCAAATCACAAGCGGAAATTACTGCTATTTTTAATAGAAATTACTAGAGGTAATATAAAAAAAGAAGCTGCACAGTTCGTATTAACGAAGCCTGGATTTCAATTAGTTTACTCCTTTATAATTAGAAAAAACGATTCCCTAATTTTAGAAGGGAAAGATACATATTAAAATGTTTATAGAGTTTATACAGAATGAATATATGGTAAATCCAACAAAATGGGAGGGAGCCTCTATGGGCTAAGCCTCGTAGAAAAAGAAAGAACCCAATAGTTAAATTTAATTTTTGTTAGTAAAAGGTATTTCGGAAAGGGAAATAGGAACTTTAGGAAAACGTCCTGGCCAGATTTATTTTCTCTCAACCGAACGTGGCGCGGAAGATATTAACACCCGCAAATTCGAAGCACTGATAGTTTTTGATAAGTTGAAAAACGTCACTATCGTAGTGTATGTAGTTCGTAGAACAAGAGAAAGTTATTGCAGTTATGGAGAACACTTAGTGTAATTTGAGCTTGAATCAGTTTATTGCGTTGGAAAGTTTATTGGTTGCAGTTAAATGATGCAGTAAAGTTCCCGCGGTGGAAAGCAAATTAGGCGTCGACCAGTAGTTAAGGTAACATGAATTCCTCGGTGAGGAAAAGTATTCCCAAATTTTGGCGTGGAAAATACTGGATTGCTTGAATAGTAGAAAGATTGGTTGACATAGAAAGTTCTGGAGCTATGTTGTTGTTTGAGTCTTCAGTCTTTTGACTGGTTTGATGCAGCTCTCCATGCCTCCCTGTCCAGAGCTAATCGTTTCATCTCTACATAGCTCCGACACCCTACATCCGAGGCAATCTGTTTAACATATTCTAACCTTGGTCTACCCCTACAGTTTTTGTCCTCGACTCTTCCTTCCATAACTAAGCTTGCTATTCCTGGGTGTCTTAGCATGTGTCCTACCAACCTATCTCTTCTCTTCATTAGCAGTCGCCAGAAACGTCTCTCCTCGCCCACTCGTCTTAATACCTCTTTGTTTGTAACCCAATCTACCCATCTGATCTTCATCATTCTCCTGTAACACCACATTTCAAATGCTTCAATTCTCCTCTTTTCTGCTGCACCAATAGCCCAAGTTTCACTTCCATAGAGCGCCACGCTCCAGACAAAGGATTTCAAAAATGACTTCCTAATACCTAAATCTATATTCGATGTCAGCAGATTCCTTTTTTGTAGAAATGCTTTCTTTGCCTGAGCCAACCTACTTTTAATATCCTCTTTGCTTCGTCCATCACTGGTTATTCTACTTCCTAAGTAACAGAAGTCTCCTACTTCCTTCAGCTTTTCACCTGCCAATTTGATCTCCATAGAGGTTTCTGATTTATTTCGGCTGCATTCCAGTATTTTTGTTTTACATTTATTTATTTTCATCATGAATTATTTCCGTAAGACGGAGTCCATACCATTCAAATACTCGTTCAAATCCTCAGGCTTGTCGGCCAAGATGACGATGTCATCAGCAAATCTCAGAGTTGAAATTATTTCTCCTTGAATCTTCACTCCCACTTTAAATTTTTCTCTAATTTCCTTCATTGCTTGTTCAATGTAAAGATTGAAAAGTATGGGTGATAAGTTGCAGCCTTGCCTTACACCTTTATGAATACCAGCTTCTCTCTCATGTCCTTCAACTCGAATGACTGCTGTCTGGTTTCTGTACAAATTGTATATCACCCTCCTATCCCTGTACTTTATTCCAATCGATTTCAAAATGTCAAACAATTTAGTCCAATCAACGTTATCAAAAGCCTTTTCTAAGTCTACAAATGCCATGAACGTTGTTTTATCTTTCCTTATTCTACCTTCCAAAATCAGCCTAAGACTTAGTACAGCTTCCCTTGTTCCAACATTTCTCCTGAAACCAAACTGGTCTTCACCCAACTCCCTTTCTATCTGGCTTTCAATCCTCTTGTAAATTATTCTAGACAGGATCTTTGAAGCATGAGTAATCAAGCTGATTGTACGGTAATCTTCACATCTGTCAGCTGCCACTTTCTTTGGTATAGGGATGATTACATTCTTCTTGAAATCAGGGGGTACCTCACCTGTCTCATAAATCCTACACACCAAGTGAAATAACCTGATCAGACCTTCATGTCCTATGTAGCGTAGCAACTCAATCGGTATATCATCTATGCCTGGTGCTTTGTTCCTGCTTAAGTCTTCCAAAGCTCTATCAAATTCTGATCTCAATATTAAATCTCCTTTCGCATCCTCATCAATTTCCTCCTCCCTTTTCATTACATGATTCGCAATCTCCTTTCCCTTATACAAACTCTCTATGTAAGCTTTCCATCTCTCAACCTTTTCTTCCCTACCTGTTAGAGGCTTTCCATTTGTGTCCTTAATATTACAGCACTTAGTCTTCTTTTCCCCAAAAGTATTCTTAATCCTTCGATAAGCTGTGTCTACTTTTCCTAATTTCAGACAATTTTCTATACCTGCACATTTCTCTTTCAACCATTCTTCTTTCGCTTCCTTGCACTTCTTGTTAACCTTATTTCTCAGACGTCTGTATTTTGGTTTCCCCTTTTCATCTCTTAGATTCTTGTGTTTCCGCCTTTCATCCATCAATTCTAGTATATCCTGAGTGATCCACAGTTTTCTATCTATTCTTTCTTTCCTACCAATGTGTTCTTCTGCGGATTTTGTTATTTCATTCTTCAAAAGTGCCCATTCGTCTGTAATTGAAGTTTGTTTAGGGTTTTTCATTAGTCCTTCCTTGATACTCTTCTTGAATCTTTCGTTTACATCCTTCTCTTTCAGTCTGTCTATTGTCCACCTTTTTGGCTTTTGACTTATCTTCAGTTTCTTCAACTTTAATCTGCATTTCATTACAACCAGATTGTGATCAGAGTTTATGTCAGCACCAGGATATGTTTTACAATCCAAAATCTGGTTTCGAAACCTCTGCTTGACCATAATGAAGTCGATTTGGTAACACCCTGTATCTCCTGGTCTCATCCATGTGTATATTCTTCTATTGTGGTTATTGAATAAGGTGTTAGCTATGACCAATTCATGCTCGGTGCAGAATTCTACCAGCCTGCTTCCTCGATCATTCCTTTCACCTAATCCGAAATCTCCTACTATCTTCCCTTCTCTCCCCTTTTCCTACCACAGCATTCCAATCTCCCATTACTATAACATTTTCATCACCCTTGATATACCTCAGAATTTCGTCTATTTCTTCGTAGACCTTTTCAACATCCTCATCATCAGCTTGACTGGTAGGCATATAGACTTGTACCACTGTGGTGCAGGTAGGTTTAGTATTGATTTTTGCTACAATAATCCGTTCACTATATTGCTCATAATATTCCACCCGCTGTCCAAGTTTCCTACTCAATATGAGGCCAACCCCTGCTTGGCCATTGTTTGATTTAGTGCTAATGACCCTATAGTCTCCTGACCAAAAGTCCTGTTCTTCCTGCCAGCGCATTTCACTAATCCCAACCAAATCCAACCTCAACCTATCCATTTCCCTTTCTAAGTTTTCTAACCTTCCACTTCCTAGCAGACTTCTAACATTCCACGCTCCGATCCGTAGAATGTCAGATTTCCTCTTTGTCACTTCTGTGATGTTAACCCCCTCTCGAGTAGTCCCCACCCGGAGATCCGAACGGGTGACTAGTTTACCTCCGGATTGAAATTTTACAAGGGAGGAGGCCATCATCACATGTAATTATGCATAGAGAGGTGCACATATCCTCGGGAATAGCATACGGCTGTAGTTTCCCGTTGCTTTCAGCCGTGCAGCAGGACGCAGGGTAGCCATTATTTGGCTTATATTATCAATATATTAACCGTCTATAAGACTAGTAAAGAATTGATTTATTCTGAAAGGCTGCTACTCCCTTTCAGAATAAGTAAAGAGCAATTATACTAACAAAAATACTAACCTTCTACCGTTCTAACAATTAAATACCAAAATTCTACTAACAAAAAACTTAAGTTCTACCAACAACAAATACTACCACTAAAACAGTCTGTCACCAGGCACACTCACATGCACCCTCACACATCACAGTCTACTGAAACAATGAAATATAACTAATAAACAATGCAACTGCTACCAGACACACTCACACACCACAGTCTAATAGAACAATGACATATATCTAATAGACAAACTACCTACCTACTTACAACTAAAACTATCTACATACTTACTGTACTGTTATTTGAATTGACAATATTTACAAAATGCAATTTAGATAGAAAATACTTACAAAATGTAATTTAGATTCAAAATTGTCACAAAATGCAATTTAAGGGGGACGTATGCAAAATTGCACTAAGTGAGAAATGGTTTCATTTCGGCTGTATTAAGGTAAAGAAGGAGGATTGTGTAGTCGGGAATTGGTTTTTAAAGTATGTGATACACCGGACTGTTTGAGGGTGCAAATCAAAGCAAGGGATCAAATAATACAGGAACTTTTACCGTATTGTGTTAAAATTTAAAATCACCTTATCGTTAGCAAGGAAAACCCTTAGGTAACCTATTTCCTACTCTGGCTCTCAAGTTCGAGGCCACCATCCATCAATAAGCTAGTCTCGACTTGTCCGAAAGTTGGGACAATTTCCATAGTCATATACCTTACAACTTCGTACTATACCTGCACAAGATTCTTTTACTGGTAATCATAGTGAAATCCCACCAATAAATACTGTAAGTCTATGGTAGGCTCCATTTAACGCTGTAGTATGGGGTCGTGGTTAGTGCTTCAACTCTCTGCATGCTATAGCGCTGACTGCTTATTACTCCTTGCCTGAAAACGGGGCATGTTCAGCTATAGCTGATTTTTCTTTACCAAAAGTTCAGAAAGAGGTTTGAAAAAATGGCCCGGCTAACTCAAACATTTTACCAGCGTTTCCCCCCAGTGTACCATTGGGCTCATCAGTTGATATGGTACACTTCACTGTTGGCAGTCAAAGTGAAGGGTCGTGTTTTTCCCATGCTCGCAGGTGTGTTGAAATGGGTTGTTCTCTGGAGGCTTATCGTGCGAGGATCGGACTGTGGTAAGCGAAGGGTAGTCGGGATCTCCGGTGTTTGTGTGAGAGGGAATACGCTACAGCAACTTTCTTGCGAATAGCCCAAGTTCCAGCTGCAATACTGTATTTGACGATAATTCACTTGTATAATGGCAGACACAGCTGGAATTTTACTATCTAAGTCATGATCTAAATAAGGGATGGTGGGTTATGGAATGCAGAGGAGTCATTCCCTGATTTCTTCTTCATTAAAGATGGTATTTTGACTAATTTCAGTCATCATCATCATACACAGTTTCCAGCCCCAGGCCGGGTCTGTTTCGAACATCAGCCTCTCCACTTAGTTCTCTCCTCCCACCACCTCTCAGTCGTCACTCTGGTCCAGTCTTCTCTCTTTTTTACACATTCCTCCACTCCCTTCAGCCATTTATCTCTTGGTCTTCCCCTTTGTCGTTTCTTCTGCATCTGCATCTCATGGGAATCCTCTTCTCTTCCATCCTCTTCTAGTGTCCATACCATCTCAGTCTTGATCTCAATCCTAGCCTGCAGGGGCTCCTCTTTCACTATTTCCCTGATCTTGTCATTTCTCACTCGTGTCACTTCTTGTTACTCCTATCCTACTTCGTAGGAATTTCATTTCACTTGCCTGTACTCTGCTTATGTTTCCTTTCTTCATTGTCCATATTTCTGACGCATAGGTTAGTAGCTTCTGTTCAGTTAAATGGAGTAAGAGAGATCCCGCGGTGGAAAGCTAAGTTTTATAGACAGTGGTTAGTTTACCATGAATCCCTCGGTGTGGGAAGGTATTCCCATTTAATTTGTACAAGAAGTACTAAATTTTCATGTTTTAAAGTCAGCTTAGATAGCTAAAGCATGACAAGAAAAATCCACAAAAATTGCACAATAGTTAGCAATTCCACACACTGTCTATAAATTTAAATTAAAAAGCATTTAGCTCTTTAAAAAACATTAAAATATGTTTAAGAACATTGAAGTTTTGTACTTAGCTTTCTTTTCATGTAGAGTAGGCGATGGTTCCTGGTGACGGTTGGTTAAAAAAATTGACATGGCGTCTAGTTTAAAATGTCTCACGAGGACAGGAGACTGGCCCGTGGGAGAGCTTTGCACTGTACTCGACGGCCGAACTATGAGAAGTGAGAACGAGCGATACCTCACACGACAGAGGTAGGTAGCCGAGGGGAAGGGGAAGCAAGGGAGAGGGGGTATAAGACAAGAGAGTATACAACAGAATGTACAATATGACAAATACAAATTCTTATATAAAAATATTTTTCTTCATGGAGCGGTGTTCATGGAGATGTTAGCTGGCGACATTGACGACGCCTGGTGGTTTGATGAGGAAGTTCTCTTGAGTTCAGAGAAATTGAAGAACTTAGGCAGTTTACTGCTAGATGCCACTAGGTTCTCCATGGAAGTTACATATCTAGAACAGACTCAAGGAGAAAATAAACTTGTGCACAAAGAGAAAATGAAAAAGATCACTGTTGGTGTCTGCGAGGAAGGAATTAAATTAAATAGATAAATCGAAGAGCAGCAAAAGCTAACTCTGACTGACCGTGTATTCCAAAGATTACACCAATCACCCTGAAATTTTGTACGGTAATAAAGGGCACCACTAGACATTCATCTATGAGACTTTCAAAAATCTGGTAACTACAAAACGAACATGGCGGCCAAGCGAAGTTGAAACGTTTAAATAGACTTTTCTCGCGATTTAACCATCCAAACGCAATGCAACTTGTTACAGGAAATGTTTATACACATTGTAATGCACTGACATCTAATTTAGTTCAATTGTATATATAACCTCAAGATGGCGGCTGTGCGAAGTATTTCACCGGCATTCTATATCTCCGAAACTATTACTGATATCACCCTAAAAGTTTGCCGGGTGATAAAGGGTACTACTAGAAGGTCAGCTATGAGGCTTCCAAAAACCTGTAAAATACAAAACGAACATGGCGGCCAAGCGAAGGTGAAACATTTTAATAGCCTTTCATCGCGATTTAACCATGTGAGCGCGGTGAAATATGGTACAGTAAATGTTTGTACACATTGTAATATACTTGTATCTAATTTAGTTCAATTGTTCACATAACCTCAAGATGGTGGCTGTGCGCAATTTAACAATTAAGTTTTTATTTCTGGTGTATTAATCATGTGATCGAAGTGAACGTTTGCATAATGAAAGTACAAAAATCATTATCTAATAGTAAATAACTCTATGGCCGACATATAAAAATCCAACATGGCGACCATCCGAAATATTTAGACGGTACTCAATACCTATTAATCTATCATGGCAATCAAACTGAAATTTTGTATGTTGATAGAGGCAATTAATATAAGTGGGATATATGAAGATAGGCTATATACTGTAGTTCTTCACGGAACTACTTGTTTAAACAAGTAATAGCTGGAATTATTTCTAGCCGGAATGGGTACGCTTTCTCACAAATAATCAATTCATATTTTCGGTAATTTGAAAGTTGTTTTCGGACTAGTAGCCAATCACAATCCATATTACTAATTGAGAGGAAAAATCCTTTCATGATTCCCATTCACTGAGATGTTCGAGCCTTAAAGCTATTGCCACTCAAAAAGTAAATAAGCTGATGGGTCTCAGTACTCCAAGGTCAATATTACTACATTTACTATTCAGGCTAAAATATGAAGGACCTGTGAAACATATAAAATGTTTTGTGAACAGGTAATGAATTCCATAAAGGCCAAATTGATATTTTTTCGGCCACTGTTGCACTTCTGTAATGGATTGCATCTGGGGTAGCCAGCATTGTGACGTCAAAGCACGTAACACTGGTGCTCACTTCCTCAGATGTGAGGCTGTTCTGGGCATTTAAAGAGAAACCGAGGGATTGCAGGTACTGCGTATATCTCGCCAATCGCTGATCTTTATCCTTGATAAAACCTACCGGTACCACATTAGTACTGCAGTACGAAACGCCGGATAGTCAATAATTAATATAACCCGGCATAACATTCACCATCAAATTCCCAACGTAAATTGTATCCTGGTATGTGAAAACATATACATAACATAACTGGCTCACAATATTATATCAATTTACTGTACTTCGGTCGAATATAGGCCTACCACTGGGTTATTAAAACAAAAGAATCATAATTTTAAACCTCAAAATATTAAATGAACTTTATTTTTTTAAGGTTAGCTTACGGTGATTATAATAATAATCATGGTCAATAAAAGTTGCCTTCAAGTAATACATTTAACACAAATTATTTAGTCAAATTCATCTTCGTTGCAAATGTGTTACAAATAGAACTTTGTTCCTTTGACGAAAAATAAATCGTATTCAACTCATAAACATCGCATTAAATAGGTAAAACACTAATTTTCGCGAGTACGATTTGAAGAAATTTCGTCCTAGAACGACGTCAGACAGAATCTCGCTTCACAAACAGTGTAACAATATCTCGCGATCAGTCATTCACGAAAAATACGTATATATTTATGGTCAGTAGGTTAATAGTTTCGTGAAAGTACTAGACAGCTTGCTTTGATATGTAGCCACCTACCATAGATTACACGGTCAGTAATGGTGCTTGTCTTTGTGAATTAGAAGTTAGAGAAAGCTGCCGGAGGCGCCGTAAGTTCCTGGACGTGGGCGCCTGGGATCAGTTCTGCAATTGACATGCAGCAGTTATTCGCAGACCTGCTTCCGTCTCAGGCCACGTAGGAAGATGGGCACGTGAAGTCATGTGTGGCGCCCGGCATCCGGTCAGGACCTCCCTAGTTTATCTATTGGGGCATAAAACATCTCCCATCCTAGTTCCTACAATCCATCTCCACGAGTCAAGGACTTCAACATTCCTAGTGCATCTACTGGTATATGAATGTTGGTTGGTTGCTTCCTTAGTTTAGGAGCTGCGACAACGAGATCAGGTAGCCCCGTGTACTTTGGGTGTGTATAGAATCTGTCTGATAACCGGTGTTAATTGTGGTGACTGTATTAGTGTGTGTTTCTGTTTTAAATTCAAGTAAGGATTGCAAACATTGGATTTTTTCCAAGTACAGTAGAGTTCCTACTGTACTTTTGCCGCCAAACGCCACCGTCAACGACTACTAGTTCAGAACTTGGATAGCAGACGCCACCACAGTCAGCTCCTGGCGACGAACGTAGGAACCTGAGAGCGTTTGTCAAATGTTTAACCTAAAGTCTAATTTAGCTTCACACAGGTGTAATTAGTGGAAGGTTCTTTAACATGCCATACATCTATGACATGGGACCACCGGCTTTACTTCCCCTCCGAAGGAAGGCATACTGAGGGATTTTTAAAGCTCTTAAAAATCCGACGACTTTGACCGGGTTTGAACCCGCGATCTTGGGCATAGAAGCTCAGCATGCTACCAACTACGCCACCGAAGCCGCCCTGGGATATGAAACATCTCCCATTCTAGTTCCAGCATTCCATCTCCACGAGTCAAGAACTCGGGACTCCAACATTCCTGGTGCATCTACTGGCACATAAAGACCTGCATCTACTGGGACAGGAAACATCTCCTAGTTCCAGCATCCATCTCCACGAGTCAAGAACTCCATCATTCCTTGTGCATCTACTGGTACATGAAACATTTCCCATCCAAGTTCCAGCATTCCATCTCCACGAGTCAAGAGCTCGGGACTCCAACATTCCTAGTGCATCTACTGGTACATGAAACATTTCCCATCCTAGTTCAAGCAATCCACCTTCACGAGCCAGGAGATCGAGATTCCAATATTTCGAGTGTATCTACTGGAGCATGGAGTTCACACCGATCGCGATGAAACTTTGGTGAATTGTTGTGCACACTCCCGCTAATGTTTCTGAATTAGTAAATCCATTTTACAATAGGTGGCCAGCGGATCGTTGAATATTAATAATGTTATTGGTTTTACGTCCCTTTTAACTACTGTGGCATATAGAGACGCCAGGGTGCCGGAATTGTGTCCCGAAGGGGATCTTTAACGTGCCAGTAAATCTACTGACATGGCTCCCTCGCATTTGGGCACCCTCAAATGCCAACCGGCTGCGCCAGGAAAAAGTTTAAACAAATTAGTGTAGGCTCGCGAATCGTTTCAAATGAATTTTGGCTTTTGTTGTCGCAGTCTCTAAACTAAGGAACCAACCAACTTTGGACGGTCGTCGTGTGCACGCCCGCAACAGTTTCTGAAGCAGTAAATCCATTTCACATTAGGTGGCGCGCAAGCTTTTTCAACAAATGGAGTTTTGGCGCACTAATAATTTCAACAAATGAACGTTGGTCTGTAGTTGGGCACGCCCGGGAAGGTTTTTGAATTAGTAAATCCATTTTACAATAGGTGGGTCATGAGTCGTTTCAATAAATGAATGTATTTTATTAGTTAAGCGGCAGTTTATGTGTTTTCTTTTTGGAGTAGTTGGTAGCATGCTGAGCTTCTATGCCCAAGATCGTAGGTTCAAACCCGGCCGAAGTCGTCGTATTTTTAAGAGCGTTAAAAATCCCTCAGTATGCCTTCCTTCGGAGGGGAAGTAAAGCTGGCGGTCCCATTGTCATAGATTTATGGCATGAAATAGAACCTTCCACTAACTACACTTGTGGAGCTAAAATGTGTAGGTTAGTTTGTTTGATAACGCTATATTAGTTCCATCGTTTGCCGCCAGGAGGTGACTGCGATGGCATTTACTAGCCATGTCCGCAGCTAGGTGTCGTGGACGGTAGCATTTGATTGCAAAAGTAGGAACTACTTAAAAAATCGTCTGCTGTCCTTCTACCTGAATTACAGATAACACACACTAATTCAGCCATCACAATTAACACAGGTTATCAGACAAATTCTACACACACCCAAAGTACCCGGGTTACATGACCACGTTGTCGCAGCCCCTAAACTAAGGAACCAACCAACCAACCAACCATGTGTTTTCTTTGTATGAGTGCGTATCCAAATGCACTTAAATAAACAAAATTGCAACACAAACACTCTTCTTTGATTGGCATTGCAACGCAGGATGGGTACAGCTAGTTATTTATATATGTTCCGGTAAGATCTTCAAATTTCATACCTACGCTCTTTTCAACTTAAAATTCTTCTCACTCATTCCTCTTATTCGTCTAGGCTCATTAATGTTCTCAGAAAGCTTCTTATGATTTCATCTTAGTTCGCTTTACACTTCATTGCGAGAATGTTATGTTCTATCTTGCAGTTCCGAGTAAGTGATGTTCAATTAGAAGGCAGCACATGTGTACAGGTGACGTTTCTCCGATATCACCAGCTGCTTAGATGTTTTTGGGTTCGGCAAGAATACTTTTCGTTTCAGTCCGATTTATGTTTTGTGGTGGTGATTTCTAGGGAAATCATCGAGATCATCAGCCACGGTCTGTTATAACTGAACCGAGTTCTAACAAGTCTTTTTAATTGTTATTGCTACTTACAAGACTAGCTGATTACCAGCATAAATGACTGAAATGTAGTAGCCTAGTTCTAATGAAAACAGATGGGGGGTGTGGGGGTTGGGGAACTGAACACCTGCTTCTCGTGACGTCATACACTGCAAGATTCTGCTTGTTTCTGCAAGAATCATATTTCGCACGCTTGCTTCAGGTTGCATCAGCTTGTTTGTCATACCCCCCACTCCTCTTCATTATGATAATCGCACATTACATATTATTGTGTGTCGTAGACCAACGGCCGTTAACTAAGCGCGACTTTGTGCAAGCATACCCCAAACACGGCAGTTCAATCACTGCGGAAGGTGAATAAGTGTCATTTTTATGGAGACCATTCATTCATTCATTCATTCATTCATTCATTCATTCATTTTATGGCAGTATAGTGAAAGGAGGACAGGCGATGTGCAGGAAAGCCAATACAGTGAGTTCTCAGTTGTGATCTTCTGTATTCTGCAAGAAAGAAGCTAGTGTAGCGATGAAACTCCCTCTGCATCACTCAGTAATCGGCCGACCTTGCTGTATGGAGGTGAGAATTGGGTTGATTCAGGATATCTCATGCATGAGAGAGAGAGGTAACTGATATGAGGGTAGCACGAATGATTGCTGGGACAAATAGATGGGAGAAATGTCAGGAAGGTACTCGTAATGAAGATGTAAAAGCTAAGTTAGAAATGAACACGTTAGAAGAAGCTGTTCGTATGAGCCGACTCAGATGGTGTGGTCATTTGATGAGAATGATGGAGGGATGATTACCAAAGAGGTTGATGAGCTGGGCTAAAGAGAGCAAGAGAAGTAGAGGTTGACATAGGAGACGATGATTGTATTCAGTGGTGAACGAATTCAAGGTGAAGGGCAGAGAATCAGAAGAGGCCGCAGTGTTAACTGCTAATAGGGGATCCTGAAGGCACAGCCAGAGAAGTGCCAATTCGACTGGACGCTGAAAGGGAAAACAGTCTGAAATGAAAATGTATGTCCAGTATGTATCAATTTCAATAAAGGCATTTATACCCGTCAGTGTCCAATGTAACCTACAACGCTCTGCGAGAGAACGAGGATAATTTAAGTACTGCATGTTTCAAGAATGGTATTGACGCCTCGCCATGTGGTTACCAAACTGCTCACTTCTTGCCGAGGGCGTAAATGCATTAATTCATTCAATCCTCTATAATGATTATTTCAATTCAACGGGAAGCTACTGTTATTTAGAAACTAGAATAGTTGCTCGAGATATGCTGAAAAGTTAAATAACATGATAATAGGACACATTTACTATGACTATCTACTGCTTCCGGCTTGAGAGATGGATAGGCTATTCATACGATGCATGCCAAACATGAATGCAGCTTAACACTTTCATTTATTTCAAACCAGAAAACAACAGTTAGACTCTGTCTTGAGATATTTCGAGTAAACACTTGGTGCCAGGCTTTGAAAGTAATGAAAGTGATGCGTGTGACAGTGCAGTAAATAAATAAGGCTAGTGATGATCCCATACTATGAGAAATAAACGAGAGAACTACAGTCTACTTCACTGTTCAAGAGGTGAATCAAAATTTCAATGATTTAAAATCCAGCGAAATGAAGGAGGGCGATCGAAATAGATATTGTACAAAGTCGTTACTACAAGAACAGCTAATAAATTGAGAATCTGTTTCTAGGTCCTATCTTGTATATTCTGTACACCATGTTGTTAATATGGAGCTGTATTCGCTTTGGAAAATGAACGTTTTTCCTCAAGAAACATGGGAATTCTATTAGTCAGCGGTAGCTATGCTCGCAAAGGCGCAGAGCTAGGCCCATATATGTTTTATTTCCTGTTTCATATCTTTAATTTGTAGTTTACCTCTTCGTTTCACTGTCATTCCTCAATTAGTTTTTCAACTGTAATTTCGTTTTCTTTTTTTGGGTGGAAAATTACTTAAGTACGGCCGTGCCCTAGCGTGTTAAACAGTACCAGGAGATACTAGAAATGACGAGGTTGGTAATAGTGACATAATAGTGAAAACACTGTACCTTATAAAGAAGTTACCTTCACTGATCGTCCCTTCCGATACGCGAGATGAATGGGACAGGCTAAGCGACCTCGGACCCCGCTGCAAGAAGAATGTAGTTATCCCACATCCGTACAGGGGCTGACAGGTGTGGAAGTCTCGATACCATCACCTTAATAACTTACATTCCAACTATTGACCAGAGTAAAACGTGGAGTGGATCATTTAAATACGAAACGCCATCCAGAAAAGAAAAGTAAATATTCGTAAATTCAGAGAAATGCCACATTAAATTAGGATTGACAGTCGCGTATCTACCCGCCCAGTCAGTAAATTATTGTATATTGAGGATCACTTTCATGTTGACAACACCCACATGCATTTACAGAAATAAAGTTGTCACCAAGCTTCAGACGTTTTCATTATGACTTTCCACTCAGTATTCATGAAAGGGATACTCACAGTTTTGCCCAGTTATTAGGCTCTTCACGTTTTGCAGTACCATCGACTCTCAGACAGATTATTTAAAATACAAGAAGGATAGTGAGTTGTCGATATGGTGAACAGCTTTATGAATGGACTGGAAAATATCCCTGTTTTTAGACTATTTTCGTTTCTGAAAAAATAGCCTTACGAGATCACATTTTGTCCGTGTGCTTATGTGTGTGTGTCCCGCCCCTAATGCAACCTAAACGGACGGAGCGATTTCAATGAAACTCGGTGAGGTCATACAGTAGTACTATTTTGTTCGACCCCGACCAATCCAACATGGTGGCTGTGCGAAATATGTCACTGGCATTCTACTGTATATCTCCGACATTATAACTGATATCACAATGCCATTTTGTACAGTGATAAAGGGCACTACTAGAAGTTTACCTATGTGGCTTTCAAAAACCTGTTAAGTACAAAACGAGCATGGCGGCTAAGTGAAGTTGAAACATTTAAATATACTTTTTCGCGAACGCAATGAATTTTGGTACAGCAAATGTTTATACACATTGTAATGCACTGACATCTAATTTAGTTCAATTGTTTACATCACCTCAACATGGCGGCTGTGTCCTAATCATGCGATTGAAATTTGAATAATACACCTACGCAATAATCTTCATGTAATAGTACATAACGCTATGACCTACATATATACAAATTTTACAATTCGACCATTCGGTGGCGTACTCGGTAGCATGCTGAGCTTCTACCCAAGATAGCGGGTTCAAACCCGGCCGAAGTTGTCATAGTTTTTAAGAGCGTTAACATCCTTCAGTATTCCTTCCTTCGGAGGGGAAGTAAAGCCGGCGGTCCCATGTCTTAGATTTATGGAATTTTAAAGAACCTTCCACTAATTAAACTTATGTGAAGCTAAATTTGCAGGTTAGATTTCGTTGAAACGCTCTATGAAAGTTCCAACGTTCACCACTAGGTGTCAGTGACATCTGGTAACGAAAGTTGGAACAACTTGAAATTGAACGGAACTTGTAGCTCACCTCAAAGGTGTCCGTATTGAAGCAGCTACAGCCTCTGCGAACCGAACATGTCCTCGGACACTCCCGGTACTCAAAGCCATACGCTAAATAAATAAATAAATAAATAAATAAATAAATAAATAAATTCGAAATATTTAGGCTGTTTTCATTATCTACGAATTTATTACAGCAATCAAACTGAAATTTTGTATGTTGATAGAGTTAAAATACCACGTAGGATAGATGAAAATTGGCTATTTAGTACTTCATGGAACTACTTGTTCTTACCTGCAGTAGATTCCTATTTATAGCTTGGAAAATCTAAAGATAACTGGCGGTAAGATAAGAACTCAAGACCCAAGTGATATATTTTTGTTGTTGTTGACTCATTTAGGGGCTTTGGTTATGTAACCTTGTAAAGTATACTTGTGCGTGTGAATGGCATTTGTATAACCTGTGTTGGCTGTAGCCCTGATTTGTGTAGTAGGCAGCCGTTGTCTTAATTTAGGAACCATCCCGATTTGCCTGGAGTAGAGGTGACAACCACTGAAAACCAACTCCAGGATGGCCTATCCTCAGTTTTGCCTCACGAGGCTGAGTGCCCCCTGTTCCTGCCCACACCTTAATTCTAAAATCCCTAACGCAATTACTAATCGAACCCGGTACCTCCTACGTAAGAGGCAAGCTTGCTACTCCTACACCATGGGACTGGCTAACAATTGCATAAACATTCTTAAGATAAGCTGAAGTCATCAGCGGTTCGTTCAAATGAGGCTGGTAGTTCTGGTTAGTTGCTTTAGTGCTATTCCCCGGCACAGTTGGGCAAAGTAATCACAAAATGTATTTTCGATAGTCTACCAAAATTCAAAGTACAATAACTGAATCCTTGAAAATACAAAATTTTATTTTAAAATAAATCTGAAAATACCTTATACTTCCCGCGAAAAAGATTTCCATTCCATTAAGATTTTTCAAATCAATAATTTACGAAAAGTGTTTCTTTTCAATTTTATTTTAAAACACAATTTTTTATTCTTTTATTTCCTAGGATTCAGTTATTGTATTTTGAATTTTGTATCAAAAATATTTGTTGTAAGAATTTTGTCCAACTCAACGCTCCAGACAAGGTATGGTAGTCAATATTGTATCTTGCTATAGCAATGCGTAGCACAAACAGAACCTCGCCCAACTTTCTTTTATATGTAGATACATCTTAAGCACCCTAAGAGAGGAACACATGGCCTCGATGATCTATCATTTTAAACAGCCATCACTACAGTATAAAAAGGGTCAGGTGTATTACCTGGGGTATGACTAGGCGATCGAGAGCATGATTCCTCAGGTCAGGAAGCGTATATGGAATAATATGGTGTTCGTTAATTGCGGAATGAAAATGAAAATCCACAGCCTGCTTCAAGTCGACCGACCGGGTCAGGGATGGAATGAATGAAGCCCCCATCTAGCGGCGAGGAAATGAACTGTACCAGCTGCCGAAGCTTGTCGCACTCCTCTGAGGCAATGATTAAATGAATGACAGAAGAAATGAAATTATAGTGGAGAGTGTTGCTGGAATGAAATGTTGACAGGGAAAACCGGAGTACCCGGAGAGAAACCTGTCTGCCTCCGTTTTGTCCAGCACAGATCTCACATGGAGTGACCGGGATTTGAACCACGGACCCAGTGGTGAGAGACCGGCATGCTGCTAATTGCGCAATATTCCTGAGAAATTCAAGTTACTGAGGAAGTATCATTGAAAGAGGTAAGCTCGCCTTAAATCGAACCTTATGTGATCACCTGGTTTAGGTCCGAAAAAGAAAATGACATGAACAGACTCAGCTCAAGTGTTCACCACTTCCCCGAGCTCAATAGTATTATTTGCTTATAACACTGTTCAACAATGACATTTTTACCTGAAGAAAAATACCTAATCTTTATAGATTTCGATAATGACAATAATTTTAGTTTCTTAGCTCCCGTTTTCGAGCTATATAAAGTTTGTTATGTCCTTATTTCTGTTTGAGCTCTGTTTTTTTTTCTTATTTCAGGAATGCCAATGCATGCTGTGGTTTGTTTCTAGCAAAAACAGTCTGAGATTGCTTGTCTTCCGTCGTGATCCATTGTGTGCTGTGACACGAGTTTCTGTGTTACTGTTTGGATTCAAAACTGTTGTTATAATGCCCCAAAGATATGCTAATAACCCCAACAATTTTTGGTCCATTATAATATATGAAGAAAATAAGAGTTTCAATAACTTCCAAATCTGAGCAAATCTAGATTTTTAACTGTCAGTTTCAACTTCAGCACACTCAAATCCATATAAATCAACTATTTTGGCCTTTGTCAAAAGCAAAAGTTGAAATTTGTTGTCTAGTGTAATCCATCTTCTGTGGCATTAGGAGTATGGTTTTAAGATTTTAATAATAGTAATAATAATAATACCGGCCACGGTTGCCGAGAGAGCGCTAACGCACTAGCTCGTGGCTCACTAGCATCGGGAGCGCGTGGGTTCGAATCCCACCTCGGCCATGGTTTCAATGGCTTACCATTTTCACCACCAGGCAAATGCCGGGACGGTTTCTTTCAACAGATCCACAGCCGGCTTCCTTCCAAAATCCCTTCCCAGATCCTTTCTTAATCAGACCCAAGTTAGCGGTCACCTAGGCGAACGGCCTGTCACCATACCCAGTTGTATCTGCTTACAAAGTGTATTTATCTCCCAGACACTGTCTATGCAACAGTAGATGAATGTTCCCTCGTAGAGTCCGTGGGTGAAGACGAGCTGGGAGGGGCTGAAGAATTTCTCTTAAATACTTGAATTATATGCTTGAGATATATTTCCAAATTTGGTGTATAAAACAATAATAATAAAGTTTGCATCCCTTTGAACTACTGCGATTTTTAGAGACGCCAGGGTGCCGTAATTTTGTCCTGATCTTTAACGTGTCACTAAATCTACATGTGAACATCCTCAAATAATAGCTAAGTGCGCCAGGATACGATCCCGCAACCTTATGCACAGCAGGCGAGAACGTTACCGCTGCACCAAGCAGCCAGCCCATGAATGACCACACTGCCTTTGGTCATTTTAAACTATCCACCAGTTGTAATTTAAAGTACAACAGTCCGCCTTGTTGCGTAGTGGCTAGCATACTTGCCTGTCACCGCGGAGGCCCGGGTTTGCTTCCTGGCTCTGACATAAAAAAAAAACCTGGTTTGTGGGCTGGAACGGGGTATACTCACCCTCGCAAGGCAAAATTGAGAAGAAGTGGGTTTGATTCCTACCTCAGCTATCTTGGAAGTGGTTTCCCCACCTCTACTCCAAGCAAAAGCCGGGATGGTACTTAACTTAAAGCCATGGCCGCTTTCTACCCAAATCCTACCTCGATTATAAGTATACTGCTTGCCACGGTGGGTGAGTGGTTATCGTGTCGGACTGCCAACCCCAAGCTTGAAGGTTCGTTCCTGGTCGTGGTAAGTGATTTTTGAAAGGCGACAAAAATCACGATACACATGTCATACGATGTTGGAATGTTAAAGAACCCATTTTAATTCAGTAATAATGGCAAAATTAATCTCCGGATTTTACGCCAACACAAAGTTCCTCATTTCTCTACTAGAAAGCGCTATAGTGTCAAGGAGTTTAGATATCTAACTTCCTTGACTTTCATAGCGCTTCAAGGAGCGATAAAATTCGGCATGCAAGTTGCCCCGATATTAAGTAACACCGTGATAAAGCGTATTTCCTCTATCCCTTCGTAGATACTATTATGGAGGAACATGCCGCGCCCTACAGGCCAAATTAATTAATTAATTGATTGATTAATTAAGTAATTAATTAATTAAGAAAACAATACATAACAGCTCAGTTTATACGTTACGAGCCACGCTACAAAAATGACTACTAGCAACTCCAATTAACTAATTAAAACCCCATCTCACCTCCCAAAGGGCCGTTTTAACTACAAATAGGCAAGTCATTTGCCAATCATCAACAAATAGGCAAGTCATCAGCCAAATATCAGCAGAGACCTTCTCGGCAGAGAATTGTGCAAATTAAACCTATTGGCGCTTCCGGGGCTCGAACAGAACACACCATAATAAAGATTAAAATAAGCTATAACTTCAAAGCAGCAACCAGTCTTATCCGAGCACCCTAATATTAGATAATACATAACAGAAAATTCGCAACTACAAATTTAAAACCCTATTCTACTATGCAATACAGTCAACCAATCACAGAGCTGCAACAGCCAATGGCAAAGCGAACAATGAGGACATAAGGCTCACCATCTAGCCATGTCAGTAAGACGAGAATTTAGGCTATTTCAACTCGCCATACACCTGCAACGAACCATTAACCATAAATATACATTTAAAATTATTATTATTATTATTATCATTTATTCAACTCGCAGAACACCTCATTAGCGAAGCTGGAGGGGCTCACAGCAGCCTTCGCCAGGCCAACAATTTAATTAATTAACAATCAAAAACAAATAATTACACCAATAACAGATAATAACTACATTAATTATTCCCCATACTATTTAATATCCCAGGCAAAGGAGCGCATAGTCGCACCGTGTACCTGGTATCCTAGCGTCGCTGACCTGCTCGCTTCGCTCGCAGTCAGCTACTTCATTCAGAGATTAGCTAACTACGTAGGTTCAATTCCCAAAGTTCTAGGTTTTTACTAACAGATGGCAGTAGAAACCAGGAATCCAGGAAGCCCTTGCGTTCTATCTTTGACCAACTCAATGAGGTTTAAAAATATATTAACAGAGAATTGTCATTTCAACAAGTGATCCACATCCAGTGAAATCTGTGGTGAAGATTTTAATTTCTTATAAACAGCTGTTTCATTGTATAAGTTTCATTTTAACAACCAGTCAGAGGTAAGATACAGACCATTTGCATACAAAACTTACATGCAGGTAGTGTTACCCATGCAAGGTGTGTGAGCTTAGCAATAAGTACGGTTTTCTTAGGTTGGACGCTGAAATGGCACCAAAACGGAATAAAGAGGCTCACTCCTACACCGCTGAAACCCTTAAAGAAGCACTGAGGTCGATGAAGGAAGAAGGATGGTCAGTATAAAAGGCCAATAGACGTTTTAATAACCCGTGGAGTACACTAAAGGATTTTTGCACAAAATATTCAGCCGATCCAGGAAGTGCAACCCTTGCAAAAATTGGAAAGCCATTCGTTGTGTCACCTGAATTTGAAGTGCAGATATTGTGTCAAGATAGACACAATAGATCGGTCTTGGCCTAATTCTAGACCCCAGAACAATGGCGATGGTGGTTGTGGTGCTTGAGGTGGCTCCCCTGGCGGATTACACCAAGAGGAAGAATGGAGCCGAATGGATTATTATCAGTTTTGTAATGTCTGGTACCTATAATGTCTATTTTATGTGTGATAGGTGTGAGGAATCTGATAGTGACTAAGAAGTCTTAAAATATGTTTAATGGAATATTTTTAATAGAATGTGTTTTTTTTTATAAAAACTGTGTAGTGAAATGTTTCAATATGGGCAATATGGGGTAATAGAAACTTATAGTCTACATACGATTTGACCACTTTAATTAGACTACATTAAACATTAGTTTTCACGATTAGAAAGTACACTGAATGGTGAACACCATGCTATCACGGAGTAACTTGAACACTATCACGGAGTAACTTGAATATCACGGCGTTACCTACTTCGACTACCGGATTTTGATAGTTAACACCTTGAAATAACTTATGAATATTTGTAAGATAGGTATAGGCTATGCCAGAAATGTTCCGTAGGGTATTCCTCTTTAACATGAAATGAATCGAAATAACTGAAATTTAAGAATTCAGAAATAGTAACAAAAAAAGGCTTAGTATCACGGAGTTACTTAACTTTACCCTACAAACATACTTTGATTCCGCTAGTATTTCTGACCGTGATGTTCAAGATCGTTCCAATTTTTGAGTTAACTCTTGGTCCCCACCACCCAAAGTGCGTAAGTGTCGGAAACTACTCTCACAGGAGAGAAAGAAAAGATTATATCACCCAGGCTCAATACACCCAAGTACACGGAGCTATGTGACCACAATGTCGCAAAGCCCCGAAAGAGTCAACACAAACAACAGCTAAAATTCAACGCACACAACAGAAACCTGAGGAATGTCGCTCCTTTAAGAAAATCATACGAGGCTGATGACCATGATGTCGCGGGCTTCTTAGTGAAACAACAAGAAAAACAACAAAGATAGATTGCGTAAAGAAAGTTATAGTGAAATAAAACAGTGAAGCGTGTGTGTCGAAATATGAACAGCTATCATTCTTTCTGTGTGTTATCAGTGACGATATTGGAGTATGCACTTATTTGGTTTCTCTGCTGCCATATAAAGCAAGAGAAGCTACTAAATGATTTAATCCTGTTGATATCACGAGTTTTTACTCCTTTGCTCGCCCCGTCCGGTCGTGAGACAAAGCGGGCTCACGCAGGAGGCCATGACTGGACAAAAAGAAGACGATCGGAACATTGTTAATTATAAATCAAGCAAGCAGTTCTGGTTTCGTGCAGACGACTTCGTTAAATTGCTATCACGCAGACATCCTGTAATTAGGGGGCTCTGAGATTTAGTTTTTGTTTTATCGGCCCATGAATTTTTCATCTCATTTTACGATCCTATTTAACGTAACCGTGAAAACTGTGCTATATGATGACAAGGGATTGTTTAGTTGGGTTATATGAGGATAATAGGTAGGTGCATGCACTCGGTGTCTTGTAGCGTTTCAAGTTTCGAGGGAGTGTCTGTCTGATTAGAACTCTCCGACTATAAGCCGCCCCTTTCAGAATGAACATTCGGCTTGGGAGGTACAATACTGTACACAGACATGGGCCCTGAAAAGTGCTCTTAATAGTCTACCATATCATCTGAGTTTGGAATTGCATTATTATTCAATAGGGATGTAGCGGGAGAAAGTTCGCGCCAGATAGCGCTCGTGTAGTACTGGGTAAGCGCAAGGCGATCGTCTTATGTTTCTCCCAGTCAGCTGCGAGGAATATATAAATTGTGACCGAGTTTTCTAAGCTAAAGTAAATTATATATTCTCTAATTTTACGCCAAGACTATGTTAATTAATTCTATAGGTATATCTCCTAATATATTATGGACGATTTTCAGCGTTTAAGCGTTAAACAGCTGCAAAATGAGCTACGGACTAGAGGCACTAAAACTAGCGGGAGGAAGGAAGAATTAATAGCCTACAGCGGTAATAACAAAATTCTAACACGCTTTATTATTCAAATAATGAATATGAGTCAGCATGCTTTCTCCTAAAGAATACAATTACTAGAGTATTGTAGGCCTATATTGATAAATATAATAAATCCATAAGACTTAAATCATAAATAAGAGATTTAAATAATCACTTGCTCCCCCTGCTTACAGACTTCGATTCATGTATATATATTTTAGGTTGATAGCTTACATGAAACTGTCGTGTTTTAAGGTAAACATAATCAAAGCAAGTTGATACCGGTAATGTGTACCTCGAAAATGCATTGCAACATTTGGTTCTTATGTAATTTTGTCAATTTCTCAATAAGAATCGTTCCCTTACCCTGGAAAAGAACTTGGGGGTACAATTTTTTAAAAGTTTGAGAATCCCTGCTTTAGGGCCACGAACTGTTTCCATTCATCTGACTAAGTCTCAAGAATGTAGAAGTCAGTCGCTACCACATTCTCCGTCGGGCAGATGGAAGTTGACGATTAATTCTGATTTCAAGAAACCAACCATAATACGTTTGTGACTGTTAATGTTGCGACATTTATTCTTGAAGTATTTGTCCGAATATTGATGTCTTTGAAAATGGGAGTCAGAAATGTTACTTTCATTTCTTCGTGTATATTGACGATTTCTTCCCGTACTTCAATGGAGATGATTTCTGCAGATTCCGATATTGTAGGCTTATCGTGATAATCCGGCAATTTTCTTGTGTATGGCCTTTTCCTATATAATTATTTTTGTTGTGTTCGTGGTCTACGGAAAAAGCGATGGAACAGCGCCCGGTTTTTATCTTGCTCTCTCACCTTCAAATACAAACGCATAAATTCAGTGGCTGTTATCGAAATGTCTAATCAGTTTATAGGTACAAAATAGGAATTATTTCCCTTTGTAAGTCACACTTATCCAACACAGTTTTCATGAAGTCATCGGGTTGTAAATGATGGAAACACACTTTAATATATTCGGTCAGATTTTTCTCACCGAAATTTTCCTTCTAATAACATGTGACCATTTCTTCCTCATTTCTTTATTTTGTGGGAATTGGTGAAACGAAAACGGGCTTCCCTGTTTTTTGCAAAGAGGAACACTGCAATTGCTCGGCAAAGTCACGAAAATAACAATTTAAACAACTTAAATTCGTACATATTAGCGGCATGAGAACACAGGAGACAAATGAAGAGCGCCTTGCGCTTACCCAGTACAACAGCAGTGCGCTCTATCGGTGCTAGTTCTATACATCCCTATTAATAGCGGCTTCGGTGGTGTAGTTGGTAGCATGCTGAACTGCTGTGCCCAAGATCGCGGTTCAAACCCGGCCGAAATCGTCCGATTTTTTAAGAGCGTTAAAATCCTTCAGTATGCCTTCCTTCGAAGGGTAAGTAAAGCCGGTGGTGCCATGTCATAGATTTATGACATGTACAAGATCCTTCCACTAACTAAACTTGTGTGAAGCTAAATTTCTAGGTTGGATTTCATTGAAACGCTCTATCAAAGTTCCAACGTTCACTAGACTACTAGGTGTCGGTGACATCTGGTGGCAAAAGTTGGAACTACTTGGAATTGAACGGAACTTGTAGCTCACCCCATGGGTGTCTGCTTGAAGCAGTTACAGCTATGGGCGAGCTGAACATGCCCTCGGACACTCCCGGTACTAAAAGCCATACGCTAAATAAACCAATCAATCAATAAATTCACATAATGATGATGATAATAATAATAATAATAATAATAATAATCATAATAATAATAATACAGTATTAGGCCTACTTGTTTTACTGTAGGCCTATGTTCCTTTTAACTACTGCAGCTTTAGAGACGCTTAAAATAAATAAGTGAATAAATGAATAAATAAATATTTTTAAATTGCCTAATCTCCCAGCTCGGCTCCATCGACAGACTCTGCGAGGAATCATTCCTCTACCGCCACAAGGACAGTGTCTTGGAGCCGAACATACTTTGTCAGCAGTCAGTTATGGGGATGGTGACAGGTCGATTGCCCAGGCGACCACTAGCATGGGTCTAATGATGGAAAGGTCAGGAAGGGGAGTGGGAAGGAAGTCGGCCGTGGACCTGTTGAAAGGAACCGTCCCAGCATTTGCCTGGGGGTGAAAATGGGAAACCACAGAAACCATTTTCAGGACGGCTTAGGTGGGATTCGAACCCACGCTCTTCCGATGCCAGTGAGGCACGAGGTAGCGTGTTAGCGCCCTCGACCACCATGGTCGGTTAAATAAATAAATATCATTATTTACACTACAAGCCTCCGTGGCTTAGGCGGCAGCACGCCGGCCTCTCACCGCTGGGTCCGTGGTTCAAATCCCGGTCACTCCATGTGAGATCTGTGCTGGACAAAACGGAGGCAGACAGGTTTTTCTCCGGGTACTCCGGTTTTCCCTGTCAAAATTTCATTCCAGCAACCCTCTCCACTATCATTTCATTTCATCTGTCATTCATTTAATCATTGCCCCAGAGGAGTGCGTCAGGCCTCGGCAGCCGGCACAGTCTATATCCTCGCCGCTAGATCGGGGCTTCATTCATTCCATTCCTGACCCGGTCGGAGACTGGAAGCAGGCTGTGGATTTTCATTTCATTTACACTACAGGTTTGTTAATGTAATGTAAACAGCTAGTGCTAGACCTGCCTTTAACAAATAACAGATATCACCATTGCAAGGCATGTCTGCTTGGAAACATCACAGTTACATTCCGGGTAAGACATTTTCCTAGCCTGTAGAAGAGATCAGCACTTCTACTACGGGTTGTTCTTGTCCTGTTTAGGATTAATTATCGGGGCTACATGACCGCGTTGTCGCAGCCCCTAAACTAAGGAACCAACCAACCAACCAGAGTTAAGCATGATCTCCGAGGCAGGTCAGAACCATGTTGTTTCGTCTTAATGCCCATTAGGTGAGATGATGATGATGATGATAATTGTTGTTTTAAGGGGCCTAGCATCTAGGTTATCGGCCCCTAAAAATGCCCATTGGACTGTTACATTGCGATGGGAATGATCCATTCTTTCTTCCGTGTATACTATTGGGTGAAGTTACAGGCAGTCAGATGTTTCACTGTGTTGATTAATAGGTTTGTCAAAGATGTCTATTGATTTCGGCAGTGGTGATGTCCTGATGGATTGGAAACTGATCATCGGTAACCATTTCTTTAGCTTATTTTCATTTATTAAAAAAAATAGGCTTATGAGATCACCTTTTGTCCGTGTGTCTGTGCGTGCGTATGTGTGTGATTCATGTGTGTGTCACCCCCACTGCCCTAATAAAATCTAAACGGCTGGAGCAATTTCAATGAAACTCGGTAAGTTCTTAGCACTATTCCGGTCGACCCTGACCGTGCCCTTCAAATTTTGTTACGTCTCACCAATCCAACATGGCGGCTGTGCGAAATATTTCACCAGCATTCAGTATTTCCGAAATTATTACAGATATCACCCTGGAATTTGGTAGGGTAATAAAAGGAACTACTAGAAGTTCATATATGTGACTTTTGAAAACCTGGTAACTACAAAACAAACAAACCGGCCAAGCGAAGTTGCGATTTTTAAATAGACGTTTCTTGCGATTTAACCAACCAAACGCAATGCAACTTGGTACAGTATATGTTTCTGCACATTGTAATGCACCGACATTTAACTTCGTTCAATTGTTTACATAACCTCAAGATGGCGGTTGTGCGAAGTAACTCACCGGCATTCTATATCTCTGAAACTATTACCGGTATCACCCTAAAATTTTGTACGGAGATAAAGGGCACTACTGGAAGTTCATCTATGATACTTTCAAAAACCGGTTAACTACAAAACGAACATGGCGGCCAAGCGAAGTTGAAAGTTTTAAATAGACTTTTCTCGCGATTTAATGATCCAAACGCAATGAAAGTTGGTACAGCAAATGTTTATACACATTGTAATGCACTGGTATCTAATTTAGTTCAATTGTTTACATAACCTCAAGATGGAGGCTGTGTGAATTTTAAAATTATTTTTTATGTCTTGTATCGTAATCATGCGATCGAAGTGAAAGTTTGAATAATGAACCTACTCAATAATTTTCCTTTAATGGTACATGACTCTATGGCCTATACATATAACAATCTAACATGGCGACCATCCGAAATATTTAGACAGTTCTCAATATCTACGAATCTATTACAGCAATCAAACTGAAGTTTTTAATGTTCATTGGGGCTATGAACATACATTCACCTATAGAACTTTCAATAACCTGGTAATCACAAATCCAACATGGCGGCGACGCGAATTATAAATATTCACATCGACGTTTCTCGCAATTTAACCATCAGAGTGCATTGAAACTTGGTACAGTAAATCCTTATACAAATGTTAATCCACTGGCATATAATTTATTTCAATTGTTTCCATAACCACAAGATGGCAGCTGTGCGAAATTTTAAAATCTCGTTTTTACTTCTTGTGTCCTAATCATGAGATTGAAGTTTGAATACTACACGTACACAATAATCTGCATGTATTAGTTCATAACTCTACGACCTACATATATAAAAATCCAACATGGCGACCATCCGCAATATTTAGTCGGTTCTCAATATCTACGAATCTATTACATCAATCAAACTGACTTTTTGTATGTTGATAGTGGCAATTAAGATAAGTAGGATATATGAAAATAGGCTTTAGTTCTTCACGGAACTACTGGTTTTCTTTGTATTCTAGACCAGTGGTTCCCAACTTGTAAGGGCACGATTGCGGGCCACATATTAATAATAGGCTAATTTTCATAAAATTTAAGGCTAGATGCCTTTCCTGACACCACATAATTTATCAACTGAACATCCTACCCCGGCAATCACTGGGTTTCGATTTTATTGCTCAAAGAACTAGTCTACAATTCCATAAAGGAGATGCCAAGAAAAAATTATTTTTGATGAAGTACACCCAACATTGTAAGTTTATTTGATATATGAATCGCAGCCAATGGCTTTAAGCTGGACATTTTTGTTTGAATGCCGGAGGGCTCCCAACAAGTCAATTTCAAGTAGTTCCAACTTTGGCTACTACATACTACTGTCACTAACACTAGCGGCGAACGTTGAAACTTGATAGAGCGTTGTGTTCTAGTCAAATATGAACTGCAAATTTTGCTACACACCACCAATTTTAGTATATTTGAATTAATATAAAAATGGCAACAGAACCAAAAAACGTAGACACACTGAAATTAATAATGTTATCAAAACAATACTTACGAAAGGATAATTTGGTAGTAATAAGTTTTCTTTGAATCAATATTAAAATTAAAAATTAATCTAAAGAAGAACTGAAATTATAATATAGTAAAAGCAACAGCTACAAAACAATTTATTGGTAAAACGATGATCTGGTGGGAATACTGTGGTCGATCAGTTGCATCTGCCAATGAAGTAATGTCCATTTCCAGCTCAGTTGTTTCTAATCTCAAAATATGCAGCAAGGAAACATCTCCAAGTCGACATCCGTACAGGTTTTTAATGAATTTCATGGAAGAGGAAACACGGTTACATACGCACGAGCTCCCAAAAATTGAAGTCATTTTGCATGTGATCAAAAGAGTCCCTAAAATGAATTGAATATGCCATACTTTATCTTTGCTGACTGGCTGCGTGGCGCAGCGGTAACGTTCTCGCCTGCTGTGTCCAAGTTTGCAGGATCGAATTCTGGTGCAGCTAGTTTGCATTTGAGGAAGCCGTGTCAATGGATTTATTGAGACATTAAAAATACCCTTCGGGGCAAAATTCTGGCACCTCGGTGTCCTTGAAAGCCACAATAGTTAAAAGGGACGTAAAACTAATAACATTATCACAATACCTTTGCTGTGAACTCAGAGAGAGCTAGATATTTCATGTTTCAGAAGGGGGGCGCGACAGAAGAAGTTTGAGAACCCCTGGTCTAGAGTGTGCTGATGATGCTGCCAATACACAGCAACTGCATTTGAATGCAAATGGAACCTCACCAAATATGGCCTGCACTTTTTATGGAAAGATGCTCAAGTGTATTATGTAATGTAATGCTAGCATGACACACGGATCCAGTAATTACAATGATGGAGGATAATGATGTTACCATCTACGTCCCACATTCAACACTGTAGCAATTATTCTCACTATTCATAAGTATATTCACCTCCGCTAGATAGGGGTGTGTATTGAGACTCCTATCTCAAAGATGTAAGGTTCCATTATATCAGCTCTGAGAAGAATTTTTTTTAATGGGCTGGAAAGTGTTAATGAGGGCAATTTGGAAGAGGTCAGTTCGATTCCCACCTCAGCCATAATATAAGTTTATTTCAGGGGGAGACCAGCCGGTATGACCGAGAGCGCTACCACGCGCCTGGATTGTATCGGGAGAGCATGGGTTTCAATCCCACCTCGGCCGTCCTGAAAATGGTTGGTTTTCATGGTTTCCCCACAAATGCTGGCGGCTCCTTTCAACTGGTCCACGCCCAACCTCCTTCCTTAATTAGACCCATTTTATCGATTACCTGGCTTGTGTTCAACCATCAGACACCATCCTAGCGACGGTAGAGGAATGATCCCTCACAGAGTCTGTGGGTGAAGTCGACCTTGGAGGATAAGCGATGAAAAAGCTTGCCCCGATGGGTGAGTGGTTATCGTGTCGGATTATCAACCCCAAGCTTGCAGGTTTGCTCCTGGCCGTGGTATGTGATTTTTGAAAGGCGACAAAAATCACGACATGCATGTCATACGTTGTTGGCATGTTAAAGAACCTATTTGAATTCAGGCCGTGTTCATAATGGAAAAATTAAACTCGGGATTTTCCGCCAACACCTGCCTTACAAATACACACACTACTGGTACTGTATATTGGCTTTCACGGCCCGTGAATTAAAACTCAGAAATTATTCTAGGTTTATGCCGTGTCTTGTGTGGGGTTTCACCTAGGAACACCAGCCATCTTTTAGGAAGCCTTTATAGGGAGGTGAAAGGCTGTTTGAGCTTTTAACACTCGCAGTAAAGAAGCGCAGGTACGTTTCTTAAGAAGGGAGATAACGCGCAGTTCGCTACTCCAGTGGGGGTCCGGGCATGGACACCAAGAGCCCGCTGATGTTCCAGCCTAATAGAAACCCCACACAAGACACGCCATAAACCTAGAAAAATTGCTGAGTTTCACACTACTATTACTACGACTACTACTACTACTACTACTACTACTAGCTTACATGGTACCATTTCAATTTAACAAGCTACCACATTCACTGCTGGTCTCCTGAGAGTATGGCAAAAAATAAAAAATGGTTAAAAATTGGATAATAAATAACTCCTTAAAGTAAGTGTACAACTGCTTGCATATGTAATAGACTCGTATTCATAGGCTATGCTATATGAAAGGAGAAAAATTGAACATGATAGTAACAATTTTGTATTGTAAGTTACCTAAGTTTTTAAAACAGTAACGACATAACTGTTGTATTAAGTGAGGAAGAAAAATATTATAATTTAGGCCTACTTAAATTGCTTTATTGTACTGTATTAATATTAACATATTATAATCATTTTAAACATAATTAATTGTTATGAGGTGATGGAATATTTTTATGAATTGGTATTAGCGGCACTGTATAAAATAATTGGAAGGTGAGAGATTGGACTGTATAGGCTACGTGTAAATGTAATTGCTTTTGTTAACATATACTGTATATTGTAATTATAATTGGCACCTGCCGACAAGCGTAAGCTTGGCAGGACTAAAAAAAATGTAAAATTTGGCTTAAATAAACAAACTGTAAACTGTAAACTATATAGGCCCTACACCACAAGTTATCAACACACACCCAAGTTCACGGGGATAAGTAACCACGATGTCGCAAAGCCCCTAAATGAATTAACACAACAATTCTTCCACTGGATAGTTGACTCCCTAAATCAAGCAAGAAATTCATTCACAGGGATCTCTGGTCGAGTTCTGTTTACTACTTGCTCTTATACGAAGCACGTTTTGTGACGCCATTGCAGTTGCTATGACTCACAGTGTTGATGACCTTGAGACGCGCCCGCGGTGGCGATTTGCGGTTCCCACAGGCATGTTGTGGAGAACCAGCAGCAGATTGCACCTCCTTGTAATAAAAAAATAAGAATGAAGGTAATTGAAATTTTCAAGAGCGTGGAGTTCATCAGCAGTACGATACGCGTCTATTCCAGTGTCGGCAGCAGCGGCCTCACGTAACGATGTTGTTCAGAAGCTAGAGAAGATGATTTCACCAAAATGTCATACCGAGGTGTCAAGTGCAAAATAATAACAATACTACTACTACTACTACTACTACTTAACAAGATGCATTAGCTCGATTACACGTGAAGAAATAGTGTGTGGAGAAATTAAGGTGTCGTGCATAGATCATATTTTTTATTAGAGATAGGAAAAATATCTGGACTTCTGCTGTAGTAAAGGAAAAAATATCTGATCATTATATGGTGGGTATAGGAATATCATTAGAATATGATAGCATGTCACAGCAAGGAAGGGATAGCAACAAAATTGCAACATTCATTAGTGACAAATTAGTTGAGAAATACATAAATGAAACAGATTTTAAGGAAGTATTTAAGTCAAATGATATGCAGTCATGTTATAATGCTCTAAAACAAGAATACAATGAAATTTGTGAGAGAGCCACTTGTAAAAAAGAGTTGACTGTAAGAACCGTGGAGCGTAAAAGCATTGGAATTAAACCTTGGGTGAACAGAGATATTTTGGACAGCATAGCAAAAAGAGATAGTCTTTTTAAAAAATGGAGAAGTAATCCTAGCAATGGTAAATATAAAGAACAATACAAGGAATTTAGAAACAAACTAACAAAACACATGCGGAAAGAAAAATAAATATACTACATGAATAGGTTTCATACGTTTAAAGGAGATGCTAGGAAAATTTGGCAAGAAGTAAATTATTTAATTCAAGGACATCACAGGGGTGGGGTGGATGAAGTAATTATGAAGCACTTCGGTGGAAGTGAGAAACAGTCTATAGCTGAAAAATTTGCATCACACATCAAGCAAGGAACCGAGAGTGTAGTACACAACTGTGACAAGACATTAGGTGGTTATGTTGATCAGTTTAATGATAAAAGCATGTGGCTCACAAGACCTACAGATGGCGATATTAAGCAAATTATAGATAAAATGAGAACAAATAAGTCTGCGGGGTTGGACAGGATACAAATGAAACATTTAAAAATGGGAGGGGAAAAAGTGTATAAAATCATTGCCAAACTAATAAATTTGATAATTTCAGAACGTTCATTCCCTGATATTCTAAAAACATCAGTAGTTAGACCAGTTTTAAAGGGAGGGATAGGCACAGATGTAAATAACTACCGCCCTATTTCCATTATCTCTGCAGTGTGCAAGATAATAGAAACATTTTTAACAGATAAAATGATGGGGTTCTTGGAGGAAAATAAGTTGCTATCAGATGAACAATTTGCATACAGGAAAAGCATGGGAACTGGGACATTACTTGGAAAATTTGCTGAACTAGTAAATAAGAAACTTGATCAAGGGAAACAAGTTTTGGTAGTCTTCATTGACTTCAGTAAAGCTTTCGACACCCTTCGCCATGAGATTCTTATAGAAAAACTAAGAAAAATTGGTATACGAGGCCCAGTACTTGAACTAATGGAAAATTATCTAGAGGAAAGGCACTTTCTGGTGAAAATTGGTGAAACATATAGTGAAGAGAAAAGAATAAGAATGGGTATTCCTCAAGGTAGTAACCTGGGACCTTTGCTGTACTTGATATATGTAAATAATCTTGCTCAGCATATGAAGAACACACAAATACTACAATATGCTGACGATACGATATTGGTATCAGTTCATAAGGATTTTAAGAAGGCAGAAAATTTCTTGCAAGCAGATTTCAATGTGCTACAGAGATGGGCACATGATCATGGCTTAATATTTAATAGTGCGAAAACAACAACAATGCACATTCGGTCTCCAATGATTTTATTACAAAAGGTACATTTAAAAATACATGAATGCGATTGCATGGCAAGTGACAACAATAACTGTAGAAACTGTACAACAGTAAAAAATGTAACTGTTCAAAAATACTTAGGTGTGTATATTGACTGTAATTTCAGATGGGACAAGCATATTAATCAAGTTACTTCCAAACTAAGAATAATTTTAAGTAAATTTTTCCATCTGAGGCAAAATATGCCTACCTCAGTGCTAAGAATGACATACTATGGATTAGTGGAAAGTATAATTCGATATGGAATAAAGGCTTGGGGACTTGCTTCAAATACTTATATAAATAGAATTACCAGCATTCAGACACGTTTCCTTAAATTCTTTGTAAGACATGGTGATAGGCATGGATTAAACTCACCAGTGATATTGTTCTCCAATTGTCATATAATGCCTTGTAGAGGCCTAATATATTTAATGATGAAAAATCCACAGCCTGCTTCCAGTCTCCGACCGGGTCAGGAATGGAATGAATGAAGCCCCCATCTAGCGGCGAGGATATGAACTGTGCCGGCTGCCGAGGCCTGACGCACTCCTCTGGGGCAATGATTAAATGAATGACAGATGAAATGCAATGATAGTGGAGAGTGTTGCTGGAATGAAATTTTGACAGGGAAAACCGGAGTACCCGGAGAAAAACCTGTCTGCCTCCGTTTTGTCCAGCACAGATCTCACATGGAGTGACCGGGATTTGAACCACGGACCCAGCGGTGAGAGGCCGACGTGCTGCCGCCTAAGCCACGGAGGCTTGCATATTTAATGATAATTATGGATAATTTTTTAATAGCACTTTCAAAGATCATTTAAAACATCAAAAGGATACAAGATTTAAGAATTCACATTTTGTAATTCCAAAAACAAATAATGAATTTGGCAAAAGAACATTAGCTTACATGGTACCTTTTCTATTTAACAAGCTACCACATTCACTGCTGGCCTTTGAGAGTATGTCAAAAACAAAAAAAGATATAGAAAATTGGATACTAAATAACTCCTTAGACTAAATGGACAACTGCTTTTATATGTATTAGACTATGAACATGATAGTAACATTTGTATTTTAAGTTAAGTTTTTACAATAGTAACGACATAAGTGTTGTTTTAAGGTGGGTAAAACATATTATAATTTACTACAAATTCTTTATTATATTAATACTAACATATTATAATAATTTTAACCAATAATAATTGTTATGAGCTGATTGAATATCATTGTGAAATATTATTAGGGGCACTATATAAAATAATTGGAAGGTGAGAGATTGGACTGTATATTGTGTAAATGTAATTGTGTTTGTTAACATATATATTGTAACCATAATTGGCACCTACCGACAAGCATCAGCTTGGTAGGACCAAAAAATGTAATATTGGGCATAAATAAACAAAATGTAATCTGTAAACTACTACTACTACTACTACTACTACTACTACTACTAATAATAATAATAATATTGGTTTTACGGCCCTTTTAACTACTGCGGCTTTTAGAGACACTTGAGTCAGTCAACATTAATTAGCCAATGACTAGCGGCTTCGGTTGGTTGGTTGGTTGGTTGGTTCTTAAGTTTAGGGGCTGAGACAACACGGTCATGTAGCCCCGTGTACTTTGGGTGTGTGTAAAATCTGTCTGATAACCGGTGTTAATTGTGATGACTGTATTAGTGTGTGTTATCTGTTTTAGGTAGATTTCATTAGAAAGCTAACTATTGCAATTTTAATTTAAGTACTGCAACTTAGAATTTTTTAAATAGCTCCTACTTTTGCCGCCAAGCGCCACCGTCAACGACTACTAGGCCAAGTTTAGAACTTAGCTACCAGACGCCACCGCAGTCGGCTCTTGGCAACGAACGTAGAAACCTAAGAGCGTTGTTTACATTCTTAACCTATCCAATTTAGCTTCACACAGGTGCAATTAGTGGAAGGTTTTTTAACATGCCATAAATCTATGACATGGGACCGCCGGCTTTACTTCCCCTCCGAAGGAAGGCATACTGAGGTATTTTTAACGCTCTTAAAAATCCGACGGCTTCGGCCTGGTTTTAGCGGCTTCGATGGGGTAGTTGGTAGCATGCTGAACTGCTGTGCCCAAGGTTGCGGTTTCAAACCCGGCTGAAGTCGTCGGATTTTTTAAGAGCGTTAAAATCCTTCAGTATGCCTTCCTTCGGAGGGGAAGTAAAGCCGGCGGTCCCATGTCATAGCTGTATGGCATGTAAAAGATCCTTCCACTAACTAAATTTGTGTGAAGCAAAATTTCTAGGATAGATTTCGTTGAAACGCTCTATCATAGCTCCAACATTCACCACTAGGTGTCAGTGTCATCTGGTAGCGAAAGTTGGAACTACTTGAAATTGAACTGAACTTGTAGCTCACCCTATGGGTGCCCGCTTGGAGCAGCTACAGCCTCTTGTGAGCCGAACATGTCCTCGGAAACTCCCGGCACTAAAAGCCATACGCTAAATAAATAAGCCAATGACTGGGCTGGATACAACGTATACGAGTAAGTAGTCTAATAAATAATAATAATAATAACCCCTGGCACTACAGCCTGTGAAGGGCCTAAGCCTACCAAGCGACCGCTGCACAGCCATTTGGCCTGCAGATATTGGGTGACGCGTGATCAGTGCATCGGGTTCCCTCGGCCGTTAATCTAGGTTTTCGTGATCGGGGCGCTGCCTCACTGTCATACAGCCACCCAATTGTCCTGACGAGGCTGAGTGCACCCCGGTCCAGCCCTCACGACAGTTTCTAAAATCCCTGACGGAGCCGGGAATCGAACACAGGGCCTCTGGGTGAGAGGCAGGCGCGCTACCCCAACACCATGGGGCCGGCTATGTAGTCTAATATATGAATAATAAGTAAATAATAGAAAAGATGTATTAGTTATGATAACTAATAATGGGGCATTTTACCTAGTCATTGGACAAATTCATGTTGACCGACTGAAGAGTTACAACTGACAGTTTGTATAGGCATTCGTTTCAAATCTCTTATTACAGAAGGAAGCATCATAAAACCATTAGCCTATGTGTTCCACCCAAATGCATAAATGAAGAAGGTTGTGACCTAACTTACGAACTACAAATAAAACGCAGCATTATGCTCGTTTGACTGCCAATATCTGCTTACCACTAGTCAACTACATTATGCGTGTTGATACTGTATTAGAAATATTATGTTATGTTATTCATCCATGATATTTGCGTTTATATTAATTAAAGGGAGAAAACTGCATTGATATTATTGGCAGTGATTTGATCATGTTTTTTTTTTTTCAAGAAACCGACGTCTGTAAAATTTTATGTGATTACAGAATTATAATCAGTAAGCTAACTCAGTATGAAATGTATAATTTTAGAGGTTTCAGACAGTCACATAACAAGGCCAGTAAGTCACACGCCATATTTCTTTTACCAATAACAGCCTTATAAATTGAGTGTCATATACGTATGCTCATTTTATGAAGGAGCAACCTTAAACCTTCCTCTCCAAACAACATTTTGGAAAACACGATTTATATGGTGGCGCATTGGCATAGACACTTGCCTCTCGACCAGCCTACAACGGTTGAAATCCCTGTGGTGGCGAAAGAAAAAAGTCATCTGAAACATCAAGAAACATCAGAAAGCGCATCCGGCCCTAAGACAACAGCATAAACCAAATTCACCCAGGAAAGCTCTGGTGACCCCAAATCATTCGAATTAGACTAACAAAGAAATATTTGAACATCCGAATCTTAATTACTCTTTGTACGATCATATCCTTTTCCAAAATACAGTATCAATATGTTGGCACATTCAGCATCAGATCTTTGAACACAAACAATATTTTATGCTGTAGTTGTAACTTTTAATCATCAGTCCTGGTTTCACTGTCGTACAGAGGACAGTCTGCGAGTCTCACGCATGTGCAATTGATACGTGAGTTCTCAGTTGCGCGGAAAGCAACTCACGACTGCGCAATCGGCGCTCACCGGCCCAAAACCGAGGCGTGAACTGTACTTGTAGTTCATTTCTGCATATTAGTTTACCATTACCGGGTGAGTTAGCCGAGGTCGTTGCGGTATGACTGTTGGCAGTCGCTCACATCCGGGAGGCGAGGAGGTTCGAATCCCCCCGCCGGCAACCTTGAAAATGGTCTTCTGTGGTTTCCCATCTTCCTTCCAGGCAAATGCCGGGGTTGGTCCCTAACTATAGGCCACAGCCTCTACCTTCCAACTCCTCGACCCTCCCTTCCAACTTTCCTCCCCAACGGTACTTGTAGCTCACCCATTGGGTGTCAGTCTCGAAGCAGCTACAAAACTGGCGAGCCGAACATGTCCTCGGACACTCCCGGCACTAAAAGCCATACGCAAAAAAAAAAGTTTACCATTCTACAGTAGTTTACAGCTTACTGCTTAAGTATATCACAGCAACAGTAGCTACACCTTCATAGATTAGTTTGGGGGAGGGAGACTGTTTTTGTTGATGGGATCGTCATTTCTAAGTTTTTCAGCATTAAAATAAATAGTTCGATTTTTGGTGCCTAATGCCTTAATATTTATCAGTAATAATTGCTATACATACTAAGTTTTCTGACAGGTTTTCTTGTATTTTGTGTTTGCAGGCCAGAGACTGTCTGTGGGCGTCACTGTAGGTAGTGATTTGTAGAGCTATTCGTCTTGCATAATTGGATCTCATGATACTCGCTTGACGAGCGAACATGTCATCCCTTAGTTTTCTTCTGAGGGCCGTTTTCAGCAACTCTGTACTAATGATTAGTTAGTTAACTTAAATACGAGAGTTAATGTGTGATAATCGTTGATGCATTTCACGAGGTATTCGGGTTCCTAATTACTTAAATATGCTTTGCAGCTCTTGCTCATGCGTAGACTCGGTTTCTTCCTGGAGAAACATGGCGTACAGATCAAGAAGCGCGTTGCAGTCATTGATTAGTTTGGGGGGAGGAAGACTGTTCTTGTTGATTGGGTTGTCATTTTTCCTGGAGATTTTCTGGAACATAATTATAAAGGAAGGGAATAAAATACCTTATTCGTGGCAAAATCTATTTAGGAGAAATGTCAGTTGTGTGAATATACAGTGTTTAATTAGTTAATAGGACACGCTCTCCCCGTTGTTCTCGTAGCGTAGGTTAAGCTATTGCGTTGTAGACACTGCGTTTATTATGCAGAGCTGGAAGGGGTTCGAATCCCGCTTAGGATTTTTTTCACATTTCCGTATGCTTCTTTCTTGGTATTAAACGTGTATGATCTTTTATAATTTCATTGTCATAAACATGTATTATATTCATATGGATGAAAGTTCGTGTGAAACTCAGAAACAAACCGCCATTGTGATATGCACGAGGTAGAGTTCAGCTGTTTCCCTCCAATCTAACGATACTTTAGGTAGTTGAGTGGTCAGATTTGGCCATTTAACGTAATTGCTTGTTAGTGGTAAGTTAACGATCGATTCTGATTGATGAAATGCTCGTGCAAAGTTAAATAACCTTTAATGATGAATTGAGAGGTAATTGACGTTGATGAAAAAGGCCCCTTCCTTAATCACACGTAATTTATTTCAGATTATTTTCACATATTCCAGTAACTAGAATTACCTTTTGTTGACCGACTGAAAGCTACAATATTAGTTATTAACAATTAGGGGGTGAATTGTTGCACGTGTCCTGTATGTCAAGTTTGATGAAATGGAGGCCGGATGTGCCATGTTACCCAGCTTCTGATTTAATGACCGGACGACATGTTGTACACAATATAAGACCTCACCCAGAGTATTTCAGTTACGGCCGAAGGTTGTGCCGTTGCAGCAAATATAGAGAACCCATTCAGGTATAACAACCAAGGCGAATGACGGTATTATTGCATGGCACCTCGTAAAATACTGTCGTAAACTCTGTGAAGTGTTAAACTAAGCTAACTTTAGATTTCCGGACTTCTCCAGAAGTCGGAGCAGGAAGTAAATTTGTCGTTACCACCTCATTACTTTGCTCCTTCATGTTGGACGTCTCGATCAGGATACGGTGGTCACGGATCGCTACACCGATGGTCAAACTGAAAGGTTGGTTCTGTATTTCTAGACATGCCCTAGCCATGTTGATGAACTAAATGTATTTATAGTCAAAGAGCTTCCATGAGGCTAATTACCCCTTTATGTAGCGAATAGATCGAACTGGTTTGAAACACAACAAGAAAGAAACTAAAACCTAGTTTAACAACAACCATTAAACTAAATAAGAATAGTTAGTTATTGTTGTTTTAAAGAAGCGGAGCAGGGAGATCATCTGCCCCTAAAATAAGAACGACACTTAATATAAAACATATCAATTAGCACAAACAGAAAAAAGTAAGGAACTTATACTTAAACATGCCGTGTGTGGGTTGAGTCTTCAGTCTTTTGACTGGTTAGATGCAGTCTTCCAAGCCTCCCTGTCCTGAGCTAATCGTTTCATCTCCACATAGCAACCACACTTACATCCGATGAATCTATTTAACATATCCTAACCTTGAACAAACCCTACAGTTCTTGTCCTCGACCCTTCCTTCCATAACTAAGTTTGCTATTCCTGGGTGTCTTAGTATGTGTCCTACCAACCTATCTCTTCTCTTCATCAGCAGTCGCCAGAAACATCTCTCCTCTGCCACTCGTCTTAATACTTCTTCATTTGTAACTCTATCTACCCACCTGATCTTTATCATTCTCCTGTAACACCACATTTCAAACGCTTCTATTCTCCTCTTTTCTACTGCGCCAACAGTCCAAGTTTCACTTCCATAGAGTCCCACGCTCCAGACAATGGCTTTCAAAAATGACTTTCTAATACCTAATTCTATATTTGATGTTAAAAGATATCTTTCCTGTAGAAATCTTTTCTGTTATATCGCGAGAAAATTCTATGTTTCAACTTCGCTTGGCCGCCATGTTGTTTTTTTACTTAACAGGGGTTTGAAAGTAAACTTCCAGTAGTGTCCTTTATTGGCGTTCAAAGTTTCAAGGTGTTATCAGTAATAGTTTCGGAGATATTGATTGCCGGTGAAATATTTCGCACAGCTGCCATGTTGGATTGGTCTGACGTAATAAAATTTGAAGGGCACGGTCGGGATCGGACAAAATAGTAATATGACCTTACCGAGTTTCATTGAAATCACTTCAGTCTTTTAGAAGTTATTAGGGGGACCCATACACACGAACGAACATGCATACGCACACACACACGGACAAAAGATGATCTCTTATGCCTATTTTTCCATAAATGAAAATAGGTAGGCTAAAAATAACATTTTTCACTCAAATTAAAATCATATAAATGTACAACCAGGTGGTCTAAATTTGTATAAAATCACAAAATACGTTGCATGCAACATTCACAATATAAATAATAATCGTCTAACAATGATAGTAACAATAGGTTGGTAATAATAAAATAATAATAATAATAATATGAAAATGACAATCCACAGCCTGCTTTCAGAGGACCGACCGGGTCTGGGAATGGAATGAATTAAGCCCCCATCTAGCGTCGAGGATATGAACTGTGCCGGCTGCCGAAGCCTGTCGCACTCCCCTGGGGCAATGATTAAATGGATGACAGATGAAATGAAATGATTGTGGAGAGTGTTGCTGGAATTAAAGTTGTAACAGGGAAAACCGGAGTACCCGGAGAAAAACCTGTCTGCCTCAGCTGTGCCCAGCGCAAAACTCACATGTAGTGACTGGGATTTGAACCACGGACCCAGCGGTGAGAGACCGGCGTGCTGCCGCCTAAGCCACGGAGGCTCAATAATAATAATAATAATATAATAATGGAAAACGTATATACAAAAGAGTGCATACAGACACAGTGTCACCCTGAAAAACGAACATGATCCGAGAGGACAACGTACGACATGGACAGCTGTGGCTTCTCCCCTGCCTTCAAGAGTTCTACTTCTTCGGTTATGAGTCACTCAATAATAATAGGTTGTTTGTTAGTTTACGAACCAACATAGCACTGTGCAATTAATTCCGGTGCTCGCTGGCATATGGGTAATCATTTCAACCGCAAACTGCATACTTAGTGTTCGCTTTTGCGAATGTTTTTTTTTGTAGGCTATGTTTCCCTTACGGTGTGAAACACACGTTCAATTTTTCTGCCCCATTATTTTTATTTTCGTTAATTGCAGTCTGAACGCGGTGTTCTGATTTATTTATTTTATTGGTGTTTCAGTTTAATTGTTTTTCTGTATTATTCATGTCAACTTACCTTTTTTTTCTGAAGTGTCTTTCTAGACGCACCATATCGTCACACTTTCTCATGAGGTACTGTGCTCTCCCCAGCGACAACGCTCGCAATGTGCATGGGGCTGTGCTTTGATTGGCTGCTTTTTCACCCCTCCTTCATTCTGGAAGATTCGGCGCGCTGACGTCACTACCGCTATATAACCTTAGGTCCATCGGCCTATGGGTTGACTCTCCATCTTCACTCACTTGCTACTACAAGCTTGCCGGGGGTCATTACCCTCTGGTGTCACGGTCTTGCCGAAGGCCCTGCGTCACGTCAACACGGAGTTAGGCTCCAGGCCAACCTTTGCTCCAGCTGGCGGCTGGGCATTTTCTACAAACGCTGTACTCAGTTCAAGTCTGCCTAATGAAAAGACAACTTCTCGAACCAGCGGAGATGTTAATACCAAGAAACATCTCACTGCTGGACAACTCTCGTCATCACGACTGAACATCGCCAAAACCTTGGCTCTGAACCAGCGCCTCCGGAGTGTGGGCGCATTAACCACGATCATCAGCCCTGTGCGGGCAAACAGAACTGCTACTTCAAAGCATCAGCCCCTTGCGGACCAACCAACTGTTTTCAGCCAAGGGTTTGCTGGCCTATAGAAAGGGTTATGTATTTTCACCTCATTGAAAGGTGGTATCATATTCATCATGGTTAATCATTAAGAGTTCCTCGTTTAGGTATTTATAATTATGTCTCTCTTTTTATGAACAATATAAATTTTTAATCCCTCATAAGGGAATTTTGTTAACCTTTTTCGTTTCCTGGAGAAACTTGCAAATTTGCATCTTTATTATTCTTCTTGTTAATTCTTAAAACTATATTTATTAGGAGTAACTTTATACGCTGTTTAAAAAATATTGCATTTTGAATTTGCATTTTTATTCTTCTTCTTGTTAATTCTTAAAACTATATTTATTAGAAGTAACTTTATATGCTGTTTAAAAACTTTAATAAACGCAAAGGCAAATTCTAATCTTTGGTCTCTTCCATCACCCAAGATTCAATCCCTGTGTCCGAAACCTTACATCTTTTCGAAATCCCTAAAAGGGTGCAGCATTCCCCTTTCCATGGTACCTCAACCCCGGATCGAACCCAGAACCTTCATTCTGAGACCACAAATTCTATTCTAAAAAAAAACTTGTGCAATCTAATATTTGTCTTATACATTTCAGTATATCGTGGCTAGCGCAGGAGATCTGCGGGAAAGCGGAAACAATCCCAGCATATTACACAACTGGTTTCTTTCTGGAAAGCAGGTCTGTCTGGTGCCGCAAGCAGCTTTGGTAAGTGAGTGATTCCAACTTTCCAGCCATGCCAGTAATAATAGATGATAAACTGTTAAACTCTCGGGCGGCCTACAAAGGTCAACTCACCCGTTTTCAAAAATATTTAGCTACTCTACCGAAAAGGAACAAAACCTTGATATTATATCTCAGCGTTTAAAAGCTTTTGAACAGGCGTACGAGAAATATGATCTCGTGCAACTTGAAATTGAAATAAAAAATCCAGAACATCAATCAGATAGGGAAGAAGTAGAGAGTAATTACTTTGATACACACGCTCAGGCTGTGGCATTAGTTAGAACTTTGACCCTGGCGTTGAAGGTAGAGGAAACTCAAGGAAGAATTAGCGACCATGGGAATGGTATCAAACCATTGCTACCTAAAATTGAAATTCCGCATTTTTCAGGAAAGGAAGAGATGTGGCAATCATTCTTTGAATTGTTCAGTTCATTAGTACATGATAATGCCACACTTCCAGAAATTCAGAAATTTCATTACTTAAAATCCATTTTGCAGGAACCACCCCTTCAACTTATAAGAGAACTCCCCTTAACAGGAGAAAACTATAACATCGCTATAGAGCTTCTTAAAGGCCGTTATGGCAACGAAAAATTATGCCTACAGAGGCATATTCAAGCCTTATTTAACCTGCCCGCATTGCGAGCTGACAACCTGTCAACACTGCGAGCCTTAAGTGACACGGTCCAACTACACGTCAGAGCATTGGCACGGTTGAATCAACCGGTCGAGCATTGGGATCTATTCTTAGTTCACTTGGTTACTTCTAAATTTGATTCATCAACCTTAAAGGCATGGGAGAGGGAACTAACAAATGACACGTCATATACCTATGGCTCATTGCTTACGTTTATAAATAATAGATGTCAGGTTTTATCAGCCGTAGCCTGTCATATGTCAGGAAGTGCAGATAACAAATCTAATGTTGTGAAGCCAGTCGGTACTAAAATAAACAAATCTGCTGTCTTTACTGTTCAACATAATTCAACAGATTGTATTCTCTGTAAAGCGCCTCACAGGTTATATTCCTGCGTTGCCTTTAAAGCCCTTTCTACCGACGAAAGACGCAAATTAATAGCTCAAAAAAGATATTGCTACAACTGTCTGTCAGCTAGGCATATGGTGCCTGAGTGCGTATCTAAAAATACTTGCTCCCATTGCAAGGCTCAACATCATACCTTGCTTCATAGGTTTGAAAAGCCACGTCAGGCTCCTTCCCCTGGATGTTCTAAAGATACATCCCCAGGAGCCAATGCGCAATCTTATACTCAGAGCTCTAGCTCTATTCGTAGTTCCCAGGTGCTACTATCAACCGTGTTATTAAAAGTTCAAGATTCCTCTGGTAGATGGCTTGAAGCACGTGCCTTATTGGATAATGCCGCCACCCATGACTTCATAAGTGAGCGTCTCATTAAGAAACTTGGTCTTCCCAAACAACCTACATTAATTCAGGTTACCGGTATTAACAATAGCAATGTTAAATCTTTGCATTTTGTTCGTGTTCACATCAAAGATGCTGTTAATTGTAACACAACATTTCAGTTGAATTGTCTTGCCATTGATACTATTGGCAGTAATACCCCTAGTACTTCTTTTGAAATTAGAAATTGGCAATTTCCTCATAACATTCAGTTGGCAGATCCAACATTTAATACGAGCGCTCCAGTAGACATACTTCTCAGTGCCCAAGTATTTTGGCAATGTCTCCTTAGCTCTAAGGTTAAAATATCACCAGGAGTGTTTGTTCATCATACCAAGCTAGGTTGGTTAGTAACGGGTCAGGTCCCTCGTAAGTCATTTCAAAATTTCTCACAATGTCATTTTGTCAATACAAGTCTCGATGAAAATGAAATGTGTGAAAAACTGTTTCGCGAAACAACCAAACGCAATTCAGAGGGTAGATTTGTCGTAACAATGCCCCGAGTGGATAATCCACCTCTTTTATTTGAAACACACCCTAGGGCTCTTAGAGCACTCTATGCTGTGGAAAGCAAATTTAAACGTGACCCTGTTGTTAAAACTCAATACTCCACATTTATGGAGGAATATGAGGCACTTGATCACATGGAGGTTGTTACTAAGAAAGATGATGCTTCTTATACCCCATCTGAAGTCATTTACCTCAATCATCATCCAGTTTGGAAGAATGAGATTTTAAAGGAAAACATAAGAGTGGTCTTTAATGGCTCAGCATTGGATGCCAATGGAACTTCTCTGAATGACACATTATTATCAGGCCCTCCAATTCAATCTGTCATTTATTCTGTTTTGATGAATTTTCGCTTGTTCCCTATCGCAGTGATATCTGATATCAAGCAGATGAATAGGCAGATTTTGGTCGATCAACAACAGCGCGACCTTCAGAGAATTCTTTGGCGCGACGAGCCTACTAAACCTGTCAAGATTTTTCGGCTAAAAACATTAACCTATGGACTAAAGCCCTCTGCTTTTTTAGCCATACGTACGTTGAAATTACTTGCTGAACAGGATGGCCCGTTGTATTCTCCTAAGGCTTCTGAAGTGTTAAAATCATCATTTTACGTTGACGATTTTCTTCATTCATTTGAGTCAGTATCTGAAGCACTGCAGGTCTCTAAAGATTTGACAGCTTTGCTTTTGGGAGGCGGATTTTCCTTGTGCAAGTGGAACTCTAATTCGGAAGAATTTCTTTCTAAATTTCCATTAACTTCAGTCTATAACGACTCAGTAGAGCTTCTTCAGGAAAGTAATTCCATCAAAACTCTAGGCATCTATTGGAGTCCTCAAAAGGATTTTTTCTTTTTTAAAATTAATCTCAGTGACATCAAACCGCAAACTAAGCGGCAAATTTTGTCTGAGATTGCAAAGATATTTGATCCTCTCCAATTTTTGGCGCCAATCATCGTCACAGCAAAGCTTTTCATGCAAGACCTTTGGTCCTTGAAAACTGGTTGGGATGAACCAGTTCCTTCAGAGTTGCAAAAAAATTGGATTTCTTATAGAAATAGTTTGGAAGATCTCTCTAATGTTATTATCCCGCGAGTGATTATTCCCTTTCCCTCCTGTGGAGGATATGAACTTCACATATTTGCCGATAGCTCATTGAAAGCTTATGGATGTTGTGCGTATATTGTTTGCCGTAATTTTGTCCAGTCATATTTCTTTTCAAATTTAATTTGCGCTAAGTCAAAGGTAGCCCCTCTTAAATCTTTATCCTTGCCACGACTGGAACTTTGTGCTGCTCTTCTGGCGGTTGAATTATCGGTCAAAATCCGTCAATCTTTGAAAATCCGATTTATTAAAACTTACTTTTGGAGTGACTCAGCCATCACGTTGGCATGGATTGCCAAACCTCCCTCACATTGGCAGGTGTTTGTAGCTAATAGAGTGTCTAAAATTCAACAATTGTCTAACCTTGAACAATGGCATCATGTATCTGGCAAGGAGAACCCTGCAGATGTCATTTCTCGGGGATGTTCCCCTCTTATGTTGGCTAACCTGACATTATACTGGCACGGTCCCCGTTGGCTTCTGCAAGAACCCTCCGCTTGGCCAAATTTTCCTCTTCCGGAGTTATCAGACTTGCCGGATGCTGGTAAGATTACTGGATCTTCTCTTCTCGTTTCTGACTCTCCCCTTCTCTTGCAGCGATATTCCTCTTTCCATAAATTGGTGAGGGTTATGGCTTATCTCCTTCGATGGAAATATTTTGTGGTAGAACAACCCCTTTTTCCTAAGCCATATTTAACCCTTTCTGAATTAGGTTTAGCCACTACAAAAATCTTATGGCTTACTCAACAAGAAATATTCTCTGAAGAATGCCTGGTGTTGTCCCAAGGTCAATCCCTTAAGAAATCGAGTAGGCTTTCCTCACTCGCCCCTTTTTTGGATACTGATGGTTTACTAAGAGTAGGAGGACGTTTATCTTTGGCTGATCTTTCTGAGGATAAAAAACATCCGATTATTCTTCCCTCAAAGCATCATGTCACTTCCTTAATTATTCGTCAGTATCATTACCAGCATCTTCATGCTGGAACTCGTACATTACTTTCTGGCATTCGTGAAAGGTATTGGCCCATAAACGGAGTCCATGAAGTTACCTCTGTTATCCGGAAGTGCATTCCATGTTTTAAATCCAACCCTAAAATTACCACTCAGCTCATGGGTGATCTTCCCAACTTTAGATCTGCGCCTGCTAGACCCTTTGCCTTTACGTGGGTGGATTATTCCGGGCCTTTTGTTTACAGAAGAAATTCTCCTGAGGCCAAAAAATGTATTTCTGGAAAACTCTATATTTTGCTGTTTGTATGTATGGTCACCGGAGCAGTTCACTTAGAACTAGTTACCAACGCCTCTACTGCTTACTTTTTGGCAGCTTTTGCCAGATTTTCTGCTCGCAGAGGTCTTCCTTCAGAAGTATTCTCAGACAATGCTAAAAATTTTATCGGAGCTTCTGAGCAAATTAAGAGAGCTCTTATTCAAAATTCAGCGCTGGAAAGGATTACTGATTATGCTCACCAGAGAAATTTCATGTGGCACTTCATCCCCCCCTTATGCACCTCATCAAGGTGGGCGGTGGGAGTCTTGTGTGAAACTCACCAAGAAGCACCTTAGACGTGTTTGTGGCCACACCCCCCTTTCTCATGAAGAGTTTAATTCCTTAATCATTTTTATTGAGGGCATAATTAATTCTCGTCCTTTATCACCCTTATCTAATGATCCTTCAGATCTTCTGCCATTAACGCCAGGCCATTTTCTTATCGGTGGTCCTTTGACTGCCTCTCCCCCTTTGTTATATTCTAATTCTCAATCTTCTTTAGCCATTTCTTGGCGCAAAATTGAAAGTTTGCGCAATAATTTTTGGCGCCGCTGGAGGTTGGAATACCTCGGTTTACTTCAGCAGCGTGGTAAATGGCTTGTTTCCTGCTCTAACCTTCAGGTGGGGGACTTGGTGCTTTTGAAAGACCCTAGTCCTCCTCTTGTCTGGAATTTGGGTAGGGTTGTTGAGTGCATTCCTGGCAGAGATGGTAGGGTTCGCGTGGTAAAACTGCAGACTTCTGCTGGTCATTTTCTTAGGCCAATCACTATGATTGCTCCTTTGCCACGCGAGGCCTAACTTCTGCGCTTTCTTACTGTAATTTTTTTCTCGCCCCTCCCAGCATGTTCGCTTTTGCGAATGTTTTTTTTGTAGGCTATGTTTCCCTTACGGTGTGAAACACACGTTCAATTTTTCTGCCCCATTATTTTTATTTTCGTTAATTGCAGTCTGAACGCGGTGTTCTGATTTATTTATTTTATTGGTGTTTCAGTTTAATTGTTTTTCTGTATTATTCATGTCAACTTACCTTTTTTTCTGAAGTGTCTTTCTAGACGCACCATATCGTCACACTTTCTCATGAGGTACTGTGCTCTCCCCAGCGACAACGCTCGCAATGTGCATGGGGCTGTGCTTTGATTGGCTGCTTTTTCACCCCTCCTTCATTCTGGAAGATTCGGCGCGCTGACATCACTACCGCTATATAACCTTAGGTCCATCGGCCTATGGGTTGACTCTCCATCTTCACTCACTTGCTACTACAAGCTTGCCGGGGGTCATTACCCTCTGGTGTCACGGTCTTGCCGAAGGCCCTGCGTCACGTCAACACGGAGTTAGGCTCCAGGCCAACCTTTGCTCCAGCTGGCGGCTGGGCATTTTCTACAAACGCTGTACTCAGTTCAAGTCTGCCTAATGAAAAGACAACTTCTCGAACCAGCGGAGATGTTAATACCAAGAAACATCTCACTGCTGGACAACTCTCGTCATCACGACTGAACATCGCCAAAACCTTGGCTCTGAACCAGCGCCTCCGGAGTGTGGGCGCATTAACCACGATCATCAGCCCTGTGCGGGCAAACAGAACTGCTACTTCAAAGCATCAGCCCCTTGCGGACCAACCAACTGTTTCCAGCCAAGGGTTTGCTGGCCTATAGAAAGGGTTATGTATTTTCACCTCATTGAAAGGTGGTATCATATTCATCATGGTTAATCATTAAGAGTTCCTCGTTTAGGTATTTATAATTATGTCTCTCTTTTTATGAACAATATACATTTTTAATCCCTCATAAGGGAATTTTGTTAACCTTTTTCGTTTCCTGGAGAAACTTGCAAATTTGCATCTTTATTATTCTTCTTGTTAATTCTTAAAACAATATTTATTAGGAGTAACTTTATACGCTGTTTAAAAAATATTGCATTTTGAATTTGCATTTTTATTCTTCTTCTTGTTAATTCTTAAAACTATATTTATTAGAAGTAACTTTATATGCTGTTTAAAAACTTTAATAAACGCAAAGGCAAATTCTAATCTTTGGTCTCTTCCATCACCCAAGATTCAATCCCTGTGTCCGAAACCTTACATCTTTTCGAAATCCCTAAAAGGGTGCAGCATTCCCCTTTCCACTTAGTATAATGCAAGGAGTTCTTTCTTTTTTCACGTCTGTGTGGGAATTATACAAGGTTAAAGTAACTTTACTAATGTTAAAGATCACTTGATGTAGCAACATTATCGTCTTACAACTCATATAAATTAAGATTTCAATTCACGACTTTCAGCAGGATGTTCTATAATACATTGATTCCCAGTCAGTTAATGTGAGATTTTCGAAGGGAAATATCACATCCTGTGGTTTGGATTCCACGTAAACTCGAGGAGGTCCCGTGGTTTGTGTCCGCGAGATTAATGGTCACGCAAACCTTCTGTGCAACCTTTCTTTCTATAACAATTCACATGTAACATCCGACGTGGTGTAGGAGGCCAATGAGCCGCTAGAAATTTAAGGCCTAACGTGAACTGAAACATGGTGCACTCAGCCTGGTGAGGGCAATTGAGTAGCTACTTAATATTAAAAGTGGCACCACATGGCCTAAAAGCAAGGATATACGACTGAGGGTGTGATCGCGCTTGCAATGCATCCCTCGTAATCCATAGGTTGTGAGTTGTTGTAGTCAATTCATTTTTGGTGCTTGGGACATCTTGGTCATCACCTCCGTGTACTTGCGTGTGGTCTGAACTTGTTGATAACCTTTGTGTCTGTGATGACTGTAATAGTGTGTGCAGCTGTACTCGGGTCAGGGATAGGGTAGGTGCTCAGCATTTAAATCACAATCGGGATAGCCACTATCAGCGCAGGATTCGAACCTTCGATCTCTGGACTTACTGTACCTCCCCATCGTGGTCGTGGTGCGTGATTTAATACGCACGGCTATGCCACGGGGCACAAGCAGCAGTTGTCCTGGGATTCGCACTGTTCTCTAGACGCAATAACGGGGTTGGTTAGTTATATGAGAATAATAATATTATTAATAATAATAATAACAATAATAATAATAATAATAATGCTAATGTATGATTTAGGGGATGGGACATCGGGGTCATTTCAGCCCTGAGTACTCGTGTGAGTGTAGAATTTGACTTATGACCTGTGTTATTATGGTGTCTGTAGAAGAATACGTATTTGCAAATAAGACGAGGATAGGCATGTAGGCGGCCGTGGCCTACAGTTACCCAGTTAGGAACCATGAATAAAAACGGTTAACCACGAAATACCACATACAGGCTGGCTGAGGTTGAACTGAACGTATCTCTTTTTAGTTTTGCCTCACGAGGCTAAATGTACCCCATTCCAGCTCTCAGACCAGAATTACATTTCTTGGCAGACCAGGCGACCAGGAATCGATCCCAAGGACTCTAGATTTGGAGTCCTAATATGTACCCCGAGAACAAATAAGGAGAAGAAAAGGCAGAAGAAGAATTAAAACCAACAGGATTTCTAAGGATGCGACAATTTCCTATGAATGTAAAGTCTATTGTTGCTCCATTTGAGGGGTATGCCTTCACTATTCATCCTGTGTTGGTCCACTTGAATGCATGAAATCTGTTTGATAATCTGCGGTATTGTGTTAAAAAAATATTCAATTTTTCTTTACTTTTGCCTACACTGTCCAAGTTCGCGTGATCGAGTTCTGACTCAGTCAGTTCTTATTCGGAGGTGCGACGGAGCCGCATGAGTAGATTTACAGGTACCCCAAGAAAAAACGAACGTGAAAGACGAGAAAGAGTTGCCAATGCTCTTGGATTTGGTTAAAGATCCCCTTCAGGGCAAAACTCCTGCACCTCGGCGTCCCTAAGAGCCGCAGTGAATAAAAGGGACATAAATCTATATCATTATTAAAATCAAAATTATGTTGGACCGAAATAGAGACTGGTGCCTAGGACTACAAATAAGGTATCCACCCAGCACTAGGAGCAGTGGAAACACATTGTACGAATAATTTGCCTCACACTGATCTGCCCAAAATACGAGTCTGAAACAGTGTTGCCAACCCTTGTAGGAATGTAGGAAGGAAGGAAGGAGGGAGGGAGGAAGGGAGGAAGGGAGGAAGGGAGGAAGGGAGGATGTTAGCAAGTAAGTAAGAAAGTAAGTAAGTAAGTAAGTAAGGAAGTAAGGAAGGACGTAAGTAAGTAAGTACGAAAGTAAGGAAGGAAGTAAGGAAGTAAGGAAGGAAGTACGAAAGGAAGTACGAAAGGAAGTAAGGAAGGAAGTAAGGAAGGAAGTACGAAAGGAAGTAAGGAAGGAAGTAAGGAAGGAAGTAAGGAAGTAAGTAAGTAAGTAAGTAAGGAAGGAAGGAAGTACGAAAGGAAGTACGAAAGGAAGTACGAAAGGAAGTAAGGAAGGAAGTAAGGAAGGAAGTACGAAAGGAAGTAAGGAAGGAAGTAAGTAAGGAAGGAAGGAAGTACGAAAGGAAGTAAGGAAGGAAGTAAGGAAGGAAGGAAGTACGAAAGGAAGTAAGGAAGGAAGTAAGGAAGGAAGTAAGTAAGGAAGGAAGGAAGTACGAAAGGAAGTAAGGAAGGAAGTAAGGAAGGAAGTACGAAAGGAAGTAAGGAAGGAAGTAAGGAAGAAAGTACGAAAGGAAGTAAGGAAGGAAGTAAGGAAGGAAGTAAGTAAGTAAGTAAGTAAGGAAGGAAAGGAAGGAAGGAAGGAAGGAAGTAAGGAAGTAAGGAAGTAAGTAAGTAAGGAAGTAAGTAAGTAAGGAAGGAAGTAAGGAAGTAAGGAAGTAAGTAAGTAAGGAAGTAAGGAAGGAAGTAGTTTTACGCGACAATTAATCTCGTGATCATGAGCCATGGGACCTCCATTTTACGTGGAATCCGAACCATAGGATATGATACTTTACTTCGAAAATCTCACATGCATTGACTGGAAATGGAATCCTTGGTGAGAGGGAACAGCTTGACCAGAAGAAGGGGATGGCTTGGTCTAGGTGACCTTTTGTGTGCTACCATCCAGGGATTTGTCTGCAGTGGGAAAACTTGGAGAAAAACCACACTGAGGATGATCACCGTTAGTTCTGGGATTCAATGAGCACGGCTACGCGGTTGGTACCACTATATTAATTTGACGTCTTTCCTTAGTATAGCGATACCTATTAAGACTCCTGTTCTAGACGTCGTGGGTTCGATTCATGGATCTACCAAGAAATCTAATTCTGGTGAGAGGGCTGGACCAGGGTGTACTCACAATCAGCTTCGTGCGGCAGAACAGTGAATAGGTGGGTTTGATTCATATCCCAGCCATCCTAGAAGTGGTTTTTCGTGGTTTACCATTTTGACTCCAGGCAAATAATGTAATGGTTAAGGTCACGGCACCACCTCAATTCCAATCCTAGTTGGGATGACACACTACTACAGAGACCGCAATAATACAGGTTATCAGACTAGTCCTGAATGACCACGTTGTCGCAATGTTGTCGTGTGGCCTCCCGAGAGGCTGAGTGCAGGCCTTTATACTCGACGCCCTTAGGCGACCTACGCGCCGGGATGAGAGATGGATGGATGAAGATCAATGAAGCTGGGCAAGGATGTGGAAGGAAGCGGCCGTGACCTGTCAGAAGGTACCGTCCCAGCATTTGCCAGGTGCAGAAAATGGGAAACCACGGAAAACCACTTCAAGGACGGCTGACGGTAGGGATCGAGCTCACGCGTTTCTCGTGTCAGCAGAGAGCTTGGCCCCATGACCTAACGCTGCGCTTCAGCCAGCGTAGCCACTGCTGTCGGTGTTGTTGAAATTATACAGTGCTGTACGCTGGAGAAGTAGCTGCTGCATGTGGACCCAGTGACTGTGTGTGGAGGGAGGGTGGTGTGGTGAGCTAGAGAGTGGCTCAGAGCCCCGCGGTCTCGCCGGCCCGGCCCGGACTGCACGGGAACACAATAAGTACACGAAAGAGTTTAATTGAAACCTTGAAGCTGGTCTGTTGATCCCGCCAACTCAAGGTTTCTTATTAACTGCACATGACCAAAATGACAAGACGCTATTAAGTCCGCCTGCATGCCTACCTGGCATGGAGTATGTGCAGCCCCGGGCTCTGCCATGCTTCACATGAGATCGTTTACGAGTCTCGTCAACTACAACCAAACTGAGGAGATCGTCTGAGAAATCATCTTCAGAACAAGGCCATTTATAGACGTGAAAATTCTCAATTATTAACAAGATGTTCAGGAATGTATGGGTATAGTTTTAATTCTTAGTCCTTATCACCTCCTATTTTCTTCCTATTCGAAATGCAAATTGGCACATTGGATTTGAGCAGTGGCATTCAAACTGGCGTAGTTGGTAGCATGCTGAACTGCTGTGCCCAAGATAGCGGGTTCAAAACCGGCCGAAGTCGTCGGATTTTTTAAGAGCGTAAACAATCCATCAGTATGCCATCCTTCGGAGGGAAAGTAAAGCCGGCGGTCCCATGTCATAGATTTATGGCAAGTAAAAGATCCTTCCACAGACTAAACATGTGATAGGTTAGATTTCGTCGGAACGCTCTATCAAAGTTCCAACGTTCACCACTAGGTATCATTGATATCTGGTGTCGAAAATTGGAACTACTTGAAAAATGAACGGAACTTGTAGCTCACCCTATGGGTGTCCTCTGGAAGCAGCTACAGACTCAGGCGAGCCGAATATGTCCTCGGACACTCCCTGCACTAAACGCCATACGATAAATAAATAAAATACTCCAGTATTTTGCACTTTTATCAGCAAACACTCCAAACAACGTAGGAATTCAGTATATTAACACCGACTACTAACAATAATTGAAACTTCGTTGGTCTAAACGTATCACTGGGAGAAACACATTTAATATAGTCAACCTACTGCACACCTAATTTTAATCGCTCCTATACTTGGCAGTGCGCTCTATTGGCAACAAGAGGCCATTTTCAGAAACAGCGCTGGCATGTGTCACAAACTGACCGGTATGGAGCGCAGCTCGCATCTAGTAGGCAGTGGATAGCTCCCGCATACTGTAGTTCAACTAGTTGCTATTAGATGTCACTCCAGCAGATCCATTGGAGAACTTTGTTTTAATTAAATATACATTTTCCATTGCAAAATGCACAATATAACTCTCAATTGCATAACGCCTCAGTACTCAAAAAACAATAAATTAATATAAAAATCAAGCAAAAACATACAAATTTGTTAGGATAAGAACCCCAGCCGGCCGTGTGACAAACCAACGCTGTGACCACAGACCCTAATATATCCTCCCAAGTTCAATGTTATCAAGCGGTTTAGATACAACGCCTTAGCTAACAATGACTTTGACTAAACGATTACTTCACCGGAGTACATTTCAGGCAAACTTCATTTCATACAAAGTTCATATTACTTCTATCCGTAGGCTATATTGCATGCAACATACTCAAATTAGTGAAATATGGGTCAGAACGGAAGATCAGCTCCATCTTGTCTGTATCAGAGACGGCTCAGCGTCTTAAGGCCACTTCGGCACTATACTGAAAATCCACAGCCTGCTTCCAGTCGTCCAACCGGGTCAGGGAATGGGATGAATGAAGCCCCCATCTAGCGGCGAGGATATGAACTGTGCCGGCAGCCGAAGTCTGTCGCACTCCCCTGGGGCAATGATTAAATGAATGACAGATGAAATGGAATGAGACTGGAGAGTGTTAGTGGAATGAAATTGTGACAGGGAAAACCGGAGTACGCGGAGATAAACCTGTCTGCCTCCGCTTTGTCCAGCACAAATCTCACATGGAGTGACCCGGATTTGAACCACGGACTCAGCGGTGAGAGGCTGGCGTGCTGCCACCTAAGCCACGGAGGCTTACTTCGACACTATAATATATCTTTATATATATAATTCTTCGACACGTGTGTATCTGACTGAACTCCTCCTAAACACCTGGACCGATTTTGATGAAATTTTGTACGAATGTTAGGGTGGGCCCATGTATGGTTTAGATTCACAATTTGACCAGATAGGTGGAATTTTAGAATTTTAGAACCACAATTTACACACAAATTTAGAACCACAATATACAGTCATAAACAATCGTCATGGAAACCGCTAGCCTTAGTGAAAAGTGATCCTTTTGGACTGTGTGTCTCTACACGTAGAGCCACCAAGTCGCAACCTGTGCAACTACCGCCATAACATACACTCCGCCCATGGCGGAAAGTTGTGTTTTATACCAAAGGTGGCAGTGATGTCGAATTCTGTTTGTCTCTGCACGTTAGAGCGTTTAAAGTTCCGTATGCGTTCATATACCATTCATCCGATTGCGATGAAACTTGGGTGAGATGTTGAGTGCACTCAAGGGAAGGTGTTTGGCTTAGTAAATCCATTTTAGAATAGATAGCGCACGACTAGATTCAACAAATGAGCGACGACGCGCGAAGCGTTTCAAAAAGGTCCCGTATGCGTTCAAATACAATTCGTCCGATAGCGATGAAACTTGGATGAGATGTTGTGTACACTCCAGGGAAGGCTTCTGGCTTGGTAAATTCATTTTACTATAGGTAGCACACGAGTAGATTCAACAAATGAGCGACGAAGCGCAAAATGTTTCAACAAGATCCCGTATAAGTTTATATACCATTCATCGATTGCGATGAAACTTTGATGAGTTGTTGTGTACACTTTCGTGAAGGTTTCTAACTTAGTAAATCCATTTCACATGAGGTTAAGCACGAGTAGATTAAACAAATGAGCGCCGACGCACGAAGCGTTTCAACAAGGTCCCGTTTGCGTTCAAATACCATTCGTCCGATAGCGATGAAACTTGAGTGATATGTTGTGTGCACTCCAGGGAAGGCTTCTGGCTTAGTAAATTAATTTTACAATAGGTAGCGCACGACTAGATTCAACAAATGAGTGACGACGCGCGAAGCGTTTCAACAAAATCCCGTATAAGTTTATATACCGTTCATCGATTGAGATGAAACTTTGATGAGTTGTTGTGTACACTTACGTGAAGGTTTCTAACTTAGTAAATCCATTTCACAGGAGGCTGCGCACGAGTAGATTCAACAAATGAGCGGCGACGTGCGAAGCGTTTGAACAAGGTCCCGTAAGCGTTCAAATACCATTCGTCCGATAGCGATGAAACTTGGGTGAGATGTTGTGTACCCTGCAGGGGAGGCTTCTGGATTAGTAAATCCATTTTACAATAGGTAGCGCACGAGTAGATTCTACAAATGAGCGACGAAGTGCGAACGTTTGAACTAAGTCCCGTATGCGTTCATATACCATTCATCCGATTGCAATGAAACTTGGGTGAGATATTGTGTACACTTACGTGAGGGTTTCTAACTTAGTAAATCCATTTCACAGGCGGTTGCGCACGAGTAGATTCAACATATGAGCGACGACGCGCGAAGCGTTTCAATAAGGTCCCGTATGCGTTCAAATACCATTCGTCCGATTACGATGAAACTTGGGTGAGATGTTGTGTACACCCTACAGAAGGTTTCTGGCTTAATAAATCCATTTTACAATTGGTAGCGCACGAGTAGATTCAACAAATGAGTGACGTCACGCGAATCATTTCAACAAAGTACCATATGCGTCCATGTACCATTTATCCGATTGCGATGAAACAGTGGTGAATTGTTGTGTACACTTCAGTGAAGGTTTCTGACTCAGTAAATTCATTTTACAATAGGTAGCGCACGAGTAGATTCAACAAATGTGCGATGGCGCGCGAATGCTTTCAACATAGTCCTGTATGCGTTCATATACCATTTATCCGATTACGATGAAACTTTGGTGAATTGTTGTGTACACTCCAGGAAAGGTATCTGGATTAGTAAATCCAGTTTTTAATAAGTAGCGCACGAGTAGATTCAACAAATGAGCGACGGCGCGTGAATCGTTTCCACAATGTCGCGTATGCGGTCATATATCATTCATCCGATTGCGATGAAACCTTGGTGAATGATTGAGTACACTCCAGAGAAGGTTTCAGGCTTAGTAAATCTATTTTACAATAGGTAGCGCGTGAGTAGATTCAACAAATGAGTGATGGCACGCGAATCGTTTAAAAAAATCCCGTATACGTTCGTATGTCATTCATCCGATTCCAACGAAACTTTGATGAGTTGTTGTGTATACTTACGTGAAGCTTTCTAACTTAGTAAATCAATTTCACAGTTGGTAGAGTACGAGTAGATTCAACAAATGAGTGACAGCGCACGAATCATTTAAACAAAATCCCGTATGCGTTTTATGCAATTTATCCAATTGCGATGAAACGTTGGAGAGTTGTTGTGCACGCTTCCACGAATGTTTCTAGATTAGATAATTCATTTCACGATAGTTTAGAGGCAGTTAACAGAAATTGAAAAAAATATTGTGTATCCAAAAGCACTTCAAGAAACAAAGTTACAACACTTTCTTTGATTGGCAGGACAACGTCTGCCAGGTCAGCTAGTTACAATATAAACTTTTAATTTCGAACGGGCCATGCATGCCCTTCAGAACAGTTTAAACGATTCGCGGTTCGATAATCGGAACTGGTAGGTCCCATGTTATGGATTATAAAGTTTTCATAATTCACACGGCTGCCATCCTGAAATTGTACGGCGGATGACCTTGTAGTTTGGGCACAAGACGCGTCCCATGTGAAGGTATGTTGTTACCAAATTTGGTGAAGATCCGAGGATTAGTTTTGGACGTAATTTAATTTTAAGTTTTCACCCTTTGAGTCACCTTCCTTCCTTCCTTCCTTCCTTCCTGCCTCCCCTCCCTCCCTTCCTTCCATACTTCCTTCCTCCCTTCCTTACTTCCTTCTTATCTTCCTTACTTCCTTCCTCCCGTCCTTACTTCCTTCCTCCCTTCCTTCCTTCCCTTCTTCCTTCCACCCTTCCTTCCTTCCTCCCTTCCTTCCCTCCTTCCTTCCTCTCTCCCTTCCTTCCATACTTCCTTCCTCCCTTCCTTCTTACCTTCCTTACTTCCTTCCTGCCTTCCTTCCTCCCTTCCTTCCTTACTTCCATCCCTTCTTCCTTCCACCCTTCCTCCCTTCCTTCCTCCCTCCCGTACTTCCTTACTTCCTTCCTGCCTTTCTTCCTTCCTACCTCCCTTCCTTCCTCCCTTCCTTCCTTCCTTCCTGCCTTTCTTCCTTCCTGCCTTCCTTCATTACTTCCTTCCTGCCTTCCTCCGTTCCTTCCTCCGTTCCTTCCTCCCTCCCTTCCTTCCTCCCTCCCTTCCTTCCTTCCTCCCTCCCTTCCTTCCATACTTCCTTCCTCCCTTCCTTCTTTCCGTCCTCCCTTCCTTCCCTCCTCCCTTCCTTCCATACTTCCTTTCTCCCTTCCTTACTTCCTTCTTACCTTCCTTACTTCCTTCCTCCCTTCCTCCCTGCCTTCCTTCCTTCCTTCCTCCCTCCCTTCCTTCCTTCCATACTTCCTTTCTCCCTTCAGCGGTCTAGCTGTATGCCTCTCACCAAGGCGGTCCGGGTTCGATTCCCGGTCAATGCATGTGAGATTTTCGATGTGAAATGCCATGTCCTGTGGTTCGGATTCCACGTAAAAAGGAGGTCCCGTGGCTCATAATCACAAGATTCACGGTCACGTAAAACTACAATCTTCCTTTCCTTTCTCCCTTCCTTACTTCTTTCTTACCTTCCTCCCCTCCTTCCTTCCTCCCTCCCTTCCTCCCTTCCACACTTCCTTCCTCCCTTCCTTACTTCCTTCTTACCTTACTCCCTTCCTCCCTCCTTTCCTTACTTCCTTCTTACCTTCCTCCCTTCCTTCCTTACCTCCTTCCTTCCTCCCTCCCTTCCTTCCTCCCTTCCTTCTTACCTTCCTTACTTCCTTCCTCCCTTCCTTCCTTCCTCCCTTCCTTACTTCCTTCTTACCTTCCTTCCTCCGTTCCTTCCTCCCTTCCTTCCTTTTGTGACTAGGTGTCGGAATTTTTTCTCCGCAACACGCTTCGAGGGGGAAACTAAGTACGCTTGCACTTGTTGCCATAATACCTAGTTATAAGGAGGGCTCGATTCCAGGTCAATGCGTGTGAGTTTTTTGAAATATCAACGTCCTGTGGTTCGGATTCCACGCAAAATTCGAGATGCCACGGCTCATGTTCATGAGATTAACGGTTACATAAAAGTACGAGCTTCCTTCCTTACTTCTTTTTGTAACTAGGTGTCGGAAATGTTTCTCCGCAACACCTTTCGAGGGAGGAACTAGCTCATGCACTTGTTGCCATGGTAGCTAGGTGTCAGAAGTTTGCCCGCACCAGCGTGTTCACAGTAAACTGTCCATGGTAATTCCAGATAGACCCTACCAAACCCAGAAACATGTTATCCGTATTAATACACACAACACAGTGTTTTCTAACACTACTCAGGTGTGCTCAGATAATTTGACAAGAGAACTCTTTATTGTTGACCGACACGGTTAAGGGAGGAGGTAGGTGAAAAACATGGCCGTAGATAAATCTCCGTAACTTCTCCACTTTTAGAGATATTTAGTTCATATTTTGTATGGTTATTGTCAACCTGCTGCTTGATATTGCATTGAATTTGTAACTCAATATGATCATAGAATCGTAATACAAAAAATAAATATTTTACTCTTCCTGATTTTTTAAGGTACATTTTCTGCAGAACTACTGGGTATTATTTTATGATATTTTCATCACAGATTCAAAAAGGCTTGACTTAGAATCCTGTGCAACAGAATTTTGATACCTTTGAAATTACGCAAATAAAAAAATAAAAAATATTATTACAAGAAATCTGCATGAAAATGCTCTTATCCATATCATGTTGTTGCTTGAGTCTTCAGTCTTTTGACTGGTTTGATGCAGCTCTCCATGCCCCCTGTCCTGAGCTAATCGTTTCATCTCTACATAGCTACCACACCCTACATCCGAGGCAATCTGTTTAACATATTCTAACCTTGGTCTACCCCTACAGTTCTTGTCCTCGACCCTTCCTTCCATAACTAAGCTTGCTATTCCTGGGTGTCTTAGTATGTGTCCTACCAACCTATCTCTTCTCTTCATTAGCAGTCGCCAGAAACATCTCTCCTCTCCCACACGTCTTAATACCTCTTCGTTTGTAACCCTATCTACCCATCTGATCTTCATCATTCTCCTGTAACACCACATTTCAAATGCTTCAATTCTCCTCTTTTCTGCTGCACCAATAGTCCAGGTTTCACTTCCATAGAGCGCCACGCTCCAGACAAAGGCTTTCAAAAATGACTTCCTAATACCTAAATCTATATTCGATGTCAGCAGATTCCTTTTTTGTAGAAATGCTTTTCTTGCCTGAGCCAACCTACTTTTTATATCCTCTTTGCTTCGTCCATCACTGGTTATTCTGCTTCCTAAGTAACAGAAGTCTCCTACTTCCTTCAGCTCTTCACCTGCCAATTTGATCTCCATAGAGGTTTCTGATTTATTTCGGCTGCATTCCAGTATTTTTGTTTTACATTTATTAATTTTCATCATGAATTCTTTCCTTAAGACGGAGTTCATACCATTCAAAAACTCATTCAAATCCTCAGGCTTGTCGGCCAAGATGACGATGTCATCAGCAAATCTCAGAGTTGAAATTATTTCTCCTTGAATCTTCACTCCCACTTTAAATTTTTCTCTAATTTCCTTCATTGCTTGTTCAATGTAAAGATTGAAAAGTATGGGTGATAAGTTGCAGCCTTGCCTTACACCTTTCTGAATACCAGCTTCTCTCTCATGTCCTTCAACTCGAATGACTGCTGTCTGGTTTCTGTATAGATTGTATATCACCCTCCTATCCCAGTACTTTATTCCAATCGATTTCAAAATGTCAAACAATTTAGTCCAATCAACGTTATCAAAAGCCTTTTCTAAGTCTACAAAAGCCATGAACGTTCTCTTATCTTTCCTTATTCTACCTTCCAAAATCAGCCTAAGACTTAGTACAGCTTCCCTTGTTCCTACATTTCTCCTGAAACCAAACTGGTCTTCACCCAACTCCGTTTCTATCTGGCTCTCAATCCTCTTGTAAATTATTCTAGACAGGATCTTTGAAGCATGAGTAATCAAGCTGATTGTACGGTAATCTTCACATCTGTCAGCTCCCACTTTCTTTGGTATAGGGATGATTACATTCTTCTTGAAATCAGGGGGTACCTCACCTGTCTCATAAATCCTACACACCAAGTGAAACAACCTGATCAGACCTTCATCTCCTATGCAGCGTAGCAACTCAATCGGTATATCATCTATGCCTGGCGCTTTGTTCCTGCGTAAGTCTTCCAAAGCTCTATCAAATTCTGATCTCAATATTAAATCTCCTTTCGCATCCTCATCAATTTCCTCCTCCCTTTCCATTACATGATTCTCAATCTCCTTTCCCTTATACAAACTCTCTATGTAAGCTTTCCATCTCTCAACCTTTTCTTCCCTATCTGTTAGAGGCTTTCCATTTGTGTCCTTAATATTACAGCACTTAGTCTTCTTTTCCCCAAAAGTATTCTTAATCCTTCGATAAGCTGTGTCTACTTTTCCTAATTTCAGACAATTTTCTATACCAGCACATTTCTCTTTCAACCATTCTTCTTTCGCTTCCTTGCACTTCTTGTTAACCTCATTTCTCAGACGTCTGTATTCTGCTTTCCCCTTTTCATCTCTTACATTCTTGTGCTTCCGCCTTTCATCCATCAATTCGAGTATATCCTGAGTGATCCAGGGCTTTCTACCTATTCTCTCTTTCCTACCAATGTTTTCTTCTGCGGATTTTGTTATTTCATTTTTCAAAAGTGCCCATTCGTCTGCAATTGAAGATTGTTTAGGGTTTTTCATTAGTCCTTCCTTTATACTCTTCTTGAATCTTTCGTTGACATCCTTCTCTTTCAGTCTGTCTATTGCCCACCTTTTTGGCTTTTGACTTTTCTTCAGTTTCTTCAACTTTAACCTGCATTTCATTACAACCGGATTGTGGTCAGAGTTTATGTCAGCACCAGGATATGTTTTACAATCCAAAATCTGGTTTCGAAACCTCTGCTTGACCATAATGAAGTCGATTTGGTAACGCCCTGTATCTCCTGGTCTCATCCATGTGTATATTCTTCTATTGTGGTTATTGAATAAGGTGTTAGCTATGACCAACTCATGCTCAGTGCAGAATTCTACCTGCCTGCTTCCTCGATCATTCCTCTCACCCAATCCGAAATCTCCTACTATCTTCCCTTCTCTCCCTTTTCCTACCACAGCATTCCAATCTCCCATTACTATAACATTTTCATCACCCTTGATATACCTCAGAATTTCGTCTATTTCTTCGTAGACCTTTTCAACATCCTCGTCATCAGCTTGACTGGTAGGCATATAGACTTGTACCACTGTGGTGCAGGTAGGTTTAGTATTTATTTTTGCTACAATAATCCGTTCACTATATTGCTCATAATATTCCACCCACTGTCCAAGTTTCCTACTCAATATGAGGCCAACCCCTGCTTGGCCATTGTTTGATTTAGTGCTAATGACCCTATAGTCTCCTGACCAAAAGTCCTGTTCTTCCTGCCAGCGCATTTCACTAATCCCAACCAAATCCAACCTCAACCTATCCATTTCCCTTTCTAAGTTTTCTAACCTTCCATTTCCTAGCAGACTTCTAACATTCCACGCTCCGATCCGTAGAATGTCAGATTTCCTCTTTGTCACTTCTGTGATGTTAACCCCCTCTCGAGTAGTCCCCACCCGGAGATCCGAACGGGGGACTAGTTTACCTCCGGATTGAAATTTTACAAGGGAGGAGGCCATCATCACATGTATTTATGCATAGAGAGGTGCATATCCTCGGGAATAGCATACGGCTGTAGTTTCCCGTTGCTTTCAGCCGTGCAGCAGGACGCAGTGTAGCCATTATTTGGCTTATATTATCAATATCTTAACCGTCTATAAGACTAGTAAAGAATTGACTTATTCTGAAAGGCTGCTACTCCCTTTCAGAATAAGTAAAGAGCAATTCTACTAAGAAAAATACTAACCTTCTACCGTACTAACAATTAAATACCAAAATTCTACTAACGAAAAATACTAAAGTTCCACCAACAAAAAATACTACCACTAAAACAGTCTGTCACCAGACACACTCACATGCAATCACACATCACAGTCTACTAAAACAATGAACTATAAACTATATATCATAACTTCTATAATAGGCAAAAAAATTAAAATTCTGGTGCACAGGATTTTGGACAGTCCTACTTAGAAGGAGACTACCAAGTTTCGTTGCTTTATATTCAGTGTCTGAGAAAATGCACCTTATAAGTGAAAAAATGTAATTTTCGGGAAACTTAATTTGAAGTTTTATCTTCATATTACAATGCAATACTTAGAGCTGAAGTTTTCAGTGCAGGCCATATCCATACTCCTCATCATCTTCTGCTTCTACTAGTTCCTTTGCAGCTAGTAAGTTTGTTTTGGCAACTTCTTCCAAGGAAATTAGCAATCTTGTGTTGAGATATGTAAACCTATTGAAAGGTGGTGGCATATTCATCAAACCATAAAATAAATTAGCTCCCCTTCCCTCACCTAGGCACCTCATCCCGTAGCAAAATCTAATGTAAGCATCATAAACCCATTTATTTATAAGGGATGCTTTAAACTTACTTTCTGCTTTGCACTACTCATAAACAACATGTAGTGTACTAATGATGTCAATCCTTTCTGTACCATCGTCATACAATTTCATAGACTTTGAATCACAATTGGCACTTGTACATACAGCTGTTATGAATTGCTGCACAGATGACGTCGTAGTTCCGCCCCCTTAAAACCTCAATGACTAACTAAGTAGTTCGATGTCTATTAATCTGAAATAACTATTAGAAATTTCATCGGAGCTAATGTCAGGTAAAATACCCTCACTGATTCTTTTGTAGATGCACTGCTATTCAAAATTTTCGGGACAATTCCCTTCACTGTACCGGTACCTGCACGTTGAATCCTATTCCTTTCCACTCTTTTAAACACTCTACCACTTATTCTCTCCATATTTACGCTAAAAACCAATAGCCTATAGAACCTAATCAACAACTGGAAAAAAATATTCGAAAGAAACGCTTATCACAGGTAAGACACATTTACTAGCCCCGTGGTATCCATGGTTACTCAACAACAAAGAACCAGAACAGCTGACATCTTGTCCACAGCCTTCCGAACAATAACATCAAACATTTCCTCGCATTGACGGTCAGAGTGGCAAGATATATACGGACTCCTATCCAGCTGTACTGGTGACAGCAAAATAGGGGGCGTGGCGCCATAACGTTTCGATTTTTGACGCCCTTAGAATTGAAGTACAGCAATGAAGCTTGGGGATTATAATATTGAAACTACATACAATTTTTACGAAAAAAAAATCATGAAAATTTCACCTACATCCTTCCAATGAACAGTGAAGTTGCTTCTAGCTGGAAATCTAGAAGCTTCAGTGTTATCATCTCAGTGTGTATGATGCCACTGTGTTCTCGCTGAATGCCCGTAATCAAGATAAACTTTATTCAAATAAAACACAACAAAAGCTACTTATCTGTTAAACAAATATGTAAAGAGGATAAGGCAGACTGTGAACTTTGTGTTTCTGGCCGCGACATTCCGTAGGAATGGCTACTCAAAGATACAGATTAATGAGGCCCTACATCCATACCCGAAAGGCAGAATAATCTCCTGCGTACTTATCTTCCTGCCATACGTACAACCTGCCACAGATAGGATTAGCAATCTTCTATCTTCTATATATATAAAGCACAAAGTTTGTCTGTCTGTCTGTCTGTCTGTCTGTCTGTTATGTATACAAATCTACACCGTTTCACCGATCTGAACCAAAATTTGTATACTTACCCTTTGGGACCCTGCGGGTAATCCTGTCAACATTACATTTCGGACAGACCACCCCATGCCCTGCATTTAGGCCCTTTTGCACAAATCTACACCGTTTCACCGATCTGAACCAAAAGTTGTATATTTTACCTTTGGAACCCTGCGAGTAACACTGTCCACTTAAAAATTCGGACAGACCACCCCATTCCCTGCATTTAGGCCCTTTGGTCCAAATCCACACCGTTTCACCGATCTCAACCAAAATTTGTATATTTAACCTTTGGAACCCTGCGAGTAACACTGTCCACTTAAAAATTCGGACAGACCACCCCATTCCCTGCATTTAGGCCCTTTGGTCCAAATCCACACCGTTTCACCGATCTCAACCAAAATTTGTATATTTACCCTTTGGAACCCTGCGAGTAACACTGTCCACTTACAATTTCGGACAGACCACCCCATTCCCTGCATTTAGGCCCTTTGGTCCCAATCTACACCGTTACACCGATCAGAACCAAAATTCGTATTCTTACCCTTTGGTACCCTGCGAGTAACACTGTCCGCTTGAAATTTCGGACAGACCACGCCATTCGCTGCATTTAGGCCCTTTTTGCACAAATATACACCGTTTCACCTATCTGAACCAAAATGTGTATACTTACCCTTTGGAACCCTGCGAGTAACACTGTCCACTTGACATTTCGGACAGACCACCCCATTCCCTGCATTTAGGCCCTTTGGTCCAAATCTACACCGTTTCACAGATCAGAACCAAAATTCGTATTCTTACCCTTTGGAACCCTGCGAGTAACACTGTCCGCTTGAAATTGCGGACGGACCACTCCATTCCCTGCATTCAGGCCCTTTGGCCCAAATCTACAACGTTCCACCGATCTCAACCAAAATTTGTATACTCACCCTTTGAAAGCCTGCGAGTAACACTGTCTGCTTGAAATTGCGGACAGACCACTCCATTCCCTGCATTCAGGCCCTTTGGCACAAATCAACACCGTTTCACCGATCTGAACCAAAATTTGTATACTCACCCTTTGAAGGCCTGCGAGTAACACTGTCTGCTTGAAATAGCGGACAGACCACTCCATTCCCTGCATTTAGGCCCTTTGGCCAAAATCTACACCATTCCACCGATCTCAACCAAAATTTGTATATTTACCCTTTGGAACACTGCGACTAACACTGTCTGCTTGAAATTATGGAGAGGCTACTCCATCCCCTGCATTTAGGCCCTTTGGCACAAATCTACACCGTTTCACCGTTCTGAACCAAAATTTGTATACTTACCCTTTGGAACCCTGCGAGTAACACTGTCCACTTAAAATTTTGGACAGACCACTCCATTCCCTGCATTTAGGCACTTTGGCACAAATCTACACCGTTTCACCGATCAGAACCAATATTCGGAAATTTACCCTTTGGTACCCAGCGAGTAACACTGTCTGCTTGAAATTGCGGACCGACCACTCCATTCCCTGCATTTAGGCCCTTTGTCCCAAATCTACACCGTTTCACCGATCTCAACCAAAATGTGTATATTTACCCTTTGGAACACTGCGACTAACACTGTCTGCTTGAAATTGCGGCGAGGCCACTCCATCCCTTGCATTTAGGCTGTGTGGCACAAATCTACACCGTTTCACCGATCTGACCCCAATTTTATATACTTACCCGTAGGAACCCAACAAGTAACACTGTTCACTTTAAATTTCGGACAGACTACACTATTCCCTGCTTTTTGGCCCTTTGGCAGAAAACTACACCGTTTCACCGATCTCAACCATATTTTACATAATTACCCTTTGGAACTCGACGAGTAACACTGTCCACTCGAAATTTCGGACAGACCACTCCATTCCACGCATTTAGGCCCTTTGGCACAAATCTACATCTTTCACCGATCGAAAACAAAATGTGTATACTTACCCTTTGGAACCCGATGAGTAACACTGTCCACTTTAAAATTTGGACAGGCCACTCACTCTATTCCCTGCATTTTGGCCCTTTGGCACAAAACTACACCGTTTCACCGATCTCAACCAGATTTTACATAATTACCGTTTGGAACTCGACGAGTAACACTGTCCACTCGAAATTTCGGACAGACCACTCCATTTCCCGCATTAAGGCCTTTTGGTACAAATCTACATCGTTCACCGATCGAAAACAAAGTGTGTATACTTACCCTTTGGAACCCGATGCGTAACACTGTCCACTTGAAATTTCTCACATACCACTCCATTCCCTGCATTTAGCTCAGGAATTCCTCGGGGTTGCCAGCTTCCTAACTCACCAGTCATGAGCCCTTGAGGGTGTTCCAGAAGTGGTGGGTCTACACACACCCTGCCTCTTTGAGGGCCTTGAGCAGAAGACAGGAGATATTATGAAAAGGAAAAGAAGGCAGACCCCTCGAAGAATGAGGGTATCAGGAAAGATGAGACAAAGCCAATTAAGGCGGGAAATTGAAAGACTCCCTAGCCCTCGGATAGCCTAATACAGTCTGGGTCGGAAGAGAACAAGAGTTGACCAAGGGAGGCCGACAGGAAAGAAAACTGAAATGAGCCCGGCACCAGGAAGCAGAAGCGATGCCAGACTCAGCTGGGGTCCCGTGGTCGCCAACCCACGTCCCACAAGTTGTGAGACCCTGGGGGTGGGGGAGGTCAGTTGTTAGAATACCTTGCTGATTCATCGCGAGGTGACTTGAGATTACTTTCCAGAGCCCGCCGTGTTATCTCCTGCTGTCTATGCTGATGCCAGCACAGGGCCGTTGCGAAACAGTGAGTGATTCCCGGTCAATCTAAATAGGACGGGGAACCCCGAACGCATGTCATCATATTTCGTCATCATCTGCGATCATCTCAGGTTCGTACAGCTTGGACCTATATTCTTTGTCTTTGCCGAGCAGTACGCTCTTTCACTAGACGCATCGAGTACAGGCCTAAGCCAGAAAATAAGGTAGAGACTTTGGAAGACATCGAAGCTAGACACCTGAATTACCTATATCAGTTTTAAAATAACACCATCGTCGTTTAGTAGTCATTTTTAGCCTACTTTTCACATTTTGCAAAAATGAGGAAAAAGTAGACTTATGAGATCGGGCAAATGTGTGTCTGTCTGTCTGTCTGTCTGTCTGTCTGTCTGTCCTTCTGTCTGTCTGTCTGGCTGTGTGTGTGTGTGTCCCTATCAACTCCTAAACGGCTGCAGCAATCGAAACAATATTTGGTAGGAGTAAAGATCTATACCTGAATATCTCACGGCCATATTTGAAAATGATGTCAGTGCTACCAACTGCTAAAAAATCGCAATTGAAATTTGAGCTCCATGTTGGATATCTTGGAAAGTATGAATGGGAGCTATTTCAAAATTGGCACACGTACAGACCATAATATTTCAGTTTAATTTCCAGGTGGCCAGACATGGCAGTGTTGCCAAAATGATTATAAGCCTCCTGATAGGTCCAATTTTTAAATGCATATAACTTCTACACTATCAAGTGGAATTCAACCAAATTTCGTATGTTGTATGTGTACATAACCAGATATGACTGAGCGTATTCTTAAGACCTACCAGGGCAGCCAACTGTTAATAAATGCTCCTAATTTATTTTATCCAAATACCAATACATGAGAAAGTATGCAAGCCGACAGCTTTAAACTATGCACACGTATAGTACCTGACATTCCATATTAATTTGGAGTAACTTATATACGTCAGTGCTACCAACATGATTCTAAGCCTGCTGACAGGTCCAACTTTAAATACATGTAACTTCCATACTATCATTTGGATTTCAACCAAATTTCGTATGTGCTATGTGCACCATAACAGATATGACTATGCGTATTCTAAGGTGCAACCAGGGCTGCCAACTGTTAATATATGCTGTCCCCATTTTTGTTACCCTAATATCAATATATAAGAAAGTATGCAAGCCAATAGCTCTAAACTTTACACACGTATAGTACCTGGCGTTCTAGACGAATTTGGAGTAACTAATATACGTCAGAGCTGCCAACATGATTCTAAGCCTGCTGATAGGTCCAATTTTAAAATGCATGTAACTTCTATACTAACTAATGGATTTCATTCAAAATTGGCACAACAATAGATCATATTATTTCAGATTATTTCTGACCAATACATGCATGACATTGTTGCCAACATGATTTTACGCACGCTGTTAGATCCAATGTTTAACTGCATGTAACGTCCATGCTATTCATTGGACTTCAACCAAATTTTGTATTTTGTACCTTAAGAGACGGAACTAAGAATATATTCAGTCATCAGGGCTGGCAACTGTAGTGCTCTATTAGGATACATTATGCCAGGTATACAGTATTTCTAACTAATTGGAAATTTCGATATTAGCAACTTAATTTCGTCATTATTCTAGATAGGTTCATATTCTGCAGAATAATCATTGGCATGAAAAGTAGGCTGTATAGTTCTTCACGGAACTTCTTGTTTAATTACCTTATTATTATCATCATAAGTGCAAATGACCTAGATGTTACGCGCATCATACCAATAATCACCGCTACATAAAGTATTTCTCGACTGTGATTTTTAAAATATTTATTTTTGGTTGGTTCTTAAGTTTAGGGGCTGCGACAACGCGGTCATGTAGCCCCGTGTACTTTGGGGGTGTGTAGAATCTGTCTGATAACCGGTGTTAATTGTGATGACTGTATTAGTGTGTGTTATCTGTTTTTTAATTTAAGTACAAACTGCAACTTAGAATTCTTCAAATAGTTCGTACTTTTGCCGTCACGACTACTAGGCCAAGTTCGGAACTTAGCTACTAGACGCCACTGCAGTCAGCTCTTGGCAACGGACGTAGACATCTAAGAGCGTTGTTTACCTATCCAATTTAGCTTCACACAGGTGTAATTAGTGGAAGGTTCTTTAACATGCCATAAATCTGACATGGGACCGCCGGCTTTACTGCCCCTCCGAAGAAAGGCATACTGAGGGATTTTTAACGCTCTTGAACCCGCTATCTTGGGCATTGAAGCTCAGCATGCTACCAAATACGCCACCGAAGCCGCCATATTTTTATTACAGTACATTGTGTACATTATAAGTTGAAGTGTCAATTCAATACCGGTAGTAGTTTCCCTTATCATCCTCATCATAAGAGCAAATGACCTACAGTGGATGTTACGCCCATTACACCATTAATCACCACACACAATAAGTCTTCCTCGCCTGTGAATTTCTATTAAGGTAGTTTGTAAGTTTGACGTGTCAATTCAACAGTAGTTTTTATTATAATCCTTATCAAAAGGGCAAATGACATAGATATTACTTCCTCATTGTCTTTGGGGGCAAATGACTTAGATTTTAAGTCCATTATATTTCTAAGGAGACCTTAAAACATTATCATCATTTCACCAGCTTGCCACGGTGGGTGGGTGGATAGCGTGTCGGTCTACTAACCCCAAGATTGCAGGTTCGCCCCTGACCGTGGTAAGTGATTTTTGAAAGGCGGCAAAAATACGATACGCATGTCATACGATGTTGGCATGTCAAAGAACCCATTTGAATTCAGTAGGCCGAGTTCATAATGGCAAAATTAATCTCGGGAGTTTCCGCCAGCACAAAGTTCCTCATTTCTCTACTAGAAAGCGCTATTGTGTTCAAGGAGATTAGATATCTAACATCTAACCTCCTTGACTTTCATAGTCAAGGAACTACGAAATTCGACATGCAAGCTACCCTCGGGGTGTCAAATAGCAAAGCTTGCACCAGGCACCCGAGGCCATACGATATTATTAATATTATTATTATTATTATTATCATTTCACCGGGCGAAGCCGGGTACTACTGCTAGTCTATATATATAAAGCTCAATGTTTGTCTGTCTGTCTGTCTGTCTGTCTGTTATGTATACAAATCCACACTGTTTCACCGATCTGAACCAAAATTTGTATACTTACCCTTCGGAACCCTGCGGGTAACCCTGTCCACTTGAAATTTCCGACAGACCACCCCATTCCCTGCATTTAGGCCGTTTGGCCCAAATCTACACCGTTTCATCGATCTCAACCAAAATTTGTATACATACCCTATGTAACCCTGTGAATAACACTGTCCACTTAAAATTTCGGACAGACCACCCTATTTCCTGCATTTAGGCCCTTTGGCAAACATCTACACCGTTTGACCGATCCGAACCAAAATTTGTATACTTACCCTTTGCAACCCTGCGGGTAACCCTGTCCACTTGAAATTTCGGACAGACCACCCCATTCTCTGCATTTAGGCCCTTTGACCCAAATCTACACCGTTTCACCGATCAGAAACAAAATTTGTATACTTACCCTTTGGTACCCTGCGAGTAACACTGTTTGCTTGAAATTGCGGACAGACCACTCCATTCCCTGCATTTAGGCCCCTTGGCTAAAATCTACACCGTTTCACCGATCTGAACCAAAATGTGTATACTTACCCTTTGTAATTCTGTGAATATCACTGTACACCTAAAATTTCGGACAGACCACCCCATTTCCTGCATTTAGGCCCTTTGGCAAAAATCTATATCGTTTCACCGATCCGGACCAAAATTTGTATACTTACCCTTTCGAACCCTGCGGGTAACCCTGTCCACTTGAAATTGCGGACAGATCACCCCATTCCCTGCATTTAGGCCCTTTGGCACAAATCTACACCGTTTCACCGTTCAGAACCAAAATTTGTATACTTTCCCTTTGGTACCCTGCGAGTAACATTGTCTGCTTGAAATTGCGGACAGACCACTCCATTCCCGGAAAGAGGACAGGGTCCGTCCCAAAGGCAATGGAAAAAAGGGGTAAAACCGGACCCGCTCAGGAAACCCTCAGGGTTGCCATCTCCCGAACTCACCAGCCATGAGCCCTTGAGGATGTAGCACTATTCAGGGTGCACCAGAAGTGGTGGGGCTACACACACCCTGCCTCCTTGAGGGCCTTGAGCAGAAGACATGAGATATTAAGAAAAGAAAAAGAAGGCTGACACCTCGAAGAATGAGGCTATCAGGAATGATTAGACAAGGGCCAATTGAGGCGGGAAAGTGAAAGAGTCGCTAGGCCTCGGATACCCTGATACCATCGGGGTCGGAAGAGAACAAGAGTTTGACCAAGGGAGGCTGACAGGGAAGAGAACTGAAAGAAGCCCGGCACCAGTAAGTAGAAGCAATGCCGGACTCAGTTGGGGTCCCGTGGTCGCAAACCCACGTCCCACAAGTTGAGAGACCTTGGCGGGTGGAGGGAGGAGGAGGGGGCCAGGTGTGAGAATAGCTTGCTGATTCATCGCGAGATGACATGAGAGAAATGTCCAGACCTCGCCGTGTTACCTGGTATTGCTGACTATGCTGATGTTCATACAGGGTCTTTGCTCAAACCACTGTAGTGTTACGAAAGAATGAGTGATTCACCGGTCAATGTGAATAGGACCGGGAACCCCCCCCCCCCCCCGAACGTCTGTCATCATATATCGTCATCATCTGCGATTCGTGCAGCTTGGACCCGGGCAGAACTCGATAAGCTCTTTCACTACACGCATCGAGTATAGGCCTAAGCCAGAAAATAACGTTCAGACTTTGGAAGACATCGAAGGTAGAAATCTAAATTGCCTATATCAGATTTAAAATTACACCATGTTCGTTTAGTAGTCATTTTTCATTACCTTATTATTATCATAAGGTCAAATGACCTAGATGTTACGCCCATTATACCACTAATCACCACACACAATAAGTCTTCATCGCCTGTGAATTTCGAAATATTTCTTTCTATCACGGTAGTTTGTAAGTTTGTCGTGTCAATTCAACAGTAGTTTTCATTATCATCCTCATCAAAAGGGCAAATGGCCTAAATGTTACGTCCATTATACTACTAAGTAACACCACAATCTTCATGGCCTGTGATTTTAAAAATATGTATTTGCATTAATTTGTAAGTTTGATATACCCGTTCAGTAGTAGTCGTCTTCATTATCATCCTCATCAAAAGGGCAAATGACCTAGATGTTACGTCCATTATACTACTAAACAACACCAGAGTCTACCTAGCCTGTGATTTATAAAATGTGTATTTCCATTAGTTTGTAAGTTTAATATACCCGTTCAGTAGTAGTAGTCTTCATTGTCATCCTCATCAAAAGGGAAAATGACCTAGATGTTACGCCCATTATACTACTAGGCAACACCACAGTCTTACTCGCCGGTAATTTAAAAATATGTCTTTCTATTACACTGTAAGTTTATTATACCCGTTCAATAGCAATCGTCGTCAGTATCATCTTCATCAATGACGTTGAGTGTTAAGGAGACTGAAATATTATCATCATTCCACCGGGCGAAGCCGGGTACTACTGCTAGTATACTCTAAAGCACAATATCAAGACCATATCCAAGCCTAATGTTACCATAGACAATTCTTTGCGAACTATCAAAGATCCAGTTAGTCTGGGAAGGTTTAGGATTCCATGTTCCAGTAGTTACGTGCACGTTGGCCAGACATGTAGGAGAATCACAACACGTGTGAAGGAACATCGTAGACACTAATTTACATATTAACCAACCATAGAAGTCAGCTGAACATGTCATACAGAATGACTATCAAATTCTTTTGATGAATATCTGTCCTTTGTTTGGAGAAACATTTCATAACCAGAAACATTCAGGAGGCGATAGAAATAGCTTAACACTCTAGGAACTTCAATTGAGTGATGGTTATCCTTTGAGCATATCATGACTGCCCTTTATAGTCATAACACCATCTTTGTTTGGCTAAGGAGGTCAAGGAGTAGTCAATCTAACCTTGTATCCAATAATTTTTAATCTATGGAGGCAACATGCTATTCTTAGTTTCCTTCTTGTTTTCCCGCCTAATGTAAATTGTATTGACCGACTGAAAAGCTTTCTATAATAAATTCTTATTTTAAGTTTCATCATTGAAACCGGGCTCCGTGGCTTAGGCGGCAGCACGCCGGCCTCTCACTGCTGGGTCCGTGGTTCAAATCCCGGTCACTCCATGTGAGATCTGTGCTGGACAAAACGGAGGCAGACAGGTTTTTCTCCGGGTACTCCGGTTTTCCATGTCAACATTTCATTCCAGAAACACTCTCCACTATCATTTCATTTCATCTGTCATTCATTTAATCATTGCCCCAGAGGAGTGCGACAGGCCTCGGTAGCCGGCACAGTTCATATCCTCGCCGCTAGATTGGGGCTTCATTCATTCCATTCCTGATCCGTTCGGAGACTGGAAGCAGGCTGTGGATTTTCATTTCATTTTCAATGAAACCGGGGCAAGCTGTTGGTGCATTATGTACAGTGTTTCGAACTAAATGCCTCCAACCTCGTCATGGATATGTATGATCGTGAAAGTTTACGAAACCGTATAATAATTAAAGTAGCTTTAAACTTATTATTCTTAAAATAGAAGACGTTTACACACCGACTGTTAAATATATTACTATCATATACAGAACCAACGTCGCAAGCTCAGAGGTAACGTTCTCGCCTGTTGATCCCAAGGTTGCAGGATCGAATCCTGGTAAATTCAGTTGACATTTGAGGATGCGCAAATGAGAGGGAGCCGTGTCAAAAGATTTACTGAAAAGTTAAAGATCCCCTTCGGGGCAACATTCCGGCACCCCGGCGTCTCTAAAAGCCGCAGTAGTTAAAAGGGACGTAAAACCAATAACATTATTATTATACTAGCAGTAGTACCCGGCTTCGCCCGGTGAAATGATGATAATGTTTTAAGGTCTCCTTAGAAATATAATGGACTTAAAATCTAAGTCATTTGCCCCCAAAGACAATGAGGAAGTAATATCTAGGTCATTTGCCCTTTTGATAAGGATTATAATAAAAACTACTGTTGAATTGACACGTCAAACTTACAAACTACCTTAATAGAAATTCACAGGCGAGGAAGACTTATTGTGTGTGGTGATTAATGGTGTAATGGGCGTAACATCCACTGTAGGTCATTTGCTCTTATGATGAGGATGATAAGGGAAACTACTACCGGTATTGAATTGACACTTCAACTTATAATGTACACAATGTACTGTAATAAAAATATGGCGGCTTCGGTGGCGTATTTGGTAACATGCTGAGCTTCAATGCCCAAGATAGCGGGTTCAAGAGCGTTAAAAATCCCTCAGTATGCCTTTCTTCGGAGGGGCAGTAAAGCCGGCGGTCCCATGTCAGATTTATGGCATGTTAAAGAACCTTCCACTAATTACACCTGTGTGAAGCTAAATTGGATAGGTAAACAACGCTCTTAGATGTCTACGTCCGTTGCCAAGAGCTGACTGCAGTGGCGTCTAGTAGCTAAGTTCCGAACTTGGCCTAGTAGTCGTGACGGCAAAAGTACGAACTATTTGAAGAATTCTAAGTTGCAGTTTGTACTTAAATTAAAAAACAGATAACACACACTAATACAGTCATCACAATTAACACCGGTTATCAGACAGATTCTACACACCCCCAAAGTACACGGGGCTACATGACCGCGTTGTCGCAGCCCCTAAACTTAAGAACCAACCAACCAAAAATAAATATTTTAAAAATCACAGTCGAGAAATACTTTATGTAACGGTGATTATTGGTATGATGCGCGTAACATCTAGGTCATTTGCACTTATGATGATAATAATAAGGTAATTAAACAAGAAGTTCCGTGAAGAACTATACAGCCTACTTTTCATGCCAATGATTATTCTGCAGAATATGAACCTATCTAGAATAATGACGAAATTAAGTTGCTAATATCGAAATTTCCAATTAGTTAGAAATACTGTATACCTGGCATAATGTATCCTAATAGAGCACTACAGTTGGCAGCCCTGATGACTGAATATATTCTTAGTTCCGTCTCTTAAGGTACAAAATACAAAATTTGGTTGAAGTCCAATGAATAGCATGGACGTTACATGCAGTTAAACATTGGATCTAACAGCGTGCGTAAAATCATGTTGGCAACAATGTCATGCATGTATTGGTCAGAAATAATCTGAAATAATATGATCTATTGTTGTGCCAATTTTGAATGAAATCCATTAGTTTGTATAGAAGTTACATGCATTTTAAAATTGGACCTATCAGCAGGCTTAGAATCATGTTGGCAGCTCTGACGTATATTAGTTACTCCAAATTCGTCTAGAACGCCAGGTACTATACGTGTGTAAAGTTTAGAGCTATTGGCTTGCATACTTTCTTATATATTGATATTAGGGTAACAAAAATGGGGACAGCATATATTAACAGTTGGCAGCCCTGGTTGCACCTTAGAATACGCATAGTCATATCTGTTATGGTACACATAGCACATACGAAATTTGGTTGAAATCCAAATGATAGTATGGAAGTTACATGTATTTAAAGTTGGACCTGTCAGCAGGCTTAGAATCATGTTGGTAGCACTGACGTATATAAGTTACTCCAAATTAATATGGAATGTCAGGTACTATACGTGTGCATAGTTTAAAGCTGTCGGCTTGCATACTTTCTCATGTATTGGTATTTGGATAAAATAAATTAGGAGCATTTATTAACAGTTGGCTGCCCTGGTAGGTCTTAAGAATACGCTCAGTCATATCTGGTTATGTACACATACAACATACGAAATTTGGTTGAATTCCACTTGATAGTGTAGAAGTTATATGCATTTAAAAATTGGACCTATCAGGAGGCTTATAATCATTTTGGCAACACTGCCATGTTTGGCCTCCTGGAAATTAAACTGAAATATTATGGTATGTACGTGTGCCAATTTTGAAATAGCTCCCATTCATACTTTCCAAGATATCCAACATGGAGCTCAAATTTCAATTGCGATTTTTTAGCAGTTGGTAGCACTGACATCATTTTCAAATATGGCCGTGAGATATTCAGGTATAGATCTTTACTCCTACCAAATTTTGTTTCGATTGCTGCAGCCGGTTAGGAGTTGATAGGGACACACACACACACAGCCAGACAGACAGACAGAAGGACAGACAGACAGACAGACAGACAGACAGACAGACAGACAGACACACATTTTCCCGATCTCATAAGTCTACTTTTTCCTCATTTTTGCAAAATGTGAAAAGTAGGCTAAAAATGACTACTAAACGACGATGGTGTTATTTTAAAACTGATATAGGTAATTCAGGTGTCTAGCTTCGATGTCTTCCAAAGTCTCTACCTTATTTTCTGGCTTAGGCCTGTACTCGATGCGTATAGTGAAAGAGCGTACTGCTCGGCAAACACAAAGAATATAGGTCCAAGCTGTACGAACCTGAGATGATCGCAGATGATGACGAAATATGATGACACGCGTTCGGGGTTCCCCGTCCTATTTAGATTGACCGGGAATCACTCACTGTTTCGCAACGGCCCTGTGCTGGCATCAGCATAGACAGCAGGAGATAACACGGCGGGCTCTGGAAAGTAATCTCAAGTCACCTCGCGATGAATCAGCAAGGTATTCTAACAACTGACCTCCCCCCCCCCCCCAGGGTCTTACAACTTGTGGGACGTGGGTTGGCGACCACGGGACCCCAGCTGAGTCTGGCATCGCTTCTGCTTCCTGGTGCCGGGCTCATTTCAGTTTTCTTTCCTGTCGGCCTCCCTTGGTCAACTCTTGTTCTCTTCCGACCCAGACTGTATTAGGCTATCCGAGGGCTAGGGAGTCTTTCAATTTCCCGCCTTAATTGGCTTTGTCTCATCTTTCCTGATACCCTCATTCTTCGAGGGGTCTGCCTTCTTTTCCTTTTCATAATATCTCCTGTCTTCTTCTCAAGGCCCTCAAAGAGGCAGGGTGTGTGTAGACCCACCACTTCTGGAACACCCTCAAGGGCTCATGACTGGTGAGTTAGGAAGCTGGCAACCCCGAGGAATTCCTGAGCTAAATGCAGGGAATGGAGTGGTATGTGAGAAATTTCAAGTGGACAGTGTTACGCATCGGGTTCCAAAGGGTAAGTATACACACTTTGTTTTCGATCGGTGAACGATGTAGATTTGTACCAAAAGGCCTTAATGCGGGAAATGGAGTGGTCTGTCCGAAATTTCGAGTGGACAGTGTTACTCGTCGAGTTCCAAAGGGTAATTATGTAAAATATGGTTGAGATCGGTGAAACGGTGTAGTTTTCTGCCAAAGGGCCAAAAAGCAGGGAATAGTGTGGTCTGTCCGAAATTTAAAGTGAACAGTGTTACTTGTTGGGTTCCTACGGGTAAGTATATAAAATTGGGGTCAGATCGGTGAAACGGTGTAGATTTGTGCCACACAGCCTAAATGCAAGGGATGGAGTGGCCTCGCCGCAATTTCAAGCAGACAGTGTTAGTCGCAGTGTTCCAAAGGGTAAATATACACATTTTGGTTGAGATCGGTGAAACGGTGTAGATTTGGGACAAAGGGCCTAAATGCAGGGAATGGAGTGGTCGGTCCGCAATTTCAAGCAGACAGTGTTACTCGCTGGGTACCAAAGGGTAAATTTCCGAATATTGGTTCTGATCGGTGAAACGGTGTAGATTTGTGCCAAAGTGCCTAAATGCAGGGAATGGGGTGGTCTGTCCAAAATTTTAAGTGGACAGTGTTACTCGCAGGGTTCCAAAGGGTAAGTATACAAATTTTGGTTCTGATCGGTGAAACGGTGTTGATTTGTGCCAAAGGGCCTGAATGCAGGGAATGGAGTGGTCTGTCCGCAATTTCAAGCAGACAGTGTTACTCGCAGGCTTTCAAAGGGTGAGTATACAAATTTTGGTTGAGATCGGTGGAACGGTGTAGATTTGGGCCAAAGGGCCTGAATGCAGGGAATGGAGTGGTCCGTCCGCAATTTCAAGCGGACAGTGTTACTCGCAGGGTTCCAAAGGGTAAGAATACGAATTTTGGTTCTGATCTGTGAAACGGTGTAGATTTGGACCAAAGGGCCTAAATGCAGGGAATGGGGTGGTCTGTCCGAAATGTCAAGTGGACAGTGTTACTCGCAGGGTTCCAAAGGGTAAGTATACACATTTTGGTTCAGATAGGTGAAACGGTGTATATTTGTGCAAAAATGGCCTAAATGCAGCGAATGGCGTGGTCTGTCCGAAATTTCAAGCAGACAGTGTTACTCGCAGGGTACCAAAGGGTAAGAATACGAATTTTGGTTCTGATCGGTTAAACGGTGTAGATTGGGACCAAAGGGCCTAAATGCAGGGAATGGGGTGGTCTGTCCGAAATTGTAAGTGGACAGTGTTACTCGCAGGGTTCCAAAGGGTAAATATACACATTTTGGTTGAGATCGGTGAAACGGTGTGGATTTGGACCAAAGGGCCTAAATGCAGGGAATGGGGTGGTCTGTCCGAATTTTTAAGTGGACAGTGTTACTCGCAGGGTTCCAAAGGTTAAATATACAAATTTTGGTTGAGATCGGTGAAACGGTGTGGATTTGGACCAAAGGGCCTAAATGCAGCGAATGGCGTGGTCTGTCCGAAATTTCAAGCAGACAGTGTTACTCGCAGGGTACCAAAGGGTAAGAATACGAATTTTGGTTCTGATCGGTGAAACGGTGTAGATTGGGACCAAAGGGCCTAAATGCAGGGAATGGGGTGGTCTGTCCGAAATTTTAAGTGGACAGTGTTACTCGCAGGGTTCCAAAGGGTAAATATACAAATTTTGGTTGAGATCGGTGAAACGGTGTGGATTTGGACCAAAGGGCCTAAATGCAGGGAATGGGGTGGTCTGTCCGAATTTTTAAGTGGACAGTGTTACTCGCAGGGTTCCAAAGGTAAAATATACAAATTTTGGTTGAGATTGGTGAAACGGTGTGGATTTGGACCAAAGGGCCTAAATGCAGGGAATGGGGTGGTCTGTCCGAATTTTTAAGTGGACAGTGTTACTCGCAGGGTTCCAAAGGTAAAATATACAACTTTTGGTTCAGATCGGTGAAACGGTGTAGATTTGTGCAAAAGGGCCTAAATGCAGGGCATGGGGTGGTCTGTCCGAAATTTAATGTTGACAGGGTTACCCGCAGGGTCCCAAAGGGTAAGTATACAAATTTTGGTTCAGATCGGTGAAACGGTGTAGATTTGTATACATAACAGACAGACAGACAGACAGACAGACAGACAGACAGACAAACTTTGTGCTTTATATATATAGATTACCGGTATTAGAATAAACATAATTATATTTTCACAATATACAGTATATATTTACAACCTTTATGACGTATTCGCCCCATACTTTTAGACGTTTCGTCTATTATCACTGGCGGTTGTGAAATTGCTATTTACTTTAACTATGTCACAGCTATGGTAACAATATTTCACTCTTTTCACATTATATCAAATTAATCCGATATTTATTTATCGTATGGCTTTTAGTGCCGGGAGTGTCCGAGTACATGTTCGGCTCGCCTGAGTCTGTAGCTGCTTCCAGCGGACACCCCTAGGGTGAGGTACAAGTTCCGTTCAATTTCAAGTAGTTCCAACTTTCGCTACTAGATACCAATGATACCTAGTGGTGAACGTTGGAACTTTGATAGAGCGTTCCAACGAAATCTAACCTAACAATTTAGCTTCAAACAAGTTTAGTCTGTGGAAGGATATTTTACAAGCCATAAATCTTTAAATGGGACCGCCGGCTTTACTTCCCCTCCGAAGGAAGGCATACTGAAGGATTTTTAACGCTCTTAAAAATCCGACGACTTCGGCCGGGTTTGAACCCGCTATCTTGGGAACAGCAGTTCAGCGTGCTACCAACTACGCCACCGAAGCCGCTAAATTAATCCGATAACACTAATATTAACAGAACACATAACATATTTCTTTCATTAAGAAATTACGTGTAACATTAACTATAAAGAAATATTTATAATTAAATAACATCAAAAATGGAGAGTCGTTACTTGGTGGAAATTATTTTTTTATATTGAACCCTTATCATTGTGTCCAATAATAATGTTTCATATTAATAAAAACGATGGAAATACTAAATACATGATATGCTGGATATTTGAGTAATATTGATGTAGCAAGAAATCTGGACTTGGTAAGACATGCTACGTGCTGGCTGGAAATGACCAATAGTTTCACAACCAATGTTATTCTTGGATTTCTGAGAAAATCAGATATGACGCTGTGGCGTACGTGACCATAAAAGGCCAAAATGCTGCGTACAAGGCAAGGAGTGAGAGAGAGGAGAATAGTCGTGACGTCAAAATAAGGGCGGGATTTGTAAGGTCAGAGCTCCAACGCCAACTTATCTGACCAATAAGAAAACATGACGCCAGAACATAGCGTCAGTGTGTTTTGCGCGGCAATCGGATATAAAAAGATCTAGCGATCGGTTTGCTTGTTCGACGGCAGATTCGCGACCTGTGAGAAAATACAAGAATTTTGAGAGGTCACACATAATTATAGGCCCATTACTTAAAATATTGAGGAGCTGTTTTACTCCCACCATTGAAACTTTAGGCTTTCTGTATATATACAAATGTCTGAGATGAACCGGGACACTCCTAATTATTCTTCGACAGTCATTTTAAGACGTCCTTAAGACGATATGGTTTTAAAATTATAATTGTGTGTCGGCAACGAAGTTGGAAATTTTCATAAATTGTGAGATGGCAATTAGCCATAGAATAGGGAAAGTCGACGATTCTGCATAGGACGATCTGAGGAAATAAAATACTTAGAACGCAGATAGAACAGTTTAAAAACTTTGATTTAATTGTGTTTTAACAGCAGCAAAATGTCGACCATGGAGAGAAGACAGCAAGCTTCATCCTCCATTACCATCAGTGTTATGGGCTAACGGCCTAATGATGGGAATTGACGAGGCGGGAGGCCTCTGGAAAGCAGTTTAAGTGATGAGTATTAAAAAATTGATTTATTGATTTTGGACGAGGGGAATCGCGAGAGATGTGTGGAACTTTGTATAGATTTTATTTGTGTGGTTTAATTTAAATTTTAGGGTTTGATTTCTTAACTGACATGCGTGTAGTAAATTTTGGCATTGCGTGACAATTATGTTGTACAGTAAATTTTGTAATATAAATGTTTTCCTTATGTATACGTATTTCTTTTAGCGAAACGGCCGCATCGATTAACGTATCTATAAAAAGTGTAGCCGTGAATGAGAACCTAGGAACGACAATGATAAATGGACTGATTTAATGTTATGTTAAACTAATTACTACGTGGGGGGAATATTTGCATTTTGTTGCTTTGATAACTCGGGCTAGGATTGATCCTGTTATTTATTCTTTATTGTCATTTGGACATGTTGTGTGTCATTATCTGAGAGGTGTGCTGATTAATGCTACGACGAGATCTTCGAGAAATGTGCCACGTGTTTTTGGGTGTAAGTGATGATGATGAGGAGAGGTAAAGCCTGTCCATGACTACGATATTATTCCGGCAAACTAGTTATCCGTGTGGATAAGTTTGACCTGGGAATGTATTCTTAAAAATCCCTGAGAGGATGTTTTGAGATAATGTGTTATTTATTTGTACGCGTTTAACAGGTGGCGATTAGCCAAGGTGCTGTACGCTGGCTATGGGCCAGAATCTATATTTAGCATGGCACTAATTGCTACTTGGGGGAAGAAATCAGCCACTCTCTCGGTGATGCGATAACAGGCCCGGTTGTCTCCAGCTCGTTATGACACGTTATGTTTGCTTTAAAGCCTTATGAGTTAAGGTTATTTTATTTGGTTTAATTTGGGAAGTTGCCATGTTGTCGATCCAAGTTTCTTTTATCATTACTACGACTTATTTGTTCATTGTTTTAAAACGCCAAACTTTCCGGCGTGAAAATTAAAAGTTATATTTTGTTGTTGTTGGCTCTTATTTTCAAGGCCATTGTATTCATATAAATATAATTTGGCAACCGGCCAAACCTGTTCATGTCATGTTATGCTATCCTAGTGTTTAAGGTATAAGACGGTAATTCCGCAGCCCTTAGTTTAAATAATACACACGTGTATTTGGTTGTGGTAATCTAAGGTTAGAGCATGTCAGTAGTGTATATAAATATGTAATTGTTGTTCCCACATTTCCGTAATTCGTCCTTCGCAGTACGGAGTCCGTTCCCGAACCAACTGTTTTGGTCGGAAACGAGCGCCCGTCAAAATGCTCATTACTTGAACTAGTCTTAAAACCCGTGTCGCTCATAAATATTGAATTTTTGTACTATTTTATTTGTTTGTTACATTTGGATCTTGTGATCCGTTTTCTTTTGTTACTTTGATTTAAGTGACATTGCAGTCACAATGCTTGTTGACAGCTGTCATGCCATGTCGTCATGGTACGTCAGGCTGATCAGTGTTAGATCTGTTCACGCGAGTGAACAATAAAAGGGTGGTTATAGTTTTCTTTTTTTATGTTTGATTCAGTTAATAAATTTCATTTGTTAGTAGATCCTGTTGTTTTTCTTGGCTTTATAAATATAATAAGTTAACCTTATGAACCCTGGAAGTTATGTTGATAGCAAAACCTCTAAATCACATTCACAAGAATCCATTACGACCCCGAAATTTTGAATCTTGTCTACATGCTATTTTCCAAAGGGTTTATAAGAGTTACTTTGGCTTCCGAACGTGTGGCATTTGTGTATTAGAGTAAAAAAAATAGATCACCGGCATGTGATAAGTTTATTAACGTAAGTTAGGCGAAGATAGTACCGCCAAATGTTTGAAAATATAAAGTCATGGAGTTTGCAATAAAGTAAATGTGGAACAAATTAAGTGTTTGAACTTTGATTAAAATTAGAACAAACTGTTCCAGGCGCCCAATAAAATTAAATTAGCTTTGTGTAGAAAAGCCAAACTCAAAGAATTGTTTGACAGGAAGGTTAGACCTTAAAAACTAATTAATACTCTATTAATTGGTTAAAATTTGTAAGTAAAGTAAGGTCAGGAAGATTATAACTGAATCAAAGGGTTAAAATTAAATGGAATAATAAGTAAATTATACTCAGTGATGCTATAGTTTGTGGGAGTAATTTAAAGTAAATGAACTGAGTATGTAAAGGGTTAATGTGTGTATATTTAATATATGTGAGCGCGCGTATCCAGGGCTCCGCCCTTATGTCATTTCCCTATGTCTCAAATATATTATTGTTGTGATGGCAACTCTGGGAGAAATTCGCGAAGTGATTGAACTAGCATCCGCTCGTACGCGAGAACAACTTAGTGAGATGAGAAAGGACATAACCAATGAAATACAGACACAGTTAGCGGCAAATAGTGAAGAAACACAGACACAGTTAGCGGCAAATAGTGAAGAAATGCAGACACAGTTAGCTGCTATAAATAAACAATCGGAAGAAATACAGACACAGTTAAACACAAAACTATCCGAAGTTAACGAGAATATAAATCAGAAAATCGCTACACAAAACATTCTGGTTAGTGAACAATTACATAGGCAGTCTGAGAAAAACAATGAAATATTAAACGCACAAGACGAAAGGAACACTCAAAATCTAGCTGCGCTAACGGTAGAAATCAAAGAGCACACAAAAGAACAGCTAATCCAATTAGCAAAGGACGTTAGCACTAACAATACCAAACAATTAGGAATAATAAAAGGTATCGAAGATTCGTTTAAAAAGGAAATAAAAGGAATGGATGAGACTGTTATGGCAAAACTAGCACAAATCGAGCAAGCGTGTTTGACCAGCTCATCTGAAATCAAAGAAGCACACACAAACTTAGAAAAAAGGTTTGAGATGATCGAACGAGGGACACAGGGTATGCAAGATCAGATAATTACAGTAGATAACAATATCACGGGCTTAGTGACGGAACTCAACAAATTAGAAATACAATCAATTAAGAAATGGAAAAAGTTAGAAATTGACCAGGAAGAAATTAAACAAACATTAGAACAGAACAACATTTCTCTGGGAGAAAGGATAGATAAACTTGAAGATAATCAGGAGGCTAATCAACAGGAAGTCGAAAAACGCTTTGTTAAATTGAAGGATACTATTAGGAAAGATTGGACCAAGATGAGCGCTGATTCGAAAGATGAACGGCTCGCAGTAAGCAAGAAGCTAGGGGAAAATAACGCGAAAATACAGGCGTTAGAAGAAAATATGAAGTTAAGGTTTCAAATTCAAGAGGACCGCATGATAAAATCGGAGTTGCAGTCACTTGGACATAATACGATGTTTGCGACACTAATGGAAAAGGGGAAAGGGGAGAATGCGGAAAGAGAGCACACAATAGACAGCCACGAGCTTGGGCAAAGTCCAAGAACGGTAGACACGCAAGCATTCCAGAATTATGAGGGTCGTAGCTCGACACCTCAAAACACACAACTTCCCACGCAAGTTATACAAGTCATCCGTGGAAACGAATTTAAACCGAATAAGTTTTTACCAGAGAGCGGAGGGACACCTAAAGCTTTCTTAAGGGAACTGACAGAATATTTTTCGGACCAAAATGTTAGCTCAACGCGACAATTAAGAATGGTTGAAAAATTTTTGGCGGGCTCAGCACTTACCTGGTATCTTGGATTTAAGAACACATTTAAATCAATGGAAGGTTTCCACAAGGCCTTCCTAAGCAAATACTGGAGTGGGTCGTATCAACAAAGCTTGCGAATGGACTTATACTCGCGTAAATACCATTCCACGCATCAGACGAAATATGCAGATTTTTTCGCCATGCAACTTGTCAAATTGCAAGATCTTGATAATCCCCCAGCGAAATGGAGCTAATAACTACTATAGGAAAGCAGATGCCTATTAGCGTTCAGCAATTCTTGGTGGCGGCAAATATTACGACCGTGGTCCAGGCAGAAGAGGTATTAAGGAAGATAGATGAAACCACTAATTACATCAACCCGAGAGAGAAGAGACAGATAGAGTTAGTTAATGCAGTCGAAGTAGTCAAGACACCGAACAAAAACACGAGGTCGCAAGCTACAAACACTGAGGATAACCAAAGACGGCAGAGCACCGAAGAATATGAGCCGAGATCTCAACCGAGATACGAAAATAGGGACAGAAACCATAACAATCAGGAAGAAACTAACCGCTACCGGAACACAAACAATCAGCAGTGGCGAGATAATAGGAGATACCAAACGTCATACAATAGGAATAATAATAATAACGCACCTTACAATCGAGGATGGCATGGAGGACACTATAATCAACAATATAGGCCCAGAGACAATAGGCGTTACAACCAGCAACATAACGCACAAGATAACCAGCGGTTTAACGAGCAATCGGATCCAAGGGATGATCAGAGAAATTGGAACGAGAGACACGCTGAGTCACAACAGTACCTGGAGGAGCCACGTAACATGGAAGGAAATAATGATAAATGGGAAAGAGCGATAGATCGGCGGAAGAATCCCGACAACCACGAGGAGGAAAACGGAACACATCAAATGTTGGAGGCCATGCATGTAGAAACCCAGAGATATTTGGAGGAGCTGCATGGAGAAGAAGAAAATAGAGCAGCCAACAATAGGAAACAGAAGAATAGCAGGAGAGATTCGCAGACCGTGTCAGGCAAGGGTCTCGAAATATGGTAAAAAAAAGTTATTGTACGGAAATCGGAGAAGAAGAAGGGAGAAGGAAGAAGATGGCAACGCGGGGGGAGAAGAAGGAGATGACATCACGGTAAAATGGAGAAGAGACAGGAGCGGCTTAAGGAAGTTCAACTAGGGGTTACGAACTTAGGTAACAACGCCTACAGAGTCCGAGAGGTGAGCACAGGAAACATGGCAGTATATAATATCTCTAATTTAAAAATTGTATCATCAGAGAGAGCCATACGAACCGAGAAATAATGTTACTGCAGCAAATTAAACATTCGCGTGATAACATACAACAAAAGATACGGGGGTACTCGAGTGGTGAAAGCGCTCAAAAGACAGCTCTGACGTGTTTACAAGTTCAGGCGGAAGTCGTTAATGAATATGTTGATGTTTTGAAAGAGTGAGAGGGGAGACGAGTAGCAAGGAAAGAGGCCGGAGGGCATAAGTATACAGGAATTTCCTAATGAGTTTGGAACGAGACGGCTACTGAAACAGACAGAGGCGGACAGTCATTATATTTGAGGGTGACCAGCAACTTCAAATTTGAGCCAGAAAAGTAGGGGATGTGAAATTCGACTTCATTTGAGTTCGAATTTCATCAACTAGGGGTCAGATGAACCCTTATCATTGTGTCCAATAATAATGTTTCATATTAATAAAAACGATGGAAATACTAAATACATGATATGCTGGATATTTGAGTAATATTGATGTAGCAAGAAATCTGGACTTGGTAAGACATGCTACGTGCTGGCTGGAAATGACCAATAGTTTCACAACCAATGTTATTCTTGGATTTCTGAGAAAATCAGATATGACGCTGTGGCGTACGTGACCATAAAAGGCCAAAATGCTGCGTACAAGGCAAGGAGTGAGAGAGAGGAGAATAGTCGTGACGTCAAAATAAGGGCGGGATTTGTAAGGTCAGAGCTCCAACGCCAACTTATCTGACCAATAAGAAAACATGACGCCAGAACATAGCGTCAGTGTGTTTTGCGCGGCAATCGGATATAAAAAGATCTAGCGATCGGTTTGCTTGTTCGACGGCAGATTCGCGACCTGTGAGAAAATACAAGAATTTTGAGAGGTCACACATAATTATAGGCCCATTACTTAAAATATTGAGGAGCTGTTTTACTCCCACCATTGAAACTTTAGGCTTTCTGTATATATACAAATGTCTGAGATGAACCGGGACACTCCTAATTATTCTTCGACAGTCATTTTAAGACGTCCTTAAGACGATATGGTTTTAAAATTATAATTGTGTGTCGGCAACGAAGTTGGAAATTTTCATAAATTGTGAGATGGCAATTAGCCATAGAATAGGGAAAGTCGACGATTCTGCATAGGACGATCTGAGGAAATAAAATACTTAGAACGCAGATAGAACAGTTTAAAAACTTTGATTTAATTGTGTTTTAACAGCAGCAAAATGTCGACCATGGAGAGAAGACAGCAAGCTTCATCCTCCATTACCATCAGTGTTATGGGCTAACGGCCTAATGATGGGAATTGACGAGGCGGGAGGCCTCTGGAAAGCAGTTTAAGTGATGAGTATTAAAAAATTGATTTATTGATTTTGGACGAGGGGAATCGCGAGAGATGTGTGGAACTTTGTATAGATTTTATTTGTGTGGTTTAATTTAAATTTTAGGGTTTGATTTCTTAACTGACATGCGTGTAGTAAATTTTGGCATTGCGTGACAATTATGTTGTACAGTAAATTTTGTAATATAAATGTTTTCCTTATGTATACGTATTTCTTTTAGCGAAACGGCCGCATCGATTAACGTATCTATAAAAAGTGTAGCCGTGAATGAGAACCTAGGAACGACAATGATAAATGGACTGATTTAATGTTATGTTAAACTAATTACTACGTGGGGGGAATATTTGCATTTTGTTGCTTTGATAACTCGGGCTAGGATTGATCCTGTTATTTATTCTTTATTGTCATTTGGACATGTTGTGTGTCATTATCTGAGAGGTGTGCTGATTAATGCTACGACGAGATCTTCGAGAAATGTGCCACGTGTTTTTGGGTGTACGTGATGATGATGAGGAGAGGTAAAGCCTGTCCATGACTACGATATTATTCCGGCAAACTAGTTATCCGTGTGGATAAGTTTGACCTGGGAATGTATTCTTAAAAATCCCTGAGAGGATGTTTTGAGATAATGTGTTATTTATTTGTACGCGTTTAACAGGTGGCGATTAGCCAAGGTGCTGTACGCTGGCTATGGGCCAGAATCTATATTTAGCATGGCACTAATTGCTACTTGGGGGAAGAAATCAGCCACTCTCTCGGTGATGCGATAACAGGCCCGGTTGTCTCCAGCTCGTTATGACACGTTATGTTTGCTTTAAAGCCTTATGAGTTAAGGTTATTTTATTTGGTTTAATTTGGGAAGTTGCCATGTTGTCGATCCAAGTTTCTTTTATCATTACTACGACTTATTTGTTCATTGTTTTAAAACGCCAAACTTTCCGGCGTGAAAATTAAAAGTTATATTTTGTTGTTGTTGGCTCTTATTTTCAAGGCCATTGTATTCATATAAATATAATTTGGCAACCGGCCAAACCTGTTCATGTCATGTTATGCTATCCTAGTGTTTAAGGTATAAGACGGTAATTCCGCAGCCCTTAGTTTAAATAATACACACGTGTATTTGGTTGTGGTAATCTAAGGTTAGAGCATGTCAGTAGTGTATATAAATATGTAATTGTTGTTCCCACATTTCCGTAATTCGTCCTTCGCAGTACGGAGTCCGTTCCCGAACCAACTGTTTTGGTCGGAAACGAGCGCCCGTCAAAATGCTCATTACTTGAACTAGTCTTAAAACCCGTGTCGCTCATAAATATTGAATTTTTGTACTATTTTATTTGTTTGTTACATTTGGATCTTGTGATCCGTTTTCTTTTGTTACTTTGATTTAAGTGACATTGCAGTCACAATGCTTGTTGACAGCTGTCATGCCATGTCGTCATGGTACGTCAGGCTGATCAGTGTTAGATCTGTTCACGCGAGTGAACAATAAAAGGGTGGTTATAGTTTTCTTTTTTTATGTTTGATTCAGTTAATAAATTTCATTTGTTAGTAGATCCTGTTGTTTTTCTTGGCTTTATAAATATAATAAGTTAACCTTATGAACCCTGGAAGTTATGTTGATAGCAAAACCTCTAAATCACATTCACAAGAATCCATTACGACCCCGAAATTTTGAATCTTGTCTACATGCTATTTTCCAAAGGGTTTAATATATCGCTTATCTCCCCACTCGGTTTCACCCACGGACTATGTGAGGGATCATTCCTCTACCGTCGCAAGGAGAGTGTCTGGGAGCTGAACACACTTTGTCAGCAGACACACCTTCTCATTCTCCTACCAAAATACGAGTATACAGGGTCAGTCATCTAAGCTCTCTCTCAAATATATTCTAAAACGTTATATTCTCTTTTCGTTTTTGCTATGGAGTTTATGAAATAAATTTAAATACCTTTTCATTATTTCATTCATTGCGAAGGTATCGGTACCACTTTGTTATTAGCCTACTTCTCACATTTTGTAACAAGTAGTTCCGTGAAGAACAAAAGCCTATTTTCATATATCCTACTTATCTTAATTGCTAATATCAACATACAAAATTTTAGTTTGATTGCTGTAATAGATTCGTAGATATTGAGAACCAAATAAATATTTCTTATGGTCACCATGTTGGATTTTTATAAAAGTAGGTATTAGAGTTATGTACGGTTACATGAAGATTATTGTTTACGTGTAGTATTCAAACTTCAATCGCATGCTTAGGACACAATAAGTAAATACGAGATTTAAAAATTTCCCACAGCTGCCATCTTGTGGTTATGGAAACAATTGAAATAAATTAGATGCCATTGGATTGACATTTGTATAAGGATTTACTGTACCAAGTTTCACGGCATTCGGATGGTTATATTGCGAGAAACGTCCATTTGGATATTTATACTTCGCGTCGCCGCCATGTTGGATTTGTGATCACCAGGTTATTGACAGTCCTATAGGTGAACTTATGTTCATAGTCCCTATGAACAACGACAACAAAAAAGGATAAGTTTGATTGCTCTATAGGCCAGGCGACAGGTAGTTCAATAAGGAAATAATTAGTGGAAAGCTATAAATTGCTTTAATCGCTTTATTTGGAGCCAGATATTACTCTCCCAAGTTTTCCCCCTCGAGCGAAGTCCGATTTGTCCCTTCTGGCCCTAAGAAGGTACAGTTTTTCGGTATTTTGCAAATATCTCCCAAACCATCAACTTTATCAAGAAAATACTTATTATAAAAATAATCTAGAGTAAATTTCCTACAAAAATGTATCGTACCTTTTGTCTCTAAAGTGAACCGTTAGGATGCTACGACCATTCAAAGTGTAGCCCTTTTTGATTCTTGCGGAAAAGCTATGGAAATGATACGCCATATCAAAGTTTCTACATGTTATAAATATTTGTCAGCATTCCAGTTTTTCTAATAAATTGGAGGAACTATCCCAACATGGACTGACGGCAAAGCTCTGGATTCAATATTTCGAGATAGGCACTCTGCTGAAACAGTTCGTGTATGCAGAAAGAAGTGGAAACTGGCAACTACATCTAGACTCCATTCAGAAGATGCTGCCTTATTTCCACGCTAGTGGTCACTTTTTATATGCGAAATCTTGCCACTTATATCAGCAAGATATATTCGATCTACGATCCAAACTTACTCCATCCGAATATGACCAATTTGTGAACAATGGATTTTTTTACGGTGCGAAGATCCGATAGGTTTTGGTTGGGGATTTGGTCCGATATGACCATAGAACAAACGCTTTTGCGATCGATGAAAAGTAGCGGTGGTCTTACGCACGGGCGCGGCATAACCAACAGCGTACTGGCGCAGTGGATTCTCGCGATGCCTGTGCCAACACCACCTAGAGAGAAAGCCTTGCGATATGAAGTTGACAAGCGAGTGACGTCACGGAAGCCCGGCCGTGGACATTGAGACATAACATTCGAGTTTGCAGGTTATGGTATGGTTTCCGCGTGTTGTGTGTTGTGTTTACAGTCCCAGGTACTGATTTTCTCAGATTTCCTACCCGGTTATACTTAATGGTTATCAGTGCAGTGTAAAGTTGTGCCTATTAAGTGCAGTGTTAGAAATTGTAAAGGCAATTACGCCAATGGACCGAAAGTAAACGTTTTCTCATTTCCTAATGATGAAGGTGAAAAGTCGAAATGGATACGAGCTATTCACCGCAAGGATTTTATTCCTACGAAATATTCTATGGTACGTGTTACATCAATACTTATGCTTCAATTCTCACAAGTTTAGTGTAATGGGAGGAAGGAACTTTGTAACCAAGTCTCTTTTCTTGTAGGTGTGTGCCATCCATTTCAAGCCACATGAGATTCAATAGACCACTAGTATGTATGATGAAAAGAATGGAAAGCTAGTTACTGCTCCGTTGTATAAACCGAGACTGATAAGAGGTTAGTTAGCAGATAGTCCTACCCTTAAATTTTAGCATAGGCTAGCTCTCCTGATCACGAAAATTCATTTAGATGTAGAAGTCAGAATTTTCTAGCCTAAATTATGTGCTACAGACTAATGTCGTAGGTTAGGTTTATTTGTTTTATGGGGCTATCAATTTCAAGTGGGAGGTATAAGTGGGTGTTAATATGGATAGTATTCACATTTCTATTGGGGTTTGAATTGCAAGCTAACTGCTTGAGGTTAGAGACCGATAACCTGTAGCAGGCCCTGATTAATCTTTTTTTTCTATTGCAGTAATCTAATTCATTACATTTCTTATAGGGGTGGGGGAAGAGGTGTGTGTGTGTGAATTAGGTTGGAGATAGAATAAATTTAGAATAAATAGAGTAATTAATGTAATGCAAGACTGTGATAAAATGATTGTGTCGTAAGTTAATGTTCGAATTAAATTCCTAGGAGCAGTCCCGTCTCAGTTCCCCAACTGCCCAGAGTATTTAACTGACACTGCAACTGTCTGCCGAGAAGATCCAGATGATAGGAGGCGTAGGATTGATAATGAAAGTTTATCGAAGGCTCTCGCTGAAAGTATGCAGACATTGGCGGAAAATCTGGAAGCAGTTTCATTTAGAAACTTTCAGGAATTGAAGGTGAAGTTAAACAGTGTGAGTCTTCATCCTGTGTGGAATTGCATTAGAGAGGAATCTTGTATATATTTTATTTTAATGAAGGAAAATCCTAGTCCATACTTGCGTTGCTGCATTAAGATAACAGAAGGTTTGAGTGCCTCCTTGTATGTATCGAATACAGAATTGAAACGTTGTAATAACATGTCTTTACCAAGACAGTTAGGTACAGTGCTAGAAATTGAAGAACTTATAAGGAATGCCCATTCAGTGTATGCTGGTCCTGATGCATATGAACAACAAAGTGTTGAGGATACTATATCTGTTATGGACAGTTTATTTAAGAACTTGGAGAGTAAGTTCCCTAGGAGAAGAAGGATACATTAGACTTCTTAAAAGAGCGAGTTCATTTGCTAACAAAGCGTAAAGTGAAAAACTATTCCTGGGAATTGCTTGTATTCTCATACAGACAGATAACCTAGAAGCTTGATTTGGAAAATATCGCCAACTGGCAGGGAGTCAGTACAATATTTCCCTGAGGCAAGTGTTTGAGGTGGAGAATAAATTGCGCCTTCAGAGCATCCTGAACCTCAATGCTGCAGTGAGCGAGTATTTTGAAGAAGACAAGACATGTGACATAAGTGCTTTTGATGATTGTGTTGCTGATGATAGTGATGTAGAAGTCCTACAAGATGAGTATTGGCCTTTCTTACACTACATCAGTGGTTATTGCTCGTATGTTTTTTAAAGCGATATGATTGCAATTATTGCAAAGTCTTTCTTTGCGATGAGGCAGGCCAGAGTGATCACGCCAGCCTAATAAATGCCAATAAGTGAGGAGGACTATGCTATCCCCATGCAGATGTAGTCAACTGTGCTGCATTTACTTTTGTTGTTATGAGTAAGCTACTCAATAGCTACAAGACAGAATTTTTGCATCACTGCAACCAGCGGAGTGTTTTGGCGAATGTAACACTAAGATGTCTGCCCACTGTACTGTTTATGGGGCACAGCTGCCCAAAGCATGCCAGGGCATTAATTGAAAAGACTGTACTGGGCACTGTCAGTAATATCTTGATTAATAATTTTGTACACAATGTTAACGACAGGTTTTCACACAAAACTTTGGCTCAGCATAAGAGGAGGAAGCTTGTCCAATAACTGTTCATGGCCGTTCAGTAGAAATTAGGAAATTTACAATATTCTTTCATTGTATGTACAGTGTCGTTATCATTGTGCGCCCCGGTAAACGCGGCAAGCTAAGCCGGCGTTGACTGGCGCTGATCGTGGGCTCACGTACAATGTTCAGTCGGTGGTTGGTGCACACTTGAACACTTTTACCAACCATGTTCAATAATATGTACAGTGCTCATAGTCGATGCCGAAAATGTCGTCCCTCTCTTGTAACACACACCTGACATCTTCTGATGAAAGAATGGACAACAATCTCAGCAATTCTTCTAGGTTTGTGCCGTGTCTTGTGTGGGGTTTCGCCTTGGACACCAAGCTAGCTCATCGGCTGGCTCTTGGTGTCCCCGTTCTGTAAGAACACAACGTTGTCTGTTAAAATGTTTATTATTTACAGTGCCTGTTTTCTTGAATCGTTTGGCGAGCCTCCTAATTGTACTGGCATTACGCACAGGTCTTCCTGGAAACTTGATTCGACATTTTCATCTTGTTTCAGAATAAGACTTTCTGCTTTTCATGTACGAATTATGGATATACACACGTTCGTGCAATGTGAATTGGTGTCTAGGCATGACCAACAATCACAGTAATCACAATAGTCACTAAACGTGCAACACTAACTTCTAAACTTTGCAGATACACACCTATATAAATGACAAAACACGTGTGATCTAACGATATGAGTCAGCGGAACAGGGTAATGCGAGGTCCACTCGCTCCGCACCTGACCAGCCAAATGACGCCATAGTTTGCCGCGATTTCCAGGGCGCACCATGATAATGACCCTCTGGTTCAATTAATATTGTGTTACTTGATCCACTTCTGTATATGGCTAATTACTAATCTGTAAGTATAGCAGTGGCGGCTGGTGGATAATTGATATGGGTGTTGTCCTTTTTCATTAATGGGGGGGGGGGACTGCTTGATATCAAAGAAAACTGTATTCAATTGCGCGGTAAAACGGATGTACCTCATTCATCACGAATGCCGCAGTTCAGAGAACATCACATTATCACTGGATCACCGGATTAAATAGTTAGGTTACATGAAAACCTGCAAGACATGGTATCGGCAGTTGACGGAGCATCTCAGATGTCTCCGTCCGCTCCTCGGCTCCCTTATTGCAATCAGCGGGCAACGGCCAGCCGAGTTAACTGTTGGGATAGGACCTACTCGGTCTAGCATCTCTGCCATACCCTTCACTATTGAGATCCTGTCGGTGCTCGGGCCTGGCAACGAGCACTCCTAGACGGTTGGCGCGCTTTGCTTTCTCTGACAGTTCACAGTAACTTACTATAAGATTTCCTGAATTATTAAAGAACAGAATTATGAATTCCTATACATATAAAAAGGAAACATACAGCTTTTATTACTAAAAATATTATTACGGTATTAATTGTTTTTCTTGAATTAATCTGGTCGTTGTGGATCACTGCAACCTTATTACCGGCCGCCACTGAAGTATAGGATGAACAATGAATTGGCATTTACAATAGATAGTGTAGTGTTAGCACACCAAACGTTGAACTGATTGCAAGAAGTTGTCCTAAAGTGGAGATGTCAGTTTAAAATGCAACTAATGAACTCTGTATACAGTCACATTAAACGTCCAGTCCAGAAAGTGGTAAATAGCTCTGAAAGCAACAGAGTGTTTTGGAGAATGGTGGTTGTAAAGCGAAGGTTAGAATGGAGAGGGTAAGTGTACGCTTTAAATGGGATGTTTCATGCAATTTTAACATACAATTTCTAAGAGGGTTTTTGTTTCAATTTCACAGATAAAATGGAACACAATCTGGAATGAAGTCTTGCAAGTTTCTTTACATCTAGTTTCATTGGATGAACATTAATATAGGCCTATTTTAAAAGTTTTAATCTAATGTAACGTACATGCTAGAGAGTATTTTTAGGAAGTGTTCGCATAAGGACTGTTGAAGGTGCAAATGCCTAAAAATGTATCCACCCTGTAAATAATATAATATTAATTGTAAATGAAAGTAAAACGCAGCTTATACACTTGCATCAACATTGAAATTAGGAAACCTGATCAATACTGCACCTCATATAAGTTATGTGCTAAAGTACATAAATATGTGTTTATATTTATTGCTCTTTTTATAAACGGTTGCTATGTTCTGACAGAGCTTGCATCTCGTTGAACTGTCAACAAGGCGTACTCTAGCAGCACACACTGTTGATAAAAAAAACATTCATCGGGGCGTGTTATGCTGTAACTATTTTCAAAAACCATTGATCTGGATGCGTTAGGTTGTAACCATTGTCAAAAATCATTGGATTAGACAAAACGAAGGTTAGAATGGTCGGGTGTAGGTGCGGCCTTGGCCGTGCGCAGCTAATGGGACACGGTTGACTCAAAACCATTGATCTGGGTGCGTTAGGCTGTAAACATTTTCAAAACCACAGTTGTGCGGAAAAAGACAACAAATATTTACTACAGTTGATCATAGAATCGCCGATTGAAATTACAGATCGTTATGAGGCAATTTCCACAATCCATGGTGAATAAACGATTCAATTCGGCGCACGATGTAATGAACTAAGTGGTGCGCACTAGCTGCTGAACTGGGCGCTTCTTTGTTTTTCATAGTACCATAAGGGCGAGGTTGGCAGAACTGTCATAGTACTGTTTTGAGGACGATTGATTTGAACAATAGCGCTGACAGCTGTAATTTTCTCTATATAAGTCGTGATCCTATTTGGGATGGCTGGGTGGGTCACAGACAGCGGAGCAGGAAATATCTATTAAAGCATCGCTCCCTGATTTATTTCTCATCGTTTCATAAGGTATTTTGGCTAATTCATGTATTTTAGAGAATTTTATAGCGCCTTCTATCTTCATTCATAGCTACCGTTGATTTCAATTTGAATTGTCACTACTGAACCTCATATATGTGCTAAAGTTGCTATTTTAAAAACGGCTGCCATGTTTCTACAGCGCTTGCATCTCGTTCCACTGTCATCACGGCTCACTCTAGCGGCACGCATACATTGTTCCCAACATGTGAGATACAAAATCACTGTTGATCAAAGAAATCATCGGGATGCGTTAAGCTGTAATCATTGTCAAAACTCATTGATCTGGGCGCGTTAGGCTGTAACCATTGTCAAAAAACATGGGATTGGACAAAACGAAGGTTAGAATGGTCGCGTGTAGGCGCGACTTTGGCTGCGCGCAGCTAGCGCGGCACGGTTGACACAAAACCATTGGTCTGGGCGCGTTGGCTGTAACCATTGTCAAGAACCATTGAATTGGGCAAAACTAAGGTAGAAGGTCGGGTGTAGGTGCGGCCTTGGCCAGGCGCAGCCAGCACAAAACCATCTATCTGGACGCGTTAGGCTGTAACCATTGTCGAAAACCATTGGATACCACATAACGAAGGTTAGAATGGTTGGGTGTAGGAGCGGCCTTGGACGAGCGCAGCCAGCGGGGCACCATTGATCTGGACGCGTCAAAAACCATTGGATTGGACTCGAAGGGTGTTGGTGTGGCATAGTACCGTAAGGGCGAGGTTGGTAATACCGGTTTGATGATGATTGAGGTGGACAATGGTGGCCACAGCTGGAATTCTGCCTACATAAGTCGTGATGCTATTTGGGATGGCTGGGTGAGTCACAGACAGTGGACATCTATTAAAACATCATTCCCTGATTTATTTCTCATCGTTTGATAAGGTATTTTGGCTAATTCATGTACTATAGAGAATGTTATCGCTCGTTCTACTTTCATTCAGTGCTACCAATATAATAGGGAATACAACAATTTTGTATTGAAAAGTAGAAAGGATCTTATGAAAAGGCTATATTTATTTAACTAGTGAAGGATAGATATGGTCAACTTTTTGTTTTTATTTTAATTTTTACAAAACAGCTCAGTTTGTGTAACATAGAAAATATGAGAACAACATGTTTTTGCAGATGACTGACTGTATTCTGTTAAAAACAAAGTGCTAAGATCACTGGTAATTAGCAAGTTTTATGTATTGTTGGGGAAGCTTATGCCATGCTTGATATTGTAAATATTGCCATACGAAAACAGTTACTGTAGGATTACTCTATAACAAGTGTTTGTTTCTAAATTATTAAATCATCAGGCCCCTTTATGAATCAACAACAAGAAGTTTCCTCTTTGGTAAATGTTCTCATGTGTCATGACTGCTGCTCTGTTCCATTTCAGTAGGTCACCTTTTCTGTCATAGGCATTCCATTACTAGCCTGTTTTCTTATCACGGATGAAAACTTTCTGTGGCTAGTTGTTGTTGTTGTTGTTGTTGTTGTTGTTGTTGTTGTTTTGTGAGTGGGTTAGGACATCACTGTCATCAGCCATGTATACTTGGATATGGATATTTATTTAACTAGTGAAGGATAGATATGGTCATCTTTTAGTTTTTTTTTTACAAAACAGCACAGTTTGTGTAACATAGAAAATATGAGAACAACATGTTTTTGCAGATGACTCACTGTATTCTGTTGAAAACAAAGTGCTAAGATCACTGGTAATTAGCATGTTTTATGTATTGTCGGGTAAGCTTATGCCATGCCTGATATTGTAAATATTGCCATATGAAAACTGTTACTGTAGGATTACTCTATATCAAGTGTTTGTTTCTAAATTATTACCACATCATGCCCCTATATGAATCATCAACAACAAAAAGTTTCCTCTTTTGTAAATGTTCTCACGTCTCATGACTGCTGCTCTGTTCCATTTCAGTAGGTAACCTTTTCTGTCATAGGCATACCATTACTAGCCTGTTTTGATATCACGCATGAAAACTTTCTGTGGCTAGTTGATGTTGTTGTTGTTTTGTAAGTGGGTTATGACATCACTGTCTTCAGCCATGTGTACTTGGATATGGGTAGAATTTGTATGTGTGTATTGTGATGCTTGAGTTGGGAAGGTTAGGTATTGTAGTTTTAAGGGGAGGAACTACGAGGTCATCTGCCCTTGGGAAGGAGGTGACCATGGTCTTCTGTTAGGAACAATCCCAGCATTTATCTGGAGGAGAAAGGAGAAATCGAACCCACTTCTTCTCAGTTCAGTTTTAACTCATGAGGCTGAGTGAATTTCGTTTCACACTCAAATCAGAATTGTATTTTTAGGGGCAGTTGACCTCGTAATTGCGCCCCTTAAAACAACAATAATCAACAATAACTAACTAGAATTATATTTCTCGGCAGAGATGGGAATCAAACCTAGACCTTTGTACAGATATGATTGACTATACTGTAGATATTAATTTCTGTTTTAACTGTTACAGATTAATTAGTTTTTTGTTGTTGTGTAGTCGACATCTCACGTTAAAATGGGGTGAATATTTTTCAAGTTTTCTATTGAATTCTTCTATATATCGCATTTATTGAGACATCAGTGTTTTCGGTCAAGTTCACACTCGCAAGGTTCGAAATGCATATTTATCGATTATGATTGAAAACGTCGATTTATTAGCTAGAGTAATGTATCGATCACATCAACTTCTGTCCATATGTTTCATTTATGGTTACGTTATTTATTTATTCGCGTCTGTAGAACGTAATTTGACACATAAACACTCAAGTCGCGTTTCCTCACAGGTTGTTCATAGCAGCAGTGCTGGGTAGCGCGCTCGCTGACGGCCGGAAGGCTATGACGTCATAAATCGTATCGCAAGGCTTTCTCTCTAGGTGGTGTTGCCTGTGCTCTGTTCGACATAAATGAACACCTGGAATCATTTTGCAATATTGCGTTTTCGACTACAGAACAGCATGTGGATGCACGGTGTGTGCGGATCTCGCGGGATTATGCGGACTTGGGAAAATTTGTTGGATGGTTATCAACTCACGATCCCTTTTCACTTGGACAACACATTGTTTCGTTAAGCACAGTAGCTGTCGGGGATGGAAAAATCACTTGTCATATGCCCTATGAAATTGGAATAGGCATAACCGGCAACAACTTTCGCGATGTGAAGTTCCTTAGAAAAAATCGCGTGATGCCTCTCCGCGCGGTAAATTCGACAATAAAAATCCGCAACACGGATATTCTTGTTGATCCTCTTGTGCTTTACCAACGCATTTGCCTTGAAAAGAAATCCGATGCAGAATTGAAACAATATTTCCAGTTTGAACTAGCTCCGTATCCAGTTGCGATCTTTGACGAAGCGGGAATGCGTAGACGCAAAAGTCTGTGTTCTATAAATTATGCCATCCAGTTACCGATGAGCCCACCTACATCATGTTCTCGACGGAAGATATCTTCTGCACCGTGTAATTTGGCACCGAACCGATACTTTTGTCGACATTAGTGCCAAATATGTGAATTACGTTAAAAGATACTTCAAAAACAGTGTCATTATTTTCGATGGGTATCCTGACGACCCAGCAGCTCGCAGTACTTGTAACAAGTTAACAGCTTGTGCACCTGGAATGCTGACAAATATGTATAACATGTAGAAATCTAGTCTGTAAGTTTGTAGGTAGTATTAGTTATAGTTTTCATTCTCATCTCATCTTTCACTATCACCCAAACCATTAGGGGCCGATAACCTAGATCTTAGGCCCCTTAAAACAACAATCATCATCCTATAGATAGGCTAGAGACTATGGTTTCATTCCTCCTCTTAATTTACAATATATGTGCTGTTTGTTCAAACAAGTGTGACAGTAGCATATTTCCAATTCAATCTATACATTCATCATAGTACCAGTATGAAAACGGAGCGTAAATTAACATTTTAAGAATGTCCAAGCTAATATGTTAATATGCTATTAACGAGTAGGATAACATGTCAGATGTTACACATCATATGCGACTACAGTAAGGCTCATATATATTTCTCCCATGAGCATAATAGTAATTTATGAAATAAATTATGTTGTATAATTATTTTCCAAGTGTGACTGGTACTTTCTTGAGAAAACGAGTATTCAAAATAGCTTGACCGCAGCCACAGATCAGGTCAAATAATTCGAGTAATATGCTATTAACCGAAAGTCAGTCCACAGATGAGGAAATGTTTCGTCCCTTAAGAACTAATACCGCGTATCTGACAATGTTCTTTTTTTTTCTTCAATATTTTCCTTAAGTTTGGCCACAACTTCCAGCCGTATATGGATGTGCCGTCCTACAGAACAATTCACGTTAGAACTCAGCACTTTTTCTCGGTTTATGCCGTGCCTTGTGTGGGGTTTCGCCTAGGAACACCAAGCTGCCTCATCAGCGGGCTCTAGGTGTCCATGCCCGGACCCCCACAGGAGTAGCGAACTGCGCGCTACGTCCCTTTTTATGAAGCTAAACCTTAGCCTCTTAACTGCGAGAACTAAAAGCTCAAGCAGCCTTCTCCTACCTTCACGTTATGTTTACTTTATTGTGTATAGGCATAACGAAAAATTAACCTTAAATATACCTAGGTACTGTACTAGAGAAGTGTATAACTACGCGGAAATATACTTTATTGCAGTACAATTATTAATTTAAAGCTCGCTTTTCTGTATGGTTGTACACAGGAATGTGAACCTAGCGTGGATTGTTGTATTGGACGGCACTTACACACACGGCTGGGAGGCGTGACCAACAATAAGGGCATATTCTCGATGCATATAAAGAATAGATTAGCTGCTACTCTTAGAAGTATAAGTGACATCGGACACATACAAAAAATGTCACTGAAGACAGCCATGGAACTCATCCAAGTCAAAGTGCTACCAACACTCACATACGGATTAGAATTAATAAGGCAACTCCCGCCACGTAGACAGCTAAAAGAACCGGAAAGCATGAAACCGAGATACTTCGAAATTTGCTCGTTCCCAGTACGTATATGCCTTAGCCCGGGAAAGCTTTTTGATAGAAGACCTAAGACTGCAAATGCATCTGCAGCACACACCAGCATACAAAGAACTGTTACAAGAGCTACGAGGAAAAAGGGACTCGATCGAAGATATCTTATACAATACAGACGCAAATATCAAGATTGGATGAAAGGGGATAACGAGATGAGACACCTTATGACACGCTTTGCGATAAACGGTTTCCATTTGTGCCAGGAAATCCTTTCACCGGGCCAGCCAGAAGTCTGCATGTGTTTTGTGTGGAGAAACGTGCGATACATATCACATAATGGTGTGCAAGAAGAGAACGGTCTCTCTGATTCAATTTTACTCTGATTTTTGAGTTAAGTGTTATTTAGCCTGATGTAATGTACATAATTAGCACATTGTGCGTAGTAAATTTGTTATATTGGAAAGGAACATTGTCAGATAAGCAGTTTTGCTTCTTAGGGACGGTATATGAGTAAATATATTCAAAAGCAGTCTAGTAGCTACTTAGTTATTTAAACAAATACATCAATTGGAATATTTGGTACAATTTAGATCAATAAACACCGGAAAAGTTAGGATTTGTAAAAAATGTGTACAGAAATGAGATGTTCTTGCTATGTAGTTCTATTGATGTACTGAATTATAAATATTTATGAACAGTTGGCGTTCTCATAATTACAAAATTAGTAAAGTATTTTACCCATATATTTTGTTGTCCTAGATGGAAACATATCGGTGCTATATGTATAAAATAATATCTAGAGTTTTTAAGAAAGATGAATGATTTGTTCCGCCAAAAAAAAAGAAACAATGTCAGCATTGCTACCTCAAAGTTATCACAAAGACGAGACATCGCTAAGAACGGGAGTTTTGCAGCTATGAATGATTGTAATACGAAAACATTATAAAACAATGGATACATTCTTAACTATAGCCTCTAATTCTTAATAAATTGTGGAAATAAAACTTTATTATAATAATTTGGACAAGTCTGTACTTACAGTGACTCACTATGCTGGAGCGAGTCCCGAACCTGATGACCACGATAGTCTAAGGCTGCTGAAATATTATTATTATTATTATTTTTATAAGTAGTATGTCCTAGTGGTATTATATGTGCCCCATAAAAGTCCTCTGTGCCATTACTCCTTTCGAGTATGAGATCTCTTCCACTCCAGCCGATGAATACATTAAGAATGTGCATGAAGGCGTGTACCTGAGCTGGTACAAGCCGCAGAGAACAAACGGGCTGATTGCATTGTGTGATGTGTAGGAGTGATGGATGTAATGTGGCAAGCTCTCTTTAATGTCGGCGCCCCTGGTATGAGTCTTTCAAGAGCAACGTTTATCCGTTATATTACGTCCCATGACGAGAAAGTGTGAACTGGATGTCTTGCTCGGGTAAATTAGAATAATCATCTCTGAAATAGAAATCTTAACAAAATTTTGGAATGTCACGAAATGTATTCACATCTACATTTTTGGCATGAAGTCTCAAAACGTACAAACAACTAAGTTTGGCATGATGTCACAAAATATATTAACAACAAGAGTTTGGTATGATGTCACGAAATATATTAACAACAAGAGTTTGGTATGATGTCACAAAATATATTAACAACAGAAGTTTGGCATGATGTCACAAAATCTATAACAACAGAAGTTTGCATTATGTCACAAAATGTATTAACAACAGAAGTTTGGCATGATGTCACAAAATATATTAACAACGGAAGTTTGGCATGATGCCACAAAATCTATAACAACAGGAGTTTGGCATGATGTCACAAAATGTATTAACAACAGTAGTTCGCATTATGTCACAAAATGTATTAACAATAATAGGAATTTAAAATTATGTAGCAACATGTATTCGCAAAAACCAAAGTTGGAATTCTTTATTCAAAATAAATTTGTAAGTTATTGGCAAGAATTAGGAATAATATTCCAGGTTTCTCCAATGCATCTCTACACAGATACAAAGGAGAAATATCACATTAGGAGGAATCGAACTACAGTACAGTATTAGTAAAAACGAGGATGGACCATACTGAAATGAAACAGTAACAGTGTTCTCAGAGGATATCTCAGTTGTGATCTGCAGTTGAATTTGGCATGAAGAACATGGTATAATCAAGCTCAACCTACTAAATGATCTATGTTATTCCCCAAATAAAATGTCCCCACATTGCTATTTAAGACAGAGAGTGCTGGGTGGATTCAGATTACGGTATCTCAAAACTGACAGGCAGCGTGAATAATTGCCGGTAAAGAGAGGTGAGAGCATTCACAAAGAAGATGAAATGAAAATCCACAGCCTGCTTCCAGTCTCCGACCGGGTCAGGAATGGAATGAATGAAGCCCCTATCTAGCGGCGAGGATATGAACTGTGCCGGCTGCCGAGGCCTGACGCACTCCTCTGGGGCAATGATTAAATGAATGACAGATGAAATGAAATGATAGTGGAGAGTGTTGCTGGAATGAAATTTTGACAGGGAAAACCGGAGTACCCGGAGAAAAACCTGTCTGCCTCCGTTTTGTCCAGCACAGATCTCACATGGAGTGACCGGGATTTGAACCACGGACCCAGCGGTGAGAGGCCGGCGTGCTGCCGCCTAAGCCACGGAGGCTTTCACAAAGAAGATATAACACTGAATTCGCACGTGAAAACTAAAAGAAGTAAGAGAGTTCAGCTACTTGAGAAGTAAAATAAGCAGTGATGGACGAAGCAAAGAAAGTTTAAGTTCCTCTTGAACATGGATATGTTTTCACTGTGGCAATAATATGCAGGTATAATAGTATCTGCGCGCGCCCACTTAGGGGCAAGTTGCACGGTAGACCGTCAGATTTTCTGCATCACGCAAATTGTGGCTTAACCCCTAGCCCAAAACACATCCATGTTAGTATAGATTCCCCAGGCAAGGAGAACTTTTCTACACACAAGAAATCTGTTTACATCAAATATGGATTTTGGCATTGAAGTAATTTTTGAAAGTGGTGGCCTCGGTTGCGTAATGGTAGCATTCTGAGCTTCTATGCCCAAGATCGCGGGTTCAAACCGGAAAATGTCGTCGGATTTTTAAGAGCGTTAAAAATCCCTCAGTATGCCTTCCTTCGGAGGGGAAGTAAAGCCGGCGGTCGCATGTCATGGATTTATGGCATGTTAAAGAACCTTCCACTAATTACACTTGTGTGAAGCTAAATTATAGGTTAGATTTGACTAACGCTCTTAGGTTCCAACGTTCGTCACCAGGAGCCGACTGCGGTGGCATCTAGTAGCCAAGTTCTGAACTAGTAGTCGTTGACGGGGGCGTTTGCGGCAAAAGTAGGAGCTACTTGAAATTCAATGTCTGCAGTCCTTACTTGAATTAAAAACAGATAACACACACTAATACCGACATCACAATTAACACCGGTTATCAGACAGATTCTATACACAACCAAAGTACACGGGGCTACATGAACGCGTTGTCGCAGCCCCTAAACTAAGGAACCAACCAACCAATTTTTGAAAGCCTTTGTCTGGTGCGTGCCACTCTATGGAAATGGAAGTTGAAGTGTTGGTGCAGCATAAAAGTTGATAATATACTGTAATCATTTGAAATGTCGTGTACAGGAGATGGACGGCGATTAGATGGGTCGATACAGTAACAAATGAAGAGGTACGCCATTAAGACGAGTGGAAGAGAAGAGAAGTTCCTGGCGAGTGTTAATGAAAGGAAGAGATTAGTTTGTAGGGCACACACTAGGACACCCAGGAATAGCACACTTAGTAATGGAAGGAAGAGTCGAGGATAAGAAATGTAGACGTAGACCAAGGTTAGAATATGTTAAATGGGGATATAGGGTGTGGTAACTATTTAGAGACGAAATTATTTGCTGATGACAGGGAGTGATTGCGAGCTACATTGCCACATCATCAAAATGGATGAGAAGATAATACTAATGAACTCTGATGTAAAGGGCAAGAGAAGCAAAAGTTGGCTTACAATCTGACGATTAGACTAATTGATTGACAATTTCAATGTAAAAGTGTAGAATCAGATTATTTCAAAATTTTAACTGTAAATAGAGGATCATGGAGGCACGTCGTTCGCTCACAGTCTCTGGTAGACCAAACGATGAGAAGTAAAGCAGTCAATAATGATGATACAAGATTGTATTAAAGATTGTTTAGTTATATCTAAGATTCAGGACATTTTCGTTCAATTATTACATCAAAATTAACCGCATTTGCATGGAAACTATGAATAAAATAAATGTTTCTGAGTGAGGAAAATAGGATACATGAGTTACCAAACCACAGACAACTAAATATAAAAATGTATTCCAATATGCTAGCAGCGCTAGGTTCTGTGATTAGCCAACTCCTGTTTGGCTGAAGGTTCATGAGAAGGTAATTAATGATGCCCCGAGGCCTCGCACCCGGACCTGCTGGCTCAATAGCGTCTCCCAGAGATTAATGAAGCTGACCGAGCGCATTCTCCGTTCATTGACAAGGGAACTCCACTGTGTGGCCAACTGCACTTCTAAAACTATTCGTATCGCAGCAAACTTTCAGGGTCCTGTTTTAACTAGCAGAAGTGCCCGTTCTTCGAGCGACCATTTACACTTATCACATAATCACACATTCTTAATATATTTCATTACCTGTTTAACAATGAAATTCATAACTTAACTACCGGTGTTATTAAGATAGCTTACTGGTAATGATTCAAAAGCGAATTGTGACAACGAAGCAGAGGTGAGAGGACAACGTTAGTCTTTGAACTACTGTAATCTCACAAACCAAATAAAAATAATTACATTACTTTAAATAAGGAATGTTCCTTACAAGGAAAACAACAACATCAATGACAACACAATAAACAAAGTCGAAATACCAGTTAAACAAGTAGTTCCGTGAATGACTTAATCACCTATTTTCATATAGCCTGTCCTACCTATGTTAATTGCCTCTATCAACATACAAAATGCCAGTTTGATTGCTGTAATAGATTCGTAGATATTGACAACCGTCTAAATATATTATGGTTTCAATGTTGGATTTTTATATATGTACGCCATAGAGTTGTATACTATTAGATGACGATTATTGCGTAGGTTCATTATTCAAACGTTGACTTCGATCGCATGATTAGGACACAATGAATAAACATTTCATTACAAAATTTTGCACAGCCGCTATCTTGAGGTTATATAAGCAATTGTACTGAATTAGATGTCTGTGCATTACAATGCGTATAAACATTTTGCTGTACCATGTTTCACTGCACTCGGATGGTTAAATCACGAGAAAAGTCTATTTAAATTTTTCAAATTCGCTTGACCACCATGTTCACTTTGTACTTAACAGGGTTTTGAAAGTCATATTGGTGAACTTTCAGTAGTGCCTTTTATCACCGTACTACATTTCAGGGGGATATCAGTAATAGTTTCTGAGAAATAGAATTCCGGTGAAATATTTCGCACAGCCGCCATGTTTGATTGGCGAGACGTAATAAAATTTGAAGGGCACTGTCGGAGTCGGACGAAATAGTACTATGATCTTACCGAGTTTTATTGAAATCGCTCCAGCCATTTAGATTTAGATTTAAATTAGGGCGAGACACACACACAGACATACGCACATACACGGACAAAAGATGATCTCATAAGCCTGTCTTTTCATAAATGAAAATAGGCTAAACACGCTTTGACAGTGTATATCTTATATATTTTTAACATGGATATGGTTTTGAGCTGGGTTCTATCTGAATTTAGTGGATAGCTTAGCGTGGACAAATTTCAGACACCTAGTTACCATGGCAACAAGAGCAAGCAACCTTAGTTCCCACTTGATGGATACCATACCAACTTTTACGTTGATCCACCCAGCCGTTATTGAGTTATAAATGGGCAAACAGGCAGACAGATAAAAATATTCTTTTTGCTAGCATTTGTCACAAAACAGTCTGAAACACAAACAACGTGTCTGGCTTCCGGAGAGGCTTAGTGCATGTATTTCAAGTTGACACTCGTGGGCGACCTGCGTGTCTTGATGATGAAGTTAAAATGAATACGCAGCGAACACCCAGACTCGAGCCAAAGGAATTAACTATATGAAGTTAAAATCCAATGACCCGGGAATCGAAAGCATGGTTCCTCGGTCCAAAGTCTAGCACGCTATCCACTTAGCAACAGAGACGTATTTGCCTCTAATAGCAGCCTTGTAATCAAGAAACCAACAAAAAATTAGAAATTATCAGTTTGAAATAATTTCCTACTACTGTATTTCCACGATTTCGATTTTAAGTAAAACATTTTATATTCCATGAATTTAATACAACATGTTTCACATTTATAATACTATCCAGTATTCATGGAAAGGATTAAAATTTAATTCAATCATGAATTTCCTATTTATAATCGATACTTCAAATATTCAAATTGACCCAGGTGGAATGCCACTGTGTGGAAGACCAGAATAACAGTGGAACTACAATATCAGGGTCGACATTCACGATGTTGACTTAACTCTAAAGCCTCGTTGGCCATCTTACTCATCTTACTCTCAGCCAATGATAGAACTCTCTTTTCTACGATCCCTGAGAACACTTTGGCCGGGACGCTTATCAACGAAATGTCTGTATGATTGTGCTATCTTTCCTGTTGCCTTACTTATAAGTTGGTGCGATTACTGCTTCTGTTCAGTCTAAGGGTACCTTTCCTAAATCCAATACCAATTTTATTATCCTATGCAACCATTTCAGCCCAGCTTTCCCACTATACTTCACCATTTCTGGCCTAATTTCATCTACTCCTAACGTTTTGTGGCATTGTAGTTTATTTACCACCCTCTCTACTTCGTCAACCATGACCTCATTCTCCTCCTGCATAATCTCAAAATTTGCCACATTGTCAGATAAGTCTCCATTAACATTTAGCAAGTTTTTCGAAGTATTCTTGCCATCTTCCCAATGCTTCCTTGGTATCCACAATGAGTTTCTCTGAACTATCCAGAACACTGCTCATTTCTCTTTTCCCTCCATTTCTAAGATTCTTTATAACAGTCCAGAAAGTGTTTCCAGCCGCTTGACCTAACGTTTCTAATGTTTGCACTAGTTAATTGCACAGCCATCACACCTCGAAATTATCGATGACCAGGATTTTCCTGACCTATAAGTGAAAACAGGTAATTCACTGTGCACTAGAATTCCGTTAAAAGCATAAACGAATGTAGAGGCATACTTACTTGCATGATATTATTATTATTTATTATGGAGTAAAAATATTGTGCTATTAAAATTATAATATTTTTCACGAATATAATTCACGGTTTTGAATAGGAAAGTGGGGAAGATTCGATGAGAGAATAGAACAATTTTCCCTGTCAACGTTCATTATTAAAATCGCCCTCGTAGATCAAGTGAATAAAACGAAGTTGAATACTTATAGTACAAAGTAGTGTGGATACAATAACATAATTTAAAAAGAATTGACAATTTTGGCAATTAGAGCGGTTTGAACCCATCCCGATTAGAATTGAAGTTAGAGCTTTACTTCTTTTTAGCCTACTTTCGATTTTTGCAAAAAATGAAAGTAGACTTATGAGATCACTACAGGGCCAAATATTGTGTGTCTCTGTGTGTGTGTGTGTGTGTGGCTGTGGGTGTGAGTGTGTGTATTCTGAATGTCTGCCCCCCCCCCCCCCCCCCTATCAATTCGAACACGGTGAATCCGAATTGAACGACATTTGGTACAGAGGTAGCACTGGCAATGGGCACCTCAGTGTCATGTTTTATATCGCCGCCATCTTGACGTAAACGTAATGGTGGCCACCCAAATGTTCAAAGCTTAAATCAAATTACGACCAACCTATTCATCTGATCTCTACCAAATTCTGTAATATTATACCTTTAAGTATGAAGAATCCTTTGACCAAACTACGAGGTCATCTGCCTAATAATTTGCGGATGGTGGCCATATTTGTGTGCAAATCGATTCCCCCTATCATTTCAAACACGGTGAAACCAAATTGAACGAAATGTGGTACAGAGGTAGCACTAGCAAAGGGAACCTCAGTGTCATGTTTTATATCGCCGCCATCTTGGCGAAAACGTAATGGCGGTCACCCAAATGTTGAAAGCTTAAATAAGATTACGACCAACCTATTTATTTGATCTCTACCAAATTTTGTAACATTATACCTTTATGTATGAGGAATCTTTTGACCAAACTACGAGGTCATCTGCCCAATAATTTGCGGATGGCGGCCATGTTTGTGTGCAAATTGATTCCCCCTATCTTTTCAAACACGGTGAATCCGAATTGAACGAAATATGGTACAGAGGTAGCAATAGCAAAGGGCACCTCAGTGTCATGTTTTATATCGCCGCCAGCTTGACGAAAACGTAATGGCGGTCACCCAAATGTTAAAAGCTTAAATAATATTACGACCAACCTAATCATCTGATCTCTACCAAATTTTGCAACGTTATACCTTTATGTATGAAGAATCTTTTGACCAAATTACGAGGTCATCTGCCCAATAATTTGCGAATGGCGTCCATGTATGTGTGCCAATTGATTCCCCCTACATATTCAAACACGGTGAAACCGAATTTAACGAAATTTGGTACAGAGGTAGCACAAGCAAAGAGCACCTCAGTGTCATGTTTTATATCGCCGCAATCTTGACGGAAACGTAATGGCGGCCAACCAAATGTTCAAAGCTTAAATCAAATTACGACCAAACTTTTTATCTGATCTCTACCAAATTTTGTAACATTATACCTTTATGTATGAAGACTCTTTTGACCAAACTACTAGGTCATCTGCCCAATAATTTGCGGCTGGCGGCCATGTATGTGTGCCAATCGATTCCCCCTATCTATTCAAACACGGTGAAACCGAATTGAACGAAATTTGGTACAGAGGTAGCACTAGCAAAGGGCACCTCATATTCATGTTTAATATCCGTATGACACTTCTTTCAACAAGCTACTACAACCAACATTCAATCATACTCCTTGAAAAGGACAAAGAGTTATAACAATACCCATGCATTTAGGAGAAAGTAGGCTATATGTTCTTTACTGAACATCTTGTTATTTCTATTTTTTACTCGTTTCTGTTTATTTGTTTCGAGCGTTTGGTTTCGTTGTACAAGAAGACGTCACAAACACCCAGTCCCCGAGCCAGAGGAATTAATCACAGGATATTAAATTCCCCATGGACCGGCTGGGAATCGAACCTGGGACTTTTCGGACCAAAGCCTAGCATGCTAACTATTTAGCTATGGAGCCGGACCGCCTCTCGTACACGTCTCCGTTTGATCCACAGCTACGCAACTTAATCCGTATGGCTCAATGACGAATGATTTCAGTTAAATCTTTAACGCCGACAGGAATGCATTCATTCAGTACCTGGCATGTTTTCAATTTAACAGAGCTTAATGACTGATTTGCATTAATAATGCCAATCAACAGCAAATATCCCCCTCAATCCACAACCTTCCTCCGTGTTTGATTCGTTGCACTTGGCCTACTGTACCGATCAAATCACGCGGTACAGCTACGAGTAACGTTACTAAAGCCTGTATAGGAACTGCGATTATATCAAATGTAACGTTACAACCTGTACCATCTCTACTGTACTGATCAATGCTCGCGGTACAACTGAAACGTTACTACTGTAAAGTTACACTTGAATATAACGTTAGCTACGGTACACGCAGTAGTAACGTTACCAAACCACATGAGTTCCTAGTTATGTTACGTGTAACTCAGCTTTAATAACGCTCATTTCTTTAAGTGATGGGTCCCTGCATAAAACCGGAAGATGCCAACGACAGAATGGACGAGACGTAGCAAACCAGCGGATCTTGCACGGCAGGATGAACGCTAGAAGAGAGAGATATTTCTAATATTTTATCAAATATGTTGATTGTTCTCTTCAAGTGTTTGTCTATACTCTATAAAGCAACGTATCGCATGGAAGGGAAGCAGGGCCTTACATGAGCATGAATAAATTATAGTCTGATCTACACAAATCACTATGCAGATGAATTACACTTTGAGACCCTTCCCTCCGCTCACCGCACCGTTTACTCGACATCCGAAATGTTATGTTCCTGTGCGGTAGCTGTCAGTCATTGGTATACCAAACGAACGTCACAAATAAAAACGGCACACGATAGGTATAATCTTCTACGAGGAGCTGAAACATGATGTGGACACGAAGACATGGAAGTCCTAGCCGATAGACAGGAGAAGCTGATAATACCCAATTATAAAATCGGCTGCTATCACGCAAGCTTCTACCGGCCGCTCTCGTTTTGTTGCTAGCCTGATCAAGAGTTCATTGTACTTTGCTGACCGTGGTCTGCAGCCCTCGTTAACAATTTTGTCTCAATATTTCGCCGTTGTATCATTTAGGGCAGGAGTGTCAAAGACGTGGCCCACACAGTATGAAAGTATTTCCCCCTTGTTTTGCCACGGTGGGTGAATGGTTATCGTGTTGGACTACCAGCCCTAAGCTTGCAGGTTCGCTTCTGGCCAGGGTAAGTGATTTTTGAAAGGCGACAAAAATCACTGCACGCATGCCATATGTTGTTGGCATGTTAAAGAACCCATTTGAATTCAGTAGGCCATGTTCATAATGGCAAAATAATCTCAGGAATAACCGCCAACACAAAAAGTTCCTCCTTTCTCTACTAGGAAGCGCTTATAGTGTCAAGGAGCTTAGATATCTAACCTCCTTGACTTTCATAGTGCTTCAAGGTATAACAAAATTCGACACGCAAGCTGCCCTCTGGGCGTCAAATAACAAAGCATGCACCCGGCACCCAAGGCCATACGATATTATTATTATTATTATTATTATTATTATTATTATTATTATTATTATTATTATGTTAAGTACATAAATATGATCTCCAAAAATATTTTATCTGAAATAAAAGTTCCTTGGAAAATCAACTTTAATCAGCCTAGAAAACTACTACTACTACTACTACTACTACTAATAATAATAATAATAATAATGGACTAATAATACGGCCGTCATCCGAATGATCTCAGTCAAGAATATTTCGACATACATGCGTCGAACAGCTGGCTGACCCATGGGGAACTATTTCCTGAGACTGAGGGGTTCATGATCGCGATACAAGATCAAGTAGTGGCAACAAAGAACTACCTAAAAACTACCTTCAAGCGAATACCCATGGGGTGAGCTACAAGTTCCGTTCAAAATCAAGTAGTTCCATCTTTCGCTACCAGATGTCACTGACACCTAGTGGTGAACGTTGGAACTTTGATAGAGCGTTTCAACGGAATCTAACCTAGAAATTTAGCTTCACACAAATTAAGTTAGTGGAAGGATCTTGTACATGCCATAAATCTATGACATGGGACCACCGGCTTTACTTCCCCTCCGAAGGAAAGCACAATGAAAGATTTTAACGCTCTTAAAAAATCCGACGACTTCGGCCGGGTTGATCTTGGGAACAGCAGTTCAGCATGCTACCAACTACGCCACCGAAGCCGCTTGTAATTCAGACGATCAATTTCAAGCAGTTCCTACTTTTGATACCAAATGCTACCATCAACGACACCTAACTGTGAACTTTGTTACTAGATGCAACCACAACCTGCTCCTGGAGAAGAACGTTGTAACTTAGGATAGAGCACTAATCTAACCTATACATTTTAGTTCCGCCCCTTAAAACAACAATAACTAACTAACCTATAAATTTAGTGTTAATTGTGGTTAGTGGAAGGTTCTTTTACATTACATAAATCTATGCCATGGGCCCGCTGGCTCTACTTCCCCTCCGAAGGAATATAAACGCTGAAGAAGATATAATCGCATACCGAAACATGAACTAACATCTGAATAGAATTTGTATTGATTGCCATAGCATTATAATGAAATAATCGAGGATCATCAGAATGTCCATCTTAATCACACACCCCATTTACTTATCCAGTGAAAAGGGCTCGTTACCATCCCCCAAACTCTAATGATGTATTACGGACAGGGTGTGGTAGGTACTCTACAGTACATCGGAGCTTGAAATGATTTACTGTTCCAGCATTCGCCTAGGAAGGAACTACACTCAGAGTAGCCGCTGTCGGCGCCAGGATTCGAACCTCCATTCTCTTGACTTGTTGCGGTCGTGGTGCGTGATTTAAGACGATACACATAAAAAAATAAGAATAAATGTACTTATCAACTTCTTCTCCTGTTTCACCTTTCAAGTTATTTCCCGGTACCCACATTCAGTCAACAGATGGCGTTCTAAAGTTGACAAAAATGGACTTTTCTTGTTCTTCCCTGCGGACTTTATCTGCTTTCGTAGTGAGAAATAGATCTCTGAATTGGTGGGTGACCGGGTCCGTGTCATATATAGCTGAGAGAGGCTTTTTTCTTAAAGTCGGCCGGCTCAATCTGCGAGTTGCAGGAGTTTGAAGGGAATTATCGCGCTATCGCTGCCCTGAACAAGTGGATTGATTCTTTTGTTTGTGACGACCGCGACGTGAAGTGAAGAATGCCGCTCTTGACGGACCTGCCAAGGTAAATACATTAACTGGCTGGAGATAGCCCAAGTTAATTTGTCCTGTAGCCATTAGCGGCCCCTTTGTTCATCTCTTCACTGCCTCAAGTGATATTTACAGACCTAGCAGTGTTTGCTCAACAATATACGAGGTTTGTCAGGCAAGTGCATGACATTGTATCTCACTGAATCATGTGAGTACGAGTCCTTACGGGTCACTCAATGTGAAACCGGACAATACAGAGTACCATAGATATTAGATATTGTTTTAACTCTCTCGTGTTTCCTAATGTAGTGGTTCTCAAAGTGGGACTCGCAGCAATGTTTCAGAGGGTCCACAAACACAAATAAACAAACGAACAAATTAATGATAATAATAATAATAATAATAATAATAATAATTTATATCTTCCCCTTATTATTCACGTTTCAACGGGGTCGGGGATAGATGCGATGAAAGTCTATGTGGCGGATGGTTTTTATGGCAGGATGCCCTTCCTGATGCCAACCTCATGGGAGAAGTTTATGAGAGATGAAATGAATGAATATGATCGAAACTGGGCAAGAATATGTAAGGAAGCGGTCGTGGCCTGTCCGAAGGTACCGTCCCAGCATTTGCCTGGAGTTGAAAATGGGAAACCACAGAAAACAATTTCAATGACGGCCGACGCCGACGGTAGGACTCGAACCCACGTCTACCGAGTCAGCAGAGAGCTTGGCCCCATGGCCTAGTGCTGCGCTTTAGCGAGGGTAGCTACCACTGTCGGTCAATAATAATAATAATACTAATAATAATAATAATAATTGCATGAAACTGGGCAAGGATGTGGAAGGAAGCGGCCGTGGCCTGTCCCAATAATAATAATAATAATAATAATAATAATAATAATAATAATAATAATAATAATAATAATAATAATAATAATAATAATATACAGGATGATAAATGCCGAAGATGCCAACTAGAACCAGAAACAATCCAATAATATCACACGAGGCTGCCAAGCAATCTCCTGTACTGATTACATGAAATGACAGAACCAAGTAGCCAAAATAATGCACCTAAACTTTACTCAAAAGTAATTATTATCTAAAAATGCTTTGCCTTACTATGAGTTTGTTCCTGAGGCCGTTTTGGAAAATCCTACTCACAAGTTGTTATGGGACATATATTAGTTATCTAATATATAAAAGTGAAAGTCTGTATGTATGTATGTATGTATATATGTTGGTTCCGTATACAAATCTACACCGTTCCACCAATCTCAACCATATTTTGCATACACATAATTTAGGACCCAGAAGGAACCGCTGGCTACATGCATTTTCGATAGTCTTTCTCATTCTTCTGATTTCGGCCCTTTTTCACTCAAAAACAGGCTAATCAAATCATAAAATATACTCATGAAGGAATGGCAAGGCAGATAGTTTCCATGGCAACATAGCTCAAGTCGAGACACGGCCGTCTGGATGCCAATTGCGCTCTGCACTACCGGTATAGAAAATGAGGATCTTTACTTGAAATCCCGTTAGTTACTCAACTGCTCACACAGCACTGTCAACCGAGTATAGCATAACAAAGACTTGACACTATCTACTAGATATTTGTCAAATACCACTCACTCACTCACTCACACATTCATCACGAAATCTCAGAACCCACCCAACGGATTGGAATGAAATTTGGTATGCAGCTTACTCAAGGGCCGCAAACGCCCACTAAGAAAGGATTTTTGGATATTCAGGTTCTAAAGGGGTGTTAAGGGGGTAGACCTGCATTTCATCGAATAGCAATATCTCCCGATTGGTTTCACTGGGGGATGTGATACTCGGCATATAAACTCATCATTAAAAATAAGAAGACATGTGTCTGAGGGTTTTTCGATGTGGTGTATATTATGAGGTGAAAGGGGTGAAAAGTGGGGGTTGAAAGATTCCTAACGGAGCCTGCATCTCATAAACGACATAGGCGAGGAGTTTGAAACTCAGCGGGAAAAAATCAGCATAAAAAATAAGTAAATAGGTGTTTGACCGTTTTTTTTCATAAATCCAATTTAAGGGGCCTATGGCGAGGGGTGAAATTCTGTGAAAAAAAAACATGAAAGAAAGTGTCCTAACCGATTGACTCACTCGCTCTTCAAACTCAGGGGGAAAAACTGCTAAAAAATAAGTATAACTTATATGTGTTCGACAGTTTTTTTGATAAACCAAATTAAGGGGTTCGTCGGGAGGGGTGAAATTCTGAAGAAAAAAATTGAAAGAAAATGTCCTGACTCACTCACCCACTCATCATCGCCCAGCCAAAAATATTGAAGTTGGAAACATGTCATTTTCGGGATATGTTCGTTGTATGTCAAAACCATACACTAAGGGAGGATTTTTGAATATTCAGGCTCTAAAGGGGTCTTAAGGGGGTTAAACCTGCATTTTATTGAATAACAATATCTCACGAGTGGTTTCATTTGTGGATGTGATACTCGGCATATAAACTAATCATTAAAAATAAGCAGACATGTGTCTAAGGGTTTTTCGATGTGGTGTATTATTATGAGGTGAAAGGGGTGAAAATTGGTGGTTGAAGGATTCCTAACGAAGCGTGTAGGCCTATCTTCTAAACGACATAGGCGAGAAATTTGAAACTCGGCGAAAAGAAATCAGCTTAAAAAATAAGTAAGTCGGTGTTCCACCGTTTTTTCATAAATTAATATAAGGAGCCAATGGGGTGGGGTGAAATTCTGGGGGGAAAAAGGAGAGAAAGTGTCCTAACTGACTGACTAACTCACTCAATCATCAAACTCAGGGGAAAAAGACAGCTTAAAAAATAAGTTAATAGGTGTTCAAGCGTTTTTTCATCAATCCAATTTAAGGGGCCCATGGGGAGGGGTGATATTCTGGTAAAAATAATTGAAAGAAAATTTCCTGTCTGACTCACTCACTCGTCACGCCCAGCCAAAACTATTAAAGTTAGAAACTTGAAATTTTGGGAATATGTTCGCTGTATATCGAAAACGTCAACTAATGAATGATTTTTGTTATTCGGGTTTTAAAGAGGTGTTAAGAGGGTAAACGTGCATTTCATTGAATAACGATATCTCTTGAGTTGATTCTTTGGGGATGTGATATTCGGTATATAAACTAATCATTAAAAGAATCAGACGTATGTCTAAGGGTTTATCGATGAGGTGTATATTACGAGGTGAATGGGGTGAAAATTGGGGGTTGAGGGATTCTTAACGGAGCGTGTATCTCTTAAACGACATAGGCGAGAAGTTTGAAATTCGGCGGGAAAAAACAGCTTAATATATAAGCAAATAGGTGTTCGACCGTTTTTTCATAAATCCAATTTAAGGGGCCCTTGGAGAGAGGTGAAATTCTGGGGGGAAAACAGGAAAGAAAGTGTCCTAACTCACTCCCTCATCAAACTCAGGGGGGAAGAACAGCTCAAAACTAAGTAAATAGGTGTTCGACCGTTTTTTTTTCATAAATCCAATTTAAGGGGTTCATGAGAGGGGTGAAATTCTGAAAAATAATTGAAAGAAAATGTCCTGACTTACTCACTCATCATCCCCCAGCCAAAATTATTGAAGTTAGAAACATGACATTAAGGGGCTATGTTCGTTGTATGTTGAAAACGTCCACTAAGGAAGGAATTTTGGATATTCAGGTTCTAAAGGGGTGTTAAGGGGGTAGACTTGCATTTAATTGAATAACAATATCTCCCGAATGATTTCCTTTGGGATGGGATACTAGGCATATAAAATCATCATTAAGAATAAGAAGACACATGTCTGAGGGTTTTTCGATGTGGTGTATATTATGAGGTGTATGTGTGAAAAGTGAGTGTTGAAGGATTCTTAACGGAGCAAGTATCTCTTAAAAGACAGAGGCAAAAAGTAAGAATCTCAGGGAGAAAAATCAGATTGAAAAAGTAGTAGATAGGTGTTCGATCGTTTTTTCACAATCCAATTTAAGGGGCTCATGGAGAGGGATGAAATTCTGGGGAAAGAAGTCCACAAAGGAAGGATTTTTGGATATTCACTCATCATCCCCCAGCAAACCTATTGCAGTTAGAAACTTGAAATTTTGGGGATATGTTCGTTGTTTGTCGAAAAAGTCCACTAAGGATGGATTTTTGGATATTCATGTTCTGAAGGGGTGTTAAGGGGGTTAAACTTGCATTTCATTGAATAACAATATCTCACGAGTTGTTTCATTTGGGGATGTGATATTCGGCATACAAACTAATCATTTAAAATAAGCAGACATATGTCTAAGGGTTTATCGATATGGTGTATATTATGAGGTGAAAGGGATGAAAAGTGGGTGTTGAAAGATTCCGAACGGAGCGTGTATCTCTTAAACGACATAGACGAGGAGTTTGATTTTCTCCGAGTTCCAATCACCTTAAAAATTAATAAATGAATAAATAATTAAAATAAGTAGATGTTCGACCGTTTTTTTTCATAAATCCAATTTAAGGGGCGTATGGGGAGGGGTGAAATTCTGGAATAAAAACGTCCACTAAGGAAGGATTTTTGGATGTTCACTCTCATCGACCAATCAAAACTATTGAAGTTAGAAGAAGGGGATATGTTTGTTGTGTGTCGAAAATGTCTACTAAGGAGGGATTTTTGGATATTCAGGTTCTAAAGGGGTGTTAACGGGGTTAAACATGCATGTCATTGAATAACAATATGACACGACTATGACGCGAGCGAAGCGAGGCTAAAAATGAAATGGTGTGTGTCTGTGTATTACTCAATCACGCAAGAACCACTGGTCCGACTTACATGAATTTTACATGAAAGTAGCTGATTTAACTGGTTAACATATAGGCTACTTTTGATTTCAATACTTTGCACTATGGCGACCATTTTAGTGACGTCACCACACCCTTTGGTTTCAAACTTTCATATTTCCATTTCAAATAAAAAGTGAACGCTAAGAAATACCAAACTTTTGATGGCATATACGTGGTTTAAAATTACATTTTCTATCCGAAAGGTATCTCCAACGGTTAGCGAGTAAAACCTAAATTTGTGCTATAAAACACGGTCAACGCCGAACGGTGTAGTTGGACAAAATGTTCCATCCTTAATCTCCCTCTGCGCAGCACTCGCCTATCCCCTGTTTTAACTGTCACTTTCACATTTTAATTTATTAATGACGCGTAGCGAAGCACGGGTACTTCAGCTAGTTACTGATAAAAGCATCCTAGCAAACCGGCCAGATATCGTTCTTTTAAACAAAGTTGCGGAAGAGAGCCTTTCTCATTGATATCGCAGTGCCCAATTCCCATAATCTGCAACAAACCTGCTGTGAGAAAATCACCAACTATCTGCCCTTGACTGAGGAAATACGGCAAAATGTGAAGACAGGGAAGTGTAGTGGTTCTGTCCATAGTCATCTCTTCCACCGCCATCATCCCTAAATCATTGGCTCGCAACTATTGGGAATACATCTTGGTCTACATATCATCATGCAGAAGACCTGTTCCATAGTTCGCTCTTTTCTTAATGTGCCACCCAAAGGGAAGTTGGGCCAACGGCTTAGCCGTTTTGAAACATCGGATCCCATGAGAACTCCGCATTTAAGCATCATTAGGCGCATTCAGAACTTGGATGGTATGCCGGTTCTAGGCATTGCGCGCTGTTGGTCAACATAAGGAGGAGCGGAAAGGCCCTGGCCACCCTACCGCACGTAAACTCCGGCTGGGGGTAGCCTCTTCTGAGTCTCGGACCTGCCTTCGGGCAGAATACCAATTAAATTAAAGAGAAGTTGCCATACTGTCTTGCAAATAAGCCGACGATATGTTGATTTGTACCCACTTATGTGGTGAAATGAATGTCATAATAATAATAATACCTTAAAAACCTTCTCAACTGTGATCTACCGGAGTCGACTTCCACTCCAATTTCGAATCCAGTTTCAACTAATCCAGACTCTTCTCCACCAGACATCTCTGAGCTGCGAAAGATCATCACTTCACTGAAAGATAACAAATCCCCAGACGAGGACTCGGTAATCGCAGAACACTGGAAGCTCCTGGATGATAACGCTCTGGAACCTCTCGTACTAACACTCCAACAGATTTGGAAAACTACCGAGATACCATCTAAATGGACCACAGCTCTTATTCATGCGCTTCATAAAAAAGGTGAAAAGTCTGATGTCAATAACTATCGAGGCATTTCTCACCTTCAAATCACCTACAAGATCCTCTCTAAAGCCTTACTCACAAGGGCCAAGGAACAACTAGACTCATGTGCTGAGCAGATCCTGAATCTGAAAATGGCCATCGCTTATCAGAAACTGAAAACTAGACCATTCGTCATCGTCTTCGTAGACTTTCAGAAAGCTTACGACTCCATTGACCGAGCAACTCTTCTCCAAGTGCTCCATGAATTTGGTCTTGACAATAAGACTCGAATGATAATCCAGAATACGCTTTCTGATACAACTTCCAAAGTAAAGTTAGGATAGGAGATTTCTGAACCCTTCCACAATCAATCAGGTGTTCGACAGGCTGATGGATTATCACAACTGCTTTTCAACTGTGCCCTTGAGAGAGTCATAAGAGAATGGAGACATGTTATTCAATCCAAAGGATTTCCTAATGGAGTACAAATAGGCAGAACTCGGGATAACATCAATATTGATTGCCTCGCAATTGCTGATACCTCGCTTTGTTTGCTTCCTCTCCAGAAATAGCCATTAATGAAGTAAATTACTTACATGATTGTACAACTAAAATAGCACTCAAAATATCTTACACTGAAACCCAATTCATCTCTAATATAAAAAAGCTCCAGCTCATCTTCAAACAACCCACGGCCAGATCTTAAAAGTTAAAAAGTTTAAATATCTTGGTGAGTGGATTGAACCACATAATTCTGAAAAGTTCGCCATCTCAACACGAATTAATAAATTCGAAACAGCCTTTCGCCTCACACATCAACTGTACAAGAAAAATCCCATCTCTAGGAATGCAAAGTTAAGACACTATCAAACTGTGATTAGACCAGAAGCACTGTATGCAGCTGGCCCGATCGAGAGACTCGAAGTTAAGGAAAGAAAGATCATTAGGTAAATTCTTGGCCCTAAGTTCAAAGATGGAGGTTACAAGCTCTGGAGTAATTCAGAAATATACTCCCACATTGAAAAGATCTCAAGTGTAATCCGGAACATTCTATGCCCACCTCCTCAGAATGCCAGTCAGTAGATTCTCCAACCGTCTATTATCATACTTCCGAGTTTTAAAGGTGATGTCTCTATGGTTGGTGGAAGTGGATACGGACTTGTTAAGTTTGACATTTCCGAATCAGATATCTTGCTCAGAACCCCATTGAAACAAAAAACTCCGTCTGGTTCATCAAGAGGATGTACAACCCACTAAGCGATATGTTCACTCGGATGAATGGAAGAAATCCCATTCCGAAAGGATGAAGGCGTGGTGGGCTAACAAGAAGAAAAAGAGTTGAGATCTCGCGGTCCCTAGTGGTCACAACGATAAAATTAAAGTAAGTAAGTAAGTAAGTAAGTAGGTAACTAAGTAATAATAATATTAATAATAATAATAATAATAATAATAATAATAATAATAATAATAATAATAATAATAATAATAATAATAATAATGGGGAGAATGCACCGTTACCTGCTCTGTCTACCTAATAATTTCTTAATAAATTGTAGAACCTAAAACAATTAGTAGGATATTAAAATATTTTCTTTATTATAACCAACTTGGACAGTAAAAGTAATTTAAACTATTGGCTGAACAGAAATGTGGGGAATATGGTTTGAAAATCAGCATTTATAAAACCGGAGGTTATGTCACTAGGGAGTAAAATAGAATGCCAGATAGGGGGAACTAAATTGGAGCGGGTGAACCCTCTTAAGTACTGACACTGTGTATTCTCTCAAGATTTGTGCATGGAGGAAGAAAGAGTCAAAGTGCAGAAAAGCCAATGGAGTGAGGTTTCAATTGCAATTTACAACAATGCTTCGAGGGTGAGATGTCCTCGCTGTTCTGCCCCTTAAAACAATAACTAACTAAATAAAAATATCGCTCCCAACATAGCTCAGTATTTAGATCGACATTGCTGCATCGAAGTGAAAGCTGGGTAGATTCAGGATGTTCGAAGTTATAGGTAACTGATAAGAGGGTAGCACAAATGATTGGAGGGACACATAGATGGGAGCAATGGCAGGAAGGTACTCGTAATGAAAAGATAAAGCTAAGTTAGAAATGAACACGCTAGATGAAGCTGTTTGTATGAGCCGACTTGGATGGTGGGGTCATGTGAAGAGAATGGGGGAGGAGAGATTACCTAAGAGGTTAATGAGTTTGGCTTAGAGGGTAAGAGAAGCAGAGGTAGACCTAGGAGGCGATGGTTGGATTCAATTTTAAAATCAGAGCTGTAGACGCAGAGGAAGCCACAGTGCTAACTGCAAATAGGAGACCATGGAGGCGATTTGTTTGCAAACAGAGGCTTGCAGACTTGACTGGACGCTGAAAGGCAAAATTGTTCCAAATGAAAATGTAATATAGCCTGTTAGGTAGTCAGCCCGAAGGGTGGTTGGATCGTCAAAAAGCACCACCATTAGGTTATGTGGGTAGAAACCCACAAAAACCCAAGGCAGCGCTATATTGAGGCGTACTCGGCAAGAAGAGGAGTGAGGTAGTTTGCCATTGCTTTCCTCACTGAGTCAGTATAGCAGTACAAACCCTATGAGTAGAACCTTTCACAGCATCCACAGGCACTGACTGTGCCCCAGATGTCATTACTAAGCACCACCCATACCTCAGTAGCTTCCATATAATCACAGCCATAAATGAGACTGAGACCTGGGTGAAAAGCCACATTTTACTCTAGCCTGTGCCAACAGACAAATGCAAATGTATTACATTCATCAAGAGATGGCATACAGGCCATAATATAGCCTAATGGTTATTAAATCATTTTAGTAGTGTCGTTAGAATTCTAAATCATGTCAGATCTGTTACTCAGCCGAATTAAATGGTGGGTTGCAACTATGATATATCATTATATGCGCCTTTTCACAACAATATAGCTGGATTTTGATACACATATGTCTGGAAATATAAAGCCAAGGTTGTATACACTTCACATTAAAGTTCGTTTTATTTCTCATTGAAACTACAAATTCGCACGTTCATTTTAATTAAAATACAAGCATATTCTCCTATTATTTTAAATTTTATTTAAAACCATAGTCCTAAGGAATTATGAATGTAAATAAAAATACCCATACTGAACCTGAAGCTTCAATTGTTAGTATACTCCTAATTTCAGCCTCTATTGTAATTTCACTTGGTGATTGTTCTCATGATTCTACTTTCTACCCATTTTATGAGCAAAGGGCTAAAAATCAACCACGGGATAGATGAAACAGAGTGGGAAATAAATTGCAAAATACAGACAGTGTGGCATTTCGTAATTTAATGATCCTTGAAAAAACATATTTCAGTGCTGTCACCTGCAAGTCATAGCTGGTGCCATATTTTTGTCTACCCTTGATTAACTGCTTACAGAAGTGGAAAGTAAGCTGTTCAGTTCTTAACAGAACATCTTGGTCAAAAGTCTGTTACATGGTCTGTATGCACATTTCTGTACATGGGCCTATATTTTTAAATGTTCTGCGTTTATTATTTATAACTCCTCCTTGAATGCTTCTTTAACTGTTTTTCAAATTGTATTTGCATCACTGAGTTTGTCTAATCAAGAATTGCTGTTGTGCTGGCGACAGAAATCAGGTTAGTTCTATTTCAAAATACAAAGTTATAGAGTTACCAGGTAGAAAAGACTATTGGAGGCGGGGCTCGCATTACGTAGCTGTTGAGGAGCTTCCCCCTCCATACACGACTTCGGAAGGTCCAGCGACCAGGACAACGAAGCAAGTAGCAGTGAGAGAGAGAGAGAGAGAGAGAGAGAGACTTCCCCTACCTGACGCACATGCGCAGAAGAAATACTAGCAGTTGAGAGGCAAGGGAGCTGGAAACACTCTCCCCTACTTTGGTGCGCTTGCGCGTTGCAACATTCTTTTCAACCTGGTCACTCTATAGCATAATTATCTCAGAGATTAAATAAGCACGGAATAACTATACATTTGGGCTTATGAGCTCTTCAATATCATTCAATTGTTGTCTGCTGTTATTATCTCATTTTATGGGCTAGCTCAATGCACTTGGGTGTGTTTTGGATTTGTCTGATAACCTGTGTTCGTGTGGTGACTATAGTATAGTTTGGAAGGAATGTCGTGACGCTTCAAGGTCAAGATGCAGCGTAAGTGGTGGGGGTTGTGGAGCAGGGAGCCGGAAGGTTATAGCTGCTTCGAATGAACTACAGAGTAAGTGCGCCAATTGAGCACTTCGGTTACACCAAGAATTAGACCACTTGAAATGAAAATAAAATTCTGAAACTTCGCAAATTTATAGAACAGGAATCTGGGATGCAAAATATGAAAAACAATGCTATATTAAATAATTTATGAACATGTAATGATGCTTTATAAGTTGATCCTATTTATTAAATGATCTAAATGGCATGGGAAAGTTAGTATGCGGTAAATTTTCGTATTTTTGGGCTAAATGAATTGTGTAAGCGTAAAAGTTTGAGGCAATGAGTTGAATTTTAATGTTAGAAAAAGTTCTTGTTTGTGGGACGAATAGATTTCTGTCTGCGGGTTCTTAAACAGAAAAGAAAAATAGCAGTCAGCGCGCAACTGGTCACTGCTTGTTTTCGCCGTCCCGTGTAATCAATCATTCATCGGGCATGTATAAAATATCTTAAATGATATGTACGTACTTTTGCAACAATATATCGGCAAAGAATATATAAGGAATATAACTTAATAAATATTATTTTAATATAAAGCAGTGACATATAAATTTGAAATAAATTCAGTTACAACACTTCGTTATTGCAGATAAACTTTCTTCGGCTTTTCCCAATGAATTGGAGTCGCCGAAGCCAACCAGGCTCATTTTGGATTTGACAGGGATTTACGGCCGGATGCCCTTCCTGAAGCCACGTGATTTTTCAGGTGAAAATTCCATCCCACTGTCACCGGGATTCAAAACCCGGCCGTCCGGGTGAAAGACGAGCAGCATAGCCACTGCGCTATCACGCTCCCCAATACATACTTATTGCAGATGTTTAGCATTATTGATAGGAAAAAGAGGAGTGTATATAATTATGTTTCCTCCATATACACCACTAGTCGTTTGTCACTCCGGTACTGTTTGATTGATCTCAAATAGACTAGTCTCTTTTTCCTTATGTCAGATTTTTCTATCAGAATTTTCCTGTTGTCACACGATTTCTTTCGCCTAAAACCTAAAGTTTTCATTATTGACTAAGGTCCCATTTCGAACGTTTAAAGTCAATTTTCTCCATTAAAACTGGTGACAAAGCTCGTAACGTTGGACGTTGACCATGTGCTACATGGAATTCATTAATACTTCTTCTAATTACGCATTTGTCAAATTCATCTATTTCCGTTTTAACTCTTTCCTTCGGTCAGTTTTTACGCGCCGTTGAAAAAGATTGTCCAACCTCCAAATTGGTTTGGTTTTCTTTTAAAATCCTCTGAACACTTCTGCGGAATATTCCGGTTGCTTCAGCAACTCGTTTTTGCACTTCTTTCAATAAAATTGGCCCTCTTCTGCTTCTCATTTCATCAAGTCATGTATATTGCAAATAAGCTCTCTTGCCTGGCTGTGAATGACCTTCCCACCAATCTTTCTTTCTGCCATGTTTCTGACTAAAGAATAGATATACGGTATTACAAAAATATTCCAGGATAACACAATTCTAAAAAGTATTATATAGCATGACAAATATTTAAACTACATTCAAAATAGTTGCGAGTATACAGCATACATACTTGCGAAGTTAACAGCGTGACGAACGTAAAGCCCGCGTAAAGCCACTGGGACAGCTTCTTCCCCCACCCTTAATACGTGGCTAGAAACTTGTCTGGCCACCCTCCGCTGCTCGACCTTGAAGCGTCACGACATCCCTTCCGAACTATAATGTGTGTAATTTTAATGATCGGGATCAGAGGTAAGGGCAGGTGCTCGGGACACGAACAAGGTGCCAATCCAGCATCCAGCTGCGTAGCCGTGGACGTTAAATCTCTCACCACGACCACGATGGGAAGCTGAAGCAAGTCCGAAGATCAGAGGTTCGAATCCCGGCGCTGACAGCGACTAACATAAGCGTGGATTTTTGCACTCCCTCGAGACAAATGCCGGTATAGTACTTTAATTAAAGTCCCGGAGCACGTATCGTATCCCTGGTTGGTTCCTTAGTTTAGGGGCTGTGACAACGTGGTCATGTAGCCCCGTGTACTTTGGGTGTGTGTAGAATCTGTCTGATAACCTGTGTTGATTATGATGGCTGTATTATTGTGTGTTATCTGTTTTTTTTTATACAAGTAAGGACTGCAAACGATAATTTCGAGTAGTTCCTACTTTCGCCACCAAATGCTACCGTCCACGACACCTATCTGTGAACTTGGCTACTACTAGATATCATCGCAACCAGCGCCTGGTGACGAACGTTGGAACTTAAGAGCACAAATTTTGCTTCACACATGTTTAGTTAGTGGAAGGTTCTCTTTCATGCCATAAATCTATGAAATGGGCCCGCCAGCTCTACTTCCCCTCCGAAGGCATACTGAGGGATTTTTAACGCTCTTAAAAATCCGACGACTTCGGTCGGGTTTATACCCCCGACCTTGGGCATAGAAGCTCAGCTTGCTACCAATAACGCCACCGAAGCCGCTATATCGTATCCCTGACTCTAATAATTACAGATACACACACAACTAGTCACCATAGAAACACAGGTTATCAGACAAATTCAACACACACCCAAGTACATGGGGCTGATGATCAAAGATGTCCCAAGCCCGTGATATAGACAACGACAGCAACATTCCACTGGGGCTGGCGACCAAAGCCAGTGGCATAACTAGGGTTTGTTTTGGAGGGGGATGAAACTAACAACTACAGTATGTTGTTATTAAATATACAAAGTCCAGTTTTCTTCGCAAAAAAAGATAGTCAGTCTGAAAGACTAGACTTTATATCATTTTAAATGCTACAAATTCTACAAATGCTGTGTGAACTCAAAGTCCGTTAGCAAAAAAAAATTGCAAGTGCAAACCAAGGTCAAAGGAGGTAGCTGGCTGAATGACGTCACGCTCACCGGAGCACGCGGGGAAAGGAGGAACCTCAAGCAGTACTATGACGTCACACACCTCAGTGCATTCTCGGTACATTTCGTCCCGTCACCGTAACGTAACGCCACACCCCAGATAAAAACGACATAATCATTTAAAATGATAAAACATTTGGTCCCATTCTATTCCCCGACATTGCATGAATGTTAATAAATTACAGTTTCCAACTAAAGTTAAAACAATAACACTCACATTCGCATAGTCTACTAACATGAAAACTGACAAGCAATGTTTTTCGTTTTGAAAGGGATGAGAAAGGGTATTGCCAGTGCCACATCCACTCCTCTGGCTAACAGCTGACCAGTTTGCTTATTATAATAATTTTATTATTGCAGCCAATGACCATGTATTTTTTTCTTTTCAGGATGGGTCAGGGAAGAGATTACGAAAGGAAATCGGCCGTGGACCTATTGAAAAGATCCGTCCCGGCATTTGCCTGGTAGTGAAAATAGGAAAACACGAAAACCATTTTCAGGAAGGCCGAGGTGGGATTCGAACCCACGCTCTCCCGATGCCAGCGAAACACGAGGTAGCGCGTTAGTGCTCTCGGCCACTGAGGTCGGTTCTTCAATAAGTGTTAAGTTAGAATAACCCTAAATGTTTTACGCGAGTGAAAATAAATCCTTTCAAACTAGGAAGTGAAAATACTGTAAATCCTTTCAAATTAGGAAGTATAAACGTACATAATCCAATCGTTTGTCAGCAATACGAAGATTGCTTTTATTAAAAATTAAGAAATTCAACAATTGTCCTATTTTTATTAAGCCTATACACATCAAAAAACGTTTTGCATAACACATGTTTGCCATAATGCAGAGCTTATGTGGGGTTGTGGGCGAGATTATTACAAAAGAGACGGCATTCTGACAAATATCCTGCAGACTTTATTCATGTCTGAAAAGAAAATTACAAACTATACGTTCGAGAAGACATTTGGCCTGTTAAACAGGGACAGATACGTGTTGTAATCTTGCCATCCTGTGACGTTTCAATAAAGAACATGGCCACCACGGGCGTTCAGCAGGGCTCTTATTTGCCGTGGCATACCATAGATCAAGTTGTCCATGTCCTTTTGAGGCAAGTGATCCCACTGATCGACGGTGGACACCATGGTTTCTTGGCGGGTTATGGGAGGGCGTGGACGCTGAGCAATAGCACGCTTCAGGATATCCCAGACATGTTTGATACAGTTCATGTCCGGCGACATCACAGGCCATTCCTGGACTCCTGGAGGAAGTTTTGTACCACCATCGCTCGATGTGGTAAGTAGTGTAGGCTATATGCAAAACACTTTTTGATGTGTACATTTGGTTTCGGGGGGGATTGATCCCCCTCATCACCCCCCATAGTTACGCCTCTGACCACAGTGACTACTTATGACGGCCTTAATACCTATGAACTCAGAAGATAACTGTAAACTCAGGCAGTGAGAAATTTCAAACATGAATAAAATCATATTTCTTGCATTAATATGGTGAACAAGGAGGTACAGTAAAGTATCTTGTAAGTTAGAGTCTTAAGAAGTTCTCAGGTCCAGTTTGTTGACTGAAGATCTAAATATTTTACGTGCCTGTTGAAGATTTTAATGATAGTTTGCAACGTCCAGACAGAAGCATTCATTAAAATGGTTCGTGAACGAAATATTTAATATGGTAATGTTGGCCCTCCCTGTAACTAACAGCTCCGACCGTGCACTGTAATTTGGGGGCAATGTAAACAAATGTGTGAGATTATGCTTGTGGGCGAAATGAGTCAGACAGGATCACGAGCTTCACCGTGCAGTGTCGGCTTGGGGATTATAAGTCTCCGTAAATTGTTATGCTCTTTTCTTGTTTGTTCTTACCCCCTCTCTCACAGACATGCTGTTATTAACAGGATGATTCTGAGATCTCGTGGCTTGAAGCAGACATGAGCAACGTCTTTGATTTGAATTCGAAGCCTGGTTTCATACTCAAGCGAGCACACATTAATATCAGGGCCGATCAGATCGATCATGGGTTCTAGAGCAAGGTCTTCCGGCCCCCTCCAATTTTATTCAAACAAGCCTGGGGGAACAACAAGCAATTTCTTCTAGATGATGTAATTTTCGACCAAAGAATATCAATTTTTGTACAAGTAAAGAACAACATGTAATAGTTGCCTACTGATTTCAGGATTTTTGATGTGTAACGTCTTTCCGCTCGGTTGCTGGATAGTTTTGTGGGAGTGATTTTGAAAATTGGGGACGGAAGTGAATCGGGCGGAAGAGGATCGAACGGAAGTGGATCGGACGGAAGTGAAGACGCACTGCCAGAAAAATGGGATGGAAGTGAATCGGGCGGAAGTGGATCGAACGGAAGTGGATCGGACGGAAGTGAAGACGCACTGCCAGCTGGATGTACAATTGAAAATGTGTGTGTTGGAAACAAGGCAGTGTGTGCTCTGTAGCGCAAGAATGTTATGGCAATACAGTAGGCAGTGCATTTAGCAGGCACAGGTTTGACGAGCACAGTGGCAAATGTTTCACCGACTTTCATTTGTCATTGAGCAGTTTATGAAGCTTCACGTTCAAGGTTGAATATCCCATGGGGTAGGACAAAGACGACAAATGACATTTAAGTAAGCGGCATTATTGTCAAGCTGTAGGTGAGTAGTCAAATATTAAATGCATAACAGAATGTTGTTATATGAGTGGAATAAAAGCTGTATTTTCTTCATATGTGAGGCTAGGTCATTTCATGATTGTAGGAAGCCATGTTTTGATTGTTTACGACGATCTGTATGAGAGCCTTGAGAATAATGAATGTTCTAGTTACTGAGGAATGTGCTCACAGTATTTGAGAGTACTGTCGACGTTGTGTGCCTCTTTGTTATTATGAATTATTAATGTAAAGGGAAGGAAGGAAGCTTGTAGTTTTGCGTGTCCGATAATCTCACGATCATGATCCACAGTACCTCCCTTTTACGTGGAATGCGAACCACAGGACATGGCATTTCAATTCGAAAATCTCACATGTATTGACCGGGAATCAAACCCGGTCTACCTTGGTGAGAGACTAACAGATTGACCGCTGCGCCGCAAATGTGACAGTAGCATATCTCCAATTCAATCTATACATTCATCATAGTACCAGTATGAAAATGGAATGTAAATTAAAATTTTGAGAATATCCAAGCTGTGTAGTAAACGAGTAGGATAACATGTCAGATGTTACACATCATATGCGACTACTGTAAGACTCGTATCTTTTTTTATATTTTATTTTACACCCTTTACCAGGTAATGGCGATGCAAGCGTGAGCACAAGAATTTTAATTTTCTCAAAATAAAAATTAATATACACGTAGGAGTTTGAATTTGCATTTAGATTAATGAAGACCCAAAACCAATAGACATTTTGAGCCTATCACCGCCGACCAGCACGGCTTAGTTAGTAGTTAGTTATTGTCGTTTTAAGGGGAGGAACTACAAGGCCATCTGCCCCTCTTAAAACATATTGAAGTATGCACAATTGGAATGGAATTTAAAATTTAGAGGTGGACACCTAAATTAGAAAAGACCAAAGATTAATAAAATAAAGAATTAAATAGAACTAATTTTTTTAGTCGATTTACCCTCTAGGTTGGTGGTTCCCACGGATTCAGCGAGGGAACTCACAACTACCGCCTCTACGGGCAGTGTCCTGGAGTTTGGAATATCTGGTCGGTGTGGATACAACTGGGGAGGTGTGTTCAGCACTTCGCCCAGGCGGCCTCACCTGCAAAGAGAACTGTTCTTGAGGGATGGGAAGGGAGGGGAAGATTGGGATGGATAGGCTAGGAAGAGGGGAGGAGTCAGCCGTGGCCTTACAGTAGGTACTGTACCCGATAATCCGAAAAGGATCCTGTTGGAATATCCATTGCCCCCGCTGGATTGCCTATTTCTCATTGCTCCGACAATTACAACATTAGAAATCGCTTCCAACATGGTCTTTAGGGATTTACAGACAGCAGTTACCAGAATATTGTGGATCAACAACCAACTACACGGAGCACTAACCTTTACTTACCCCCGGGACTGGAACTCAGCTTCGCCTACACTACATCCACAATACTCTGCTCCTTACATTTAAAATGAATCACACTCCAACAACAATGGAAAACAATCTGAACAAATTTATTAACAAAAAGGTAAACTAATCTACTATAAACAAAATAACAACAAATGAATTTAACAATAGACATTAAAATTAAAAAACACGCAAACATTCACACCTCCTTTCAACTCTACATCTTAATACAATGCTGTATTAAAAATGATGAGTATAAAACTTGGCTTGTTCTAGGTCTACACTGCGTAGAAATAAAAACGTTTAGTGAAGCCTTTAATGGCATTCCAGACACCTGATTTCATTCACAAACCTGCGTTGTAGAACGCACGTGCCGTGGCTTTGTTTCATCAATGACACACTGGCATCACGCCGTTCTCAAAACTGGTTTATACAATAAACAGAAGGCTGTGAGTCTACACCTGTTATATTATATCATCGCTCTCCAATGCTAACGGTGACTCATGCTTGCTAGCCCACAGAGGCTGCTTGTGTGCATTTATAAAACACGTAAAAAATAACATTTAGATCTTACAAAAGTTCATATAACTGCTCTGTTTCTTAACCAATCATTCTAAAATTTTTATAAACTCTTTCATTCGCACTCCGTTATTGTTCTAGACCAATACGGTTCCACATCTTCTCTTAACAATGAATAATCATTCACACCAAAAACATCCGCTCATAAACACACACTGTTCCAAAACAATTGATTAATAAATCCTATTAAATTGTTTAACTAATTAAATCATTTCCACAAAAAATATTTACATGTAATATGTTTATAATAATATCCATTATCCAGTGTTGCTAATGCGACACTTTCGAGATTCTAACTTCTCGGTTACAATATAATTCTTAACTAAATATATACACTGGTTTTTCACTTAACCATCCTTTTCTAACGTTCTGTAGTTTTAATATACTGCATACACCTCGTCTTATATAGGTTTCATTACATTATCGGTATATTACAGTCGACTGATTCAGGTGAACTGTACTTAATTACATAAATTCGGGTTTAATAAAAATTTAATAATTGTATTATAGACGTGAGTAGACAATCTTTCTCAAGTTGTATTTCCGCTGAAACCCTCCTGTTAACACAGCTAAATCGTTAATTCACAAGAACTGGACTACTTGTATACAACGGCTCTTATCATGATACATGCCTTTTATCAAAGAACAACAATACTTTGACTTCCTTAAAATGCGGAATTCCCTCGCCTGAGCACTCCATAGCTCTACAAAACCTCATATAACAATATATATGGCATAAACAAATATCATCTACTATGTTAAACAATAATCAAAAGGGATTAATTGTATTTAACATATCTTATGTAGGAACTTCTCTCAAATAATGGCATGACCCTCAGTATCATTGCACATGACTACTGGACTACAATTATACATACGTAAGTTCTTCAAACGAAACTTCCAATTGTAATGAACGATATTAGACAGTCGTGATTAACCTCCTAAAGATTACTCAACAACAAGATAATTAACTGTTAACTCGTCTGTCGCAAATACATGTAATAAAAATAATACTCCTGTTTCATCTCACTTGTCAATCTATAAATTGTTTATCGTTGTAATATCATGTCCACAAAATGACTTGATGTTACACAAATAGAATAAAATAACACACATGTTATTTATAGTGTCAGATAGAATTCAATCCTGACCGGGATAAACTAGCTTTGAATTCCTAGCCAAAGATTTGAATAATCTTCTGTCAAAAGGTATTTCCTCTAACATATTAAATGAACAAAGCTCTTAGCTTTACAGATAATAAGAAAGGTTTGTCAATGTCTTAATGTTTTTCCACTCTACACAAAGAATGTTCATAGGAATTAAGACTTCGGTCTTAGATCGTCGATAGTTTATGTACAATAATGATATAACAATATCATTCGATGTTTCTTCTTTTCTTGAAGTAATATGTTGTTACATTAAAGTGCTAAAATTAAATTTAATAAGAATTTAATTTGAAGCTATGACACAATGTCAGAATACTTGGTTTAAATGAAATTATTAAAAATTCGAGAGTCGAAACGACTAGTCTCTTATGAGGCAATATAATTCCTCAAACAAAATTTTAAGGTCAGTTCCACAATTGATCCGTAGAATAAAATTGAAAAATATATGAAATGCAATCATCTTCTAAATAATCTTGCAGCATAAAAATCTCAACACACATCTGAAGTGTAAACTACATAAAAGCACTGAAATACATGAAGTGTGAAAATATAGAAATGTGGAATAAGATTACCGAAAATATGGAATAAGATCGCTGGCTCAGAATGTAACTAAACAAGCTCTATATAACAGTTGAGATACACTAATACCTTATTTAGACGAAAACTTGAAGATCAATGTAAGTATTGCCACAATACTTTAGATGTTTCTTCTGTACAAGACACTGAGATGGATCTGCATTCGAACCTCGGATCTGTGACCTCAGAGATAAGAAACGTCTCTCTCTGGAATTCACCAACATTCGGCTGGGCTCGAACGACATCCTTCTGGCAAATTCTTCAGGGTTGCTGGGCTACCTTTCCCTAGAATCTTGACAAATCTCTTCTGTAAAGTCTCCATTCTCCGTCGTAATTATGTATCGGCTTCATCATTGGAATACAATTATGGAAATATTCATGTAAATAGTGAATGAAATGTTTCCATTGCTAATTGATGTTGTATTAGTGTTCGTAGACTGACGAAAATGCACAAGATGGACCGCACACTACGTCTGTATTCAAGAATACGTTGTCTAACGAAGCTCCATCGTTGTATCTTAACTCCTGTTATTGAATATGTCTCTGGCGCATGACTGTTTAGTTCATCATATCAACAATATAAATTAAGTTGAATGATAATGTTTGAAGAATAATAATAGTCATTCTATTAATGTTTATGTGTTGCGCCAATACTAAAAGTTCTCCGCCACAGTTCACTTGAACTGCGTTCGCCAACTTCACGTTGCAATTTATAATGATATTCAGCTCTATTTCCAACACATTTGGAAATGTAACTAGACAGGCTGATATTGTCGAAACGGTGAATATTTAAGCGCTCGACTTTCCACAATATATAGTAGGCGACCTGTTCTTGATAAATGTTCACTTATTTAACTTCAAATCTCAACTATTGTATGAAATATAATCAAAACTATGTTCCTCGCAACTTCACACAGAATGGAAGTGCTGTGATCTCTACCGTTCCACCTAGTTATACTCGCGTCTTCACAAGTCGACAGTCGCACTCGGACTAAGCTTTGGGATCTCCGTTAACCCAGTAAAATCACTTCCTCACTCTTCAAAGTCTGCTGGAATAAGAACCTCGATCCTTGGATCTCCCTCTCCAAGTCGAATTTTTGGCGGCCATATCAATCTCCCAACATAATTTTAGCGCATAGATTACCAATGCTTATTACTGCGTAGATTAACCGATCTGTGGTTTTTAAAGTATCAGACATAATTTCTCTTCATTATCAAATAAGAAAATCTTCTTCTAAGGGCCTAAATGCATAATTTCATCTCGTAGTGTAATTAAAGTTGATCCCGTCTTCAATAAGACCTGTTCTCATTGGCTTTGGACTGGGATCCAATAGCATAATTTATAACAATATTTATAATATTAATTTCCAAACTCGCTGTTGCTATGCTAAGAATAGCCTTCTAGAAGCGTCCATTGTGCAATCTATCACGTGATCGGGCTCTCCCACAGTCTCGAGCTTGTAACACGACCCTCTCGTGTCACAATTCCAGAAATTATATTTGCTAGTTAAATTTTATCATGGGGACGGAAAATACTCTCATTTTGTCCCTAAATAATTTAATTTACAGGGGCATTCCTCCATCATCTCAAGTTAAAAACAGTTGCAAATTGTTTTTAATCATACTAATTCAAGACTTTTGATATGTCACTTGAACTCGTATATTAAATTATTTTAGCCTATTTTCTTATGATACTTTTTTAACTTTTTGGCGTTGAATTTTCCTAAAATAACGTTGTTTTCATCGTCAAACAACTCATAACAGTTATTCCCATAAGCATTAGTTATGCGGATCGCTCTTTCTTCTTGGTTTTACTGCAGTTATCTCCATCTGACCAGTTCCTCTTCTTCTGTTCTTCTCTTCTTCAACGTCTTCTTCTTCTTCTTTTCTTGGTTCTTCAATGTCTTCTTCTTCTTCTTTTCTTGTTCTGTGTAGCGGTATATCCTCTTCTCTCTTCTACTTCTTTTGGCCAACGTAAATGGTCCCTCCATATCGTCTATGAGAACCATTTCCATTACCTTTCCTTTACTGGTGCCTGGTTTGGAATCAACACTCAAATCCTTTTTATCACCTTTCGCATTTTCCTTGTCTCTTAAATCTTTAAGATATTCTTGTCCTTCCTTATGACGTTCATCATACTTCTCCTTCGTCATAATTTCATCTTGGGAGTTTCTGTTACGACTATAGTTCTGGTTATTCCTATTGTTATTCCTGTTATAACCATTATCATTCTATCGGTAGTTATTATTGTTGTGATAATAACCACTTCTACGATTGCCATTGCTATTATCGTTATTACGTCCTTGCTGTTGCTGGTATGGACGACCTCCACGGAATCTCCTGTATCTGGGTTCTGGTCTACGATCTCGGAAATAATTATTCCTTTCAGGACCAATATTTCCCTTTTCTGGTTCCTTCGGATCGTCTGTCTGTTGTGTTTGGTCAAGATGTACAGTACCGGGTGGGTTAGCCGTGGTCGTTACGGCAAGGCTTCTGGCAGTCGCTCACACCCGGGAGGCGAGGAGGTTCGAATCCCTCCGCCGGCAACCTTGAAGATGGTCTTCTGTGGTTTCCCATCTTCCTTCCAGGCAAATGCTGGGGTTGGTCCCTAACTATAGGCCACAGCCGCAACCTTCCAACTCCTCGTCCTTCCATTCCAACTTCCCTCCCCAACGGTACTTGTAGCTCACCCATCGGGTGTCCGTCTCGAAGCAGCTACAAAAACTGGCGAGCCGAACATATCCTCGGACACTCCCGGCACTAAAAGCCATACGCTATATACATTGTTGATGTCTTTGAACTCTTGCCTTTGGTTCTTCGCAACAATGTTTGGCATAGGGCTCGTGTAATCGAGTTTTCTGAGCAATTCGTCCATGCTTGCTAGATCGTTGATCCCTGACGAGATAATTAGACGTCTGACTTCAACAGGGAGCATCCTGGCTATCACGTCTATCAACTGAGCTGTAGAAAGCGGGGGTTGAAGAAATCTGAGCCTGGCTAACTGACTCGTGAAGAAGTCTGCGTAGCGTGTAGGAAGAGTTCCTGAATATTTCCGTGAGTATACTTCTGAGCGTAGAGAGTTTTGTGCTTCAATAGACCAAAAACGCTTTATTAGTGCTTCTGCGAATTCATCGAAGTTCATGAATGTATATCTGAAGGATCTGAACCATTCAAGGGGCCCATCTGATAAAAAAAAACGTTCTACGATCTTCATTTCTCTCTCGGAATATGCGCTTCGATAAAGTAATCTTTGAGATTTCTGATGTACTCTATCGGTGTGAAACTATCTAGGTTGCTGAACTTACGCGGTTTGTCTTCAAAGTTCCTTATGACCGTCACGTTTCTCGGATATGAATCCTGAAGGTTTTGTCGAAAATCTCTATTGTAACTTTCGGGCTCTTTACTCCTCTCCTCTAAACCTTCCGTAAACCTGAATAATCTTTCTTCCGGCCTAATTTCCCTTTCTTCCACTTCTAGGCTATTTCTTCTAGTCGGATACCTCGAATCCTCAAAATCTATCTTCTCCCTTTCCTTTTCTTCTATCTCAGTGATAATCTTCTTCAGCTGTTGGCCTACTTCGGTCTTTAAATCTTCCTTATACGTCTCAAGCTTGACAACATCTCCTAGATTAAGATTTTGTAACTTCTTGGATACGTATTCTTCTAGTTCATTAGTCTTCTCCACACTCATGGTATTAACGTTAGTGACAACCTTGTTTAATCGTTCCTCTATCGTTTTAGTTTTACTCTCTAACGATTCTTTCAAAGCTTGCACATCCTGACTAGATTGAGTTCTATCCTCTACTTGTTTTTCAGTGAGCGTATCAATCGTTTTACCTAGATCTGTTCTTGCTTCGATAACCTCTCTATTAATTTCTACTTGGGTACTGGCTAATTTCTTTTCTATGTTATCTTGTATTTGCTTAACATGTTCCCCACTAGATTTGTTCCATTCGTGTTTCCATACAACTTCATTAGCTTTTAATATTTCAGCTATGTCCTCCTCAATATCTGCCTTAAGAATTTTATTATAGTCAATAACCTGTATTCGTAAAGTTTCTACGTTACCTTTTAATTCGACCAGAGAAGCTGTAGTTTTTATCGCATCGTTAACAAAACGTGTCGTTAAAGCAGTTATATTTTGTGTACACAATTCTTTAGACGCCTCTACCTCTTGTCTAATCTTATTGATGTCCACTTGGACTTTTGATACATCTACAAATACTGTATTAACTTCTGTCTGTATTTTACCTATGTCAGACTGTACACCAGTGACATCTGAATGCATATTATTTATGTCAACCTGAACATTAGTGACATCGGCTTGGACTGTATCTACTTTAGCTTGGACATTGGATACATCTGACCTCACATTACCAATATCAGACTGTACTATGTCTACTTTGGATTGGACTGTGGATACATCTGCTTGGACTGTATTTACTTTACTTTGGACATGGGATACATCTGACCTAACATTACTAACATCAGTTCGGACATCTCCGACATCTGCCTGTACACCACTTACATCGTCCTGTATCTGCCTTGAGCTGGCCTGTAATCGAGTGACATTTGCAACAATTTTAGAAGCATTAGTATGCAAACCCTCTAAAGAAGTTTGAACTTCCTGAATTTCAGTTTTGAAACTCTCTTTGGATCTTTCTGCAACTTTATTTGTAAGAGAATCAACAACTTTAACAATCACTGTGTTAAGGTCCTCCTTTCTTTCCCGCTACAGTTGTTCCAGGTCCTGCTTGGCTTCCTGAAATTTACCTTCCATATCTACCATATTCGCAGAGAAATTCTCCTTTATCTTACCTTCAACAACAATCAAACTGTTCTGCAGTTGCTCCTTCAAATTCTGCTGCAGCTTCATCTGCATCTCCTCTAACATTTTCTTTACATCCTCACTTGCCATTGCAATAACCCTTTATATAGTGCTATAGAGACATAAACAATAACAGAGCAAAATAACAACATCTGAGCAACGTCCTATTCCATGTATATTTTTGAGCACCTTAATGTCTATAAGTAACTTAAAATTACCTTAGCATTAACTTATTATACACCTGATGTTGAACAAATTTACTTATCATGTTCGTTATTCTGTGATTCACTTTAAATATACTACCACAAAGAAAAATTCTACTATTACAATCATCAAAACAAGTTAGATTTAGTTGACACAGGACCTTAGCAATCGTCATGTACCGGTAAAATAAAATAGATATCAGATCGTAGGTCGTTTTTCCGAAACTGTCTACCTACTACACCTCTCTCAGGTTTCTAAGATCTGATCATTATCTGAGTGTAACCTTCCTAATATTAATTTAAATTAAGCCTATATAATTACACTCACATCAATCCGAAAGTGGATATGACATCCCACAAGTCTGGTAATTATCTCTTTCACTAGAAATGTTCAAACCAACTTCCTTTAGAGAAACTACGAAGCTAATTTCGTAGCCCCAAAGTTCATAGGCGCCATTCCTACTGTACCCGATAATCCGGAAAGGATCCTGTTGGAATATCCACTGCCCCCGCTGGATTGCCTATTTCTCATTGCTCCGGCAAATATAACATTAGAAATCGCTTCCAACATGGCCTTTAGGGATTTACAGACAGCAGTTACCAGAATATTGTGGATCAACAACCAATTACACGGGGCACTCACCTTTACTTACCTCGGGGACTGGGACTCAGCTTCGCCTACACTACATCCACAATACTCTGCTCCTTACATTTAAAATTATTCACACTCCAACAACAACGGAAAACAATCTGAACAAATGTATTAACAAAAAGGTAAACTAAACTACTATTAACAAATAAACATCAAATGAATTTAACAATAGACATTAAAATTTAAAAAACACGCAAACATTCACACCTCCTTTCAACTCTACATTTTATTACAATGCGGTATTAAAAATTATGAGTATAAAACTTGGCTTGTTCTGGGTCTACACTGCGTAGAAATAAAAACGTTTAGTGAAGCCTCTTAATGGCATTCCAGACACTTGATTTCATTCACAAACCTGCGTTGTAGAACGCACGTGCCGTGGCTTTGTTTCATCAATGAAACACTGGCATCACGCCGTACTCAAAACTGGTTTATACAATAAACAGAAGGCTGTGAGTCTACACCTGTTATATTATATCATCGCTCTCCAATGCTAACGGTGACTCATGCTTGCTAGCCCACAGAGGCTTCTTGTGTGCATTTATAAAACACGTAAAAATTAACATTTAGATCTTACAAAAGTTCATATAACTGCTCTGTTTCTTAACCAATCATTCTAAAATTTTTATACACTCGTTCATTCGCACTCCGTTATTGTTCTAGACCAATACGGTTCCACATCTTCTCTTAACAATGAATAATCATTCACACCAAAAACATCCGCTCATAAACACACACTGTTCCAAAACAATTGATTAATAAATCCTATTAAATTGTTTGTTGTTGTTGTTTGAGTCTTCAGTCTTTTGACTGGTTTGATGCAGCTCTCCATGACTGCCTGTCCTGAGCTAATCGTTTCATCTCTACATAGCTCCGACACCCTACATCCGAGGCAATCTGTTTAAGATATTCTAACCTAGGTCTATCCCTACAGTTCTTGTCCTCGACCCATCCTTCCATAACTAAGCTTGCTATTCCTGGGTGTCTTAGTATGTGTCCTACCAACCTATCTCTTCTCTTCATTAGCAGTCGCCAGAAACATCTCTCCTCACCCACTCTTCTTAATACCTCTTCGTTTGTAACCCTATCTACCCATCTGATCTTCATTATTCTCCTGTAACACCACATTTCAAATGCTTCAATTCTCCTCTTTTCTGCTACACCAATAGTCCAAGTTTCACTTCCATAGAGCGCCACGCTCCAGACAAAGGCTTTCAAAAATGACTTCCTAATACCTAAATCTATATTCGATGTCAGCAGATTCCTTTTTTGTAGAAATGCTTTCTTTGCCTGAGCCAACCTACTTTTTATATCCTCTTTGCTTCGTCCATCACTGGTTATTCTGCTTCCTAAGTAACAGAAGTCTCCTACTTCCTTCAGCTTTTCACCTGCCAATTTGATCTCCATAGAGGTTTCTGATTTATTTCGGCTGCATTCCAGTATTTTTGTTTTACATTTATTAATTTTCATCATGAATTCTTTCCGTAAGACGGAGTCCATACCATTCAAAAACTCATTCAAATCCTCAGGCTTGTCGGCCAAGATGACGATGTCATCAGCAAATCTCAGAGTTGAAATTATTTCTCCTTGAATCTTCACTCCCACTTTGAATTTTTCTCTAATTTCCTTCATTGCTTGTTCAATGTAAAGATTGAAAAGTATGGGTGATAAGTTGCAGCCTTGCCTCACACCTTTCTGAATACCAGCTTCTCTCTCATGTCCTTCAACTCGAATTACTGCTGTCTGGTTTCTGTACAGATTGTATATCACCCTCCTATCCCTGTACTTTATTCCAATGGATTTCAAAATGTCAAACAATTTAGTCCAATCAACGTTATCAAAAGCCTTTTCTAAGTCTACAAAAGCCATGAACGTTCTCTTATCTTTCCTTATTCTACCTTCCAAAATCAGCCTAAGACTTAGTACAGCTTCCCTTGTTCCTACATTTCTCCTGAAACCAAACTGGTCTTCACCTAACTCCGTTTCTATCTGGCTTTCAATCCTCTTGTAAATTATTCTAGACAGGATCTTTGAAGCATGAGTAATCAAGCTGATTGTACGGTAATCTTCACATCTGTCAGCTCCCACTTTCTTTGGTATAGGGATGATTACATTCTTCTTGAAATCAGGGGTTACCTCACCTGCCTCATAAATCCTACACACCAAGTGAAATAACCTGATCAGACCATCTCCTATGCAGCATAGCAACTCAATCGGTATATCATCTATGCCTGGTGCTTTGTTCCTGCTTAAGTCTTCTAAAGCTCTATCAAATTCTGATCTCAATATTAAATCTCCTTTCGCATCCTCATCAATTTCCTCCTCCCTTTCCATTACATGATTCTCAATCTCCTTTCCCTTATACAAACTCTCTATGTAAGCTTTCCATCTCTCAACCTTTTCTTCCCTATCTGTTAGAAGCTTTCCATTTGTGTCCTTAATATTACAGTACTTAGTCTTCTTTTCCCCAAAAGTATTCTTAATCCTTCGATAAGCTGTGTCTACTTTTCCTAATTTCAGACAATTTTCTATATCTGCACATTTCTCTTTCAACCATTCTTCTTTCGCTTCCTTGCACTTCTTGTTAACCTAATTTCTCAGACGTCTGTATTCTGCTTTCCCCTTTTCATCTCTTACATTCTTGTGTTTCCGCCTTTCATCCATCAATTCTAGTATATCCTGAGTGATCCACGGTTTTCTACCTATTCTTTCTTTCCTACCAATGTTTTCTTCTGCGGATTTTGTTATTTCATTAACTAATTAAATCATTTCCACAAAAATTAATTACATGTAATATGTTTATAATAATATCCATTATCTAGTGTTGCTAATGCGACACTTTCGAGATTCTAACTTCTCGGTTACAATATAATTCTTAACTAAATATATACACTGGTGTTACACATAACCATCTTTTTCTAACGTTCTGTAGTTTTAATATACTGCATACACCTCGTCTTATATAGGTTTCATTACATTATCGGTATATTACAGTCGACTGATTAAGGTGAACTGTACTTAATTGCATAAATTCGGGTTTAATAAAAATGTAATAATTGTATTATAGACGTGAGTAGACAATCTTTCTCAAGTTGTATTTCCGCTGAAACCCTCCTGTTAACACAGCTAAATCGTTAATTCACAAGAACTGGACTACTTGTATACAACGGCTCTTATCATGATACATGCCTTTTATCAAAGAACAACAATACTTTGACTTCCTTAAAATGCGGAATTCCCTCGCCTGAGCACTCCATAACTCTAAAAAACCTCATATAACAATATATATGGCTTAAACAAATATCATTTACTATGTCAAACAATAATCAAAAGGGATTAATTGTTATTAACATATCTTATGTAGGAACTTCTCTCAAATAATGGCATGACCCTCAGTATCATTGCACATGACTACTGGACTACAATTATACATACGTAAGTTCTTCAAACGAAACTTCCAATTGTAATGAACGATATTAGACAGTCGTGATTAACCTCCTAAAGTTTACTCAACAACAAGATAATTAACTGTTAACTCGTCTGTCGCAAATACATGTAATAAAAATAATACTCCTGTTTCATCTCACTTGTCAATCTATAAATTGTTTATCGTTGTAATATCATGTCCACAAAATGACTTGATGTTACTCAAATAGAATAAAATAACACACATGTTATTTATAGTGTCAGATAGAATTCAATCCTGACCGGGATAAACTAGCTTTGAATTCCTAGCCAAAGATTTGAATAATCTTCTGTCAAAAGGTATTTCCTCTAACATATTAAATGAACAAAGCTCTTAGCTTTACAGATAATAAGAAAGCGTTGTCAATGTAGTAATGTTTTTCCACTCTACACAAAGAATGTTCATAGGAATTAAGACTTCGGTCTTATCAAACGACTAGTATTTCTTAGATCGTCGATAGTTTATGTACAATAATGATATAACAATAACAAATATAACAATATCATTCGATGTTTCTTCTTTTCATGAAGTAATATGTTGTTACATTAAAGTGCTAAAATTAAATTTAATAAGAATTTAATTTGAAGCTATGACACAATGTCAGAATACTTGGTTTAAATGAAATTATTAAAAATTCGAGCGTCGAAACGACTAGTCTCCTAAGGCAATATAATTCCTCAAACAAAATTTTAAGGTCAGTTCCACAACTGATCCGTAGAGTAAAATTGAAAAATAGACGAAATGCAATCATCTTCTAAATAATCTTGCAGCATAAAAATCTCAACACACATCTGAAGTGTAAACTACATAAAAGCACTGCAATACATGAAGTGTGAAAATATAGAAATATGGAATAAGATTACCGAAAATATGGAATAATATCGCTGAAAATATGGAATAAGATCGCTGGCTCAGAATGTCACTAATCAACCTCTGTATAACACTTGAGATACACTAATACCTTATTTAGACGTAAACTTGAAGATCAATGTAAGTATTGCCACAATACTTGATTTGTTTCTTCTGTACAAGACACTGAGATGGATCTGCATTCGAACCTCGGATCTGCGACCTCAGAGATAAGAAACGTCTCTCTCTGGAATTCACCAACATTCGGCTGGGCTCGAACGACATCCTTCTGGCAAATTCTTCTGGGTTGCTGGGCTACCTTTCCCTAGCATCTTGACAAATCTCTTCTGTAAAGTCTCCATTCTCCGTCGTAATTATGTATCGGCTTCATCATTGGAATACAATTATGGAAATATTCATATAAATAGTGAATGAAATGTTTCCATTGCTAATTGATGTTATATTAGTGTTCGTAGACTGACGAAAATGCACAAGATGGACCGTACACTAAGTCTGTATTCAAGAATACGTTGTCTAACGAAGCTCCATCGTTGTATCTTAACTCCTGTTATTGAATATGTCTCTGGCGCATGACTGTTTAGTTCATCATATCAACAATATAAATTAAGTTGAATGATAATGTTTGAAGAATAATAATAGTCATTCTATTAATGTTTATGTGTTGCGCCAATACTAAAAGTTCTCCGCCACTGTTCACTTGAACTGCGTTTGCCAACTTCACGTTGCAATTTATAATGATCTTCAGCTCTATTTCCAACACATTTGGAAATGTAACTAGACAGGCTGATATTGTCGAAACGGTGAATATTTAAGCGCTCGACATTCCACAATATATAGTAGGCGACCTGTTCTTGATAAATGTTCACTTATTTAACTTCAAATCTCAACTATTGTATGAAATATAATCAAAACTATGTTCCTCGCAACTTCACACAGAATGGAAGTGCGGTGATCTCTACCGTTCCACCTAGCTATACTCGCTTCTCCACAAGTCGACAGTCGTCGCACTCGGACTAAGCTTTGGGATCTCCGTTAACCCAGTAAAATCACTTCCTTGCTCTTCAAATTCTGCTGGAATAAGAACCTCGATCCTTGGATCTCCCTCTCCAAGTCGAATTTTTGGCGACTATAATTTTAGCGCGTAGATTACCAATGCTTATTACTGCGTAGATTAACCGATCTGCGGTTTTTAAAGTATCAGACATAATTTCTCTTAATATTCTCTTCATTACAAAATAAGAAAATCTTCTTCTCAGGGCCTAAATGCATAATTTCATCATGTTGTGTAATTAAAGTTGATCCCGTCTTCAATAAGACCTGTTCTCATTGGCTCTGGACTGGGATCCAATAGCATAATTTATAACAATATTTATAATATTAATTTCCAAACTCGCTGTTGCTATGCTAAGAATAGCCTTCTAGAAGCGTCCATTGTGCAATCTATCACGTGATCGGGCTCTCCCACAGTCTCGAGCTTGTAACACGACCCTCTCGTGTCACACTTCCAGAAATTATATTTGCTAGTTAAATTTTATCATGGGGACGGAAAATACTCTCATTTTGTCCCTAAATAATTCAATTTACGGGGTCAGTACCATCCCGGCATTTGCCCGAGAACGAAGTGGGAAACCACGGAAAACCACTTCGAGGATGGCTGAGGTGGGAATCGAACCCCCTCTACTAATTTGGACCACCCAAGGCTGAGTAGACCCCGTTCCAGTCCTCATACCACTTTTCAAATTTCGTGGCAGAGCCGGGAATCGAACCCAGGACCTCCAGGGTGGCAGCTAATCATGCTGACCGCTACGCTACGGAGGCGACATAAAACTAATAATTTTAATATAAACAAAAAATATGGAAAAACAAAAATTCAGCATTCAAAAAAGAACAAGTCTTTGAGTCAGTGTACACTGGAAAATTTAGATTGCTGGCCCTAGCCCACTCTCACTTATAAAGCGGATGACGAGATAAGCAGCCACCACGTCATCGGCTAATATAAGTTTGAATGTCATCTGCAAACCAAGGTTTCTTCGTAAGTCAGCACTCGGTTAAAATGTGGGCACGGTGAATACGGATCCACAGGCTTCTACATCTTTTTAAAATTGCGAATGAAAAAAATCAGCACTGATGTGGCATTCAGCAAAACTGGCAACTACTAGAAGTTCACCTATGTGACTTTTGAAAAACTGGTAACTACAAAACCAACATGGCGGCCACGCGAATTTGCGACTTTTAAATAGACGTTTCTCGCGATTTAACCAACCAAACGCAATAAAACTTGGTACAGTATATGTTTATACACATTGTAATTGTTTACATAACCACAAGATGGCGGATGTGCGAAATAATTCACCTGCATTCTATATTTCTGAAACTATTAGCGGTATCACCCTGAAATTTTGTACGGAGATAAAGGCCACTACTGGAAGTTCATCTATAAGACTTTCAAAAACCGGTTAACTACAAAACGAACATGGCGCTAAGTGAATTTGAAAATTTTAAATAGACCTTTCTCGCGATTTAATGTTCCAAACCCAATGAAACCTGGTACAGGAAATGTTTATACATATTGTAATGCACAGGTATGTAATTTAGTTCAATTGTATACATAACCTCAAGATGGCGGCTGTGCGAATTTTTAAATTAAGTTTTTATTTCTTGTGTCATAATCATGCGATCGAAGTGAAAGTTTGAATAATGAACCTACGCAATAATTTTCCTTTAATGGTACATGACTCTTTGAACTATACATGTAACAATCCAATATGGCGACCATCCGAAATATTTAGACGGTTCTGAATATCCACGAATCTATCATAGCAATCAATCTGATTTTTTAAATGTTCATAAGGGCTATGATCTTAAGTTCACCTATAGGACTTTAAATAACCTACTGATCACAAATCCAACATGGCAGTGACGCGAAGTATAAATATTCACATGGACGTTTCTCGCAATTTAACCATCCGAGTGCAGTGAAACTTGATACAGTAAATCCTTATACGAATGTTAATCCACTGGCATCTAGTTTATTTCAATTGTTTCCAAAATCACAAGATGGCAGCTGTGAGAAATTTTAAAATCTCGTTTTTACTTCTTGTGTCCTAATCATGCAATTGAAGTTTGGATGCTACACGTATAGAATAATCTTCATGTAACAGTACATAACTCTAGGACCTACATATATAAAATCCAACATGGCTACCATCCGAAATATTTAGTCGGTTCTCAATATCTACGAATCTATTACATCAATCAAACTGAAATTTTGTATGTTGATAGTGGCAATTAACATAAGTAGGATATATGAAAATAGGCTGTATTGGTCTTCACGGAACTACTTGTTTATATACTCGTTTCTGTCTTCTATGGACTACGTTATTTCAACTGCCTTCTCCCTCGTTCTTTCACATTTGCCCAGTGTTCGCGTATTTTTCTTCGGTGAGATTCTTTTCGTTTTTCGTCCACTTTTTGCCGGTTTTCAATATGGGGTTTGCCTGAAAACTTTGTATTTCCTTAAGTTTCTTCTTCAAATATATTCCAAGATATCCTCATGTGATATCCCCAGTTCATGTAGGTCATTTTCCACCTCTGTAAAACAGATCCGTCTGGTTTTCTTTCCCACAAAGTATGTACAGATTCGATTGGACAATCATCCAGAGCTCATCATAATTAACTCTATTATTATTATTATTGTTATTGTTACTTTTCACTAACGCAAAGAATTACTTAGCGCCCAAATCAGAGGGCCGACAAGCGTTAGTCAGGCGCTGACGTAGGTTAATGTTGACTGTGTAATCAGCAGCATGGGCTGGCGCCTGTTTGGTGATAAGTGCCTGTCTCCAGACACAAGGTCTTCTTATCAGCCACAACTTTCACTAGGCCAACACCTTCCTGGTATTGCTTTTATTGGAAATCAGAGAACTGATTCATTGTGTATGAGTGCGTATGGAAACAAAAGATGCTTGTTTCGATTCCCAGCTCTGCCAATTAATTTCATTCTTTCTATAAGTTGTGACTCATCAGTCGGTCTACACAAATTTGCCCAATATGACTGGGTGGGGTTAGAATGTATTGTGCCAGTATTGTGTGGCACAGTATACATAAATAGATAAATAAATACATAAATAATAAATAAATAAATACATGTACTATGAGTGTAAGACACGGTAAAGCCAAGAAGTATTAAGCGCAATTCTTCTAGGTTTGTGCCGTGTCTTGTGTGTGGTTTCACCTAGGACACCAAACTGGCTCATCAGCGGACTCTTGGTGTCCCCGCCCGGACCCCCAGAGGAGTAGCGAACTGCGCGCTACCTTCCTTTTTATGAAGCATACCTCCGCCTCTTTACTGCGAGAGCAAAAAACTCAAGCAGCCATAACCTCCATATGAAGGTTTCCAAAAAGATGGCATATTAGCTTTCACGGCCAGTGGATTAAAACTCAGCAATTTTTCTAGGTTTATGCCGTGTCTTGTGTCGGGTATCGCATAGGAACACCAAGCTGGCTCATCAGTGGGCTCTTGGTGTGCCCGCCCGGACCCCCACAGGAGTAGCGAACTGCGCGCTACCTTCCTTTTTATGAAGCATACCTCCGCCTCTTTACTGCGAGAGCAAAAAACTCAAGCAGCCATAACCTCCATATGAAGGTTTCCAAAAAGATGGCATATTAGCTTTCACGGCCAGTGGATTAAAACTCAGCAATTTTTCTAGGTTTATGCCGTGTCTTGTGTCGGGTATCGCATAGGAACACCAAGCTGGCTCATCAGTGGGTTCTTGGTGTGCCCGCCCGGACCCCCACAGGAGTAGCGAACTGCGCGCTACCTCCCTTTTTACGAAGCACATCTGCGCCTTTTTACTGCGAGAACCGAAAGCTCAAGCAGCCATAACACCAAGAGCCCGCTGATGAGCCAGCTTGGTGTCCTAGGTGAAACCACACACAAAAAATGGCACAAACCTAGAGAAATTGCTGAGTTTTAATTCACTGGCCGTGAAAGCCAATATACCACCTCCAAGAAGTATTGCTTGTGTTTAATTACATAACCGTGAAAGTGGATACTACAAATCAGGGTATGTAGGCTATAAATAGAACTGAACCCACTGAATGTGTTCAGCAAATTTCCATCTCTAAGGAATGGCTGAATGGTCCGGACGGCTGGAGTTCGTATATCAGTGACAACTGGGTAGAATTTTCATATGAAAACATGCTTGGCGTCAGGATGGCTATAACCTTAATGGTCAAGTTTGTTCTGGCGATTGGGATAAACTGTTGAAGGTTTTTTAAATGGCTGTCTGAATATAGAAGTTGAACATGGTACTTTTATTTTAAGCACTTATCTTTCCAGCTTGGCTTCACCCACGGATGGATCATTCCACTACCATTGCAAAGACGGTGTCTGGGATCTGAACACAACTGGGGATGGTGACAGGCCCATCGCTCAGGTGACCGCTAACTTCGGTCTAATGAAAGGAAGTGCCAGGGAAGGGGTTGGTTGGTTCCTCAGTTCAGGGGCTGCAACAACGCGGTCATGTGTCCCCGTGTACTTTGGTTGTGTGAAGAATCTGTGTGAAAACCGGTGTTAATTGTGATGGCTGTATTAGTGTGTTTTATCTGTAATTCAGGTAAGGACTGCAGACGATCAATTTCAAGTAGTTCCTACTTTTGCTACCAAACGCTACTGTCAACGACACTTAGATGCGAACTTTGCTACTTGATTCTACCGAAACCAGCACTTGGCGATGAAAGTTGGAACTTAATCATATTTAACCTACAAATTGAGCTTCACACAATTGCAGTTAGCGGAATGTTCTTGTACATGGCATAAATCTATTACATAAGTTCGCCGGCTTTACTTCACCTCCGAAGGAAGGCATAGTGAGGGATTTTTAACGCTCTTAAAAAATCCAAGGACTTTGGTCGCGATCTTGGGCTTAGAATTTCAGCATGCTACCAACTACCTCACCGAAGCCACTCAGGGAAGGAGTTTTTGTAAGGAAGTCGGCCGTGGACCAGTTGAAAGGAACCATCCCGGCGTTTGCCTGGTGGTGAAAATGGGAAACCACGCTCACCGGATGGCAGTAAGGCAAGAGGTAGCACGTTTGCGCACTCGGCCACCGTGGCCGGTTAAACATGGTATTACGGTACTTTATTTGGAGACACTTGTTGACGGATCATTCTCACGCACAATTTACTATGCCGCTAAATTACAGTGACAGTTAGTTGGTTCACGAGTCTCCCCTCCTGCAAGACGTGAGTCTGGATTAGATTCGGTACGGCACAGCAAGAAACATGCAGACCGCACGAGCGTTTCGAATGGGAGCATTACCACCTTCTCCAAGCATTTGTTCAAAGAACACAGCCACTGTTCCCACCAATTAATAGGCGATTGAGCTCTCTCCTTCCGGCACGTGACGTGGATATTAGAAGGCTCTTCTTTCCTGGAATTGAATTGTGATTGTGCGCTTTGGATGACAGGAGCTACAGCAAACGGCAGGGATTCACAATCAGGATTTAGACTGAAATCATAGATTACTGAGTGGTTACAGTTAAAGTCCTACGCGGATGCGGATATCCGCCGACAAACCTGCGGATATCCGTAAAATATTTCGCCATGCGGATATAGTTTGCATGGCTGTGCGGATAGCGGATAAATTACGGATATTGTTTGGATAAAATTTGCGGATAGTTTTAAGAATACAATTCGAAATTGTTTAATATTATTGGGACCCGGATGTTTATGACATAGCCTATATCATATTTTTCCGTTATACATTTTTCATGACAAATATAAGATGGTTTAAGGTAATTTCATACAAATGATGTCATTAAGCATAATTAACACTCCGAACAAGAAAGCGTTGCAATTCTGGCTGTTTAACATTCATTGTAAACATAGCACATGACATACAAAGCCTAAGGGAACGACTTTTCCCCTCAAATGTCTAAATATGTTGCTTTAGTACACTATGAAAATGAAAATCCACAGCCTGCTTCCAGTCTCCGACCGGGTCAGGAATGGAATGAATGAAGCCCCCATCTGGCGGCGAGGATATGAACTGTGCCGGCTGCCAAGGCCTGACGCACTCCTCTGGGGCAATGATTAAATGAATGACAGATGAAATTAAATGATAGTGGAGAGTGTTGCTGGAATGAAATTGTGACAGGGAAAACCGGAGTCCCCGGAGAAAAACCTGTCTGCCTCCGTTTTGTCCAGCACAGATCTCACATGGAGTGACCGGGATTTGAACCACGGACCCAGCGGTGAGAGGCCGGCGTGCTGCCGCCTAAGCCACGGAGGCTTTGCTTTAGTACGTTATACTTTATCTAATTAAACATATTATTGTGATGTCAGTAGATTTGGATAACAAACGTGGAAATGCAGAAAAGGGTCGTGCGGATGCGGGGCGGATGCAGATAACCGTTGTGCGGATGCGGATAACAGTCATGCGGATGCTGGGCGGGTACGGATAACAGTCGTGCGGATGCGGATAACTTTTTGTTTATCCGCGCAGGGCTCTAGTTACAGTCGATTCACTGTCACCATTGGTCGTTGTCCGTTCCATTACACAGTGTGCAGTAGACCAATGCCGTAGCCATTGGGGGAGAGAGAATCCAGGGAGTCCAACCCCCCCCCCCCCCCCTTTGCGCAAAAACGAAATTCGTATTTTTTTTAAATAAACAAAAACAAAAGTAAGAAGTAGCGTAGGATTGACCGAATGTATACCAGTTCGAGTTGGGCTGCTTCAGGGGTCCGCACTGAGTCCATACATATTCAAACTTGTAATGGATGTTCTCTCTGACGGCTTACGAAGTACAGACGTGTGCAAATTATTAGACTCGACGCCAGTTTACCAAAATAACATTTATACTTTTCATGGCTTATTGCAGTAAGTATGTTTGCAAGGCGGTGAAATTACTTCCAATGTTTAACCATTATATAATTTTTTTTTTTTTTTTTTTTTTTTTTTTTAGAATTTCCACTAACAGAGGAGCCTTGCTACTGCTAAATGCCACACGCTTTGTTTTGATTTCTTCACTCTAATTTTAGGGCGAATTTAGAGCTGAGGGTTTTGGAGTCATTTTACTGACGATCTGCTCTTGAACTATTCTAAGATTTATGAACTATGGATTGAAATCCAAAGTCAATGAAAAATAGAAAACGGGACAAGGTCAGGTAACCCTCGGAATACCCAATTTTGAAAGTTTCCAGACGCACTTCCTTATGGGAAAAGTGTAAGTCGATAAGGGAGATAAGATTACTAATTGGGGGTGCAAAATATACCAGCTGTTGGTCAATAAAATTATTTTGAATACAAAAATGTGCCTGTTTTAAATTCTTTATTTGATTCTAATAATTTGCACGCCTATGTAAAGCACATGGTGCATGATGTTTGCTGATGATATTGTTTTGTGTAGCAGCAGTAGGAGAGAGCTGGAGAAAGGCTGGAAAACTGGAGAAAACTCCTGGAAAACAGAGGCTTGAAAATCAGCAGGAAGAAAACAGAGTACCTGTGCCTTGGAGGCGTGGGCAATGAATTGGTGGTGATGGATGGAACAAGCTTAAGGTCAGTTGGTAGTTTCATGTATTTAGGGTCATTGGTGTCAGTCGATGGCAACATAAATGCAGAAATCAACCACAGAGTACAATCGACCTGGATGAACTGGAAAAGGATTTCTGGAATTCTGTGTGACAAGAGATTCGGCATAAAAGTGAAAGGAAAAGCCTACAAGACAGCAGTAAGGCCAGCCAAGTTATATGGAGCAGAGACGTGGGCTACAACAAAGTCACAATGTAATAACCTGGATGTGACGGAGATGAAGATGCCTAGATGGATGAGTGATGTCACTAAGAAGGACCGCATCAAAAATGAGATAATCAGAGGAACTGTTAAAGTGACAGAAGCTAGGAGAAGAGACTGTTGTGGTATGGGCATATTATGCGAAGGAACGAAAGCTATGTAGGAAGGAGAGTAGGTAATGGATCTGGTTGTAGATGGAACGAGAAATAGGGACAGACCCAGAAGAAGATGGACTGAAAATATCCGAGAAGACCTGAAAGGGAAAGAGTTAGAGGAAGATGAGGTGTGGCACAGGAAAAAGTGAAAAAAAAATCAGAAACATCGACCCAGTTTGAAGCGGGGTAAGATGAAGAAGAAGAAAAAATATTTTTGAAAATCGCTTATTCTCCAATCTCGGCTTCAACCACGGACTCTGCGAGGGATCATTCCTCTACCATCACAAGGACAGTATCTTGGAGCTGGACACAGTTTGTCATCAGATACAACTGGGGATGGTGACAGACCAATCACCCAGGTGACCGCTAACTTGGGTCTAATTAAGGAAGGGCCAGGGAAGGGATTTTGGAAGGAAGTCGGCTGTGGACCTGTTGAAAGGAACCGTCCCGGCATTTGCCTGGTGGTGAAAATGAGAAACCATGGAAACCATTTTCAGGCTGGCCGAGGTGTGATTTGAACTCACACTCTCCCGGTGCCAGCGAGGCACGAGCTATCGCGTTAGTGCTCTCGGCCACCGTGGCCGGTACTGTGTTTGTTACGAAAGTACATATCTTTGCTTTTGACAACAAATTTTCTTTCAAGTGGTTAAAGTATGTCCTTAATCATTGCCGAATTGAACGATTGTAGGTTCAAGTGAGATTATGACCTCTGTGCGTATTCCTAGGTCTCAGAAGAGAAGCACGTGGCTTCTGAAACACTTGAAATGTTCCTGTGACCTTGTCTCCATTGACTGGCTTGTTTACTGAGCTAGCTAGAGACATATGCCGAGTACGGTAGCGCAGAGGGAGAAAAAAGAACGATGAATTCAATCAAGTGGACAAATATTGTGGACTTCACAACCTTGAGGTTGTCAGTCAGCATGTTTTCAACACATGAGCTTCATGGGATGAATGTCAAGCTAGCAGAGAGTTGGTTGTTGCTTAATTCACCTAACTGAAGCCTGTGACCGATTTGAGTTTCGTTAAGCAATGCCATTTTGTTCCTGCTTCGTAGTCGTAGTCAGTTTACCCTCCAGGTAGGTCTTTTCCACGGACTCAGCAAGGGATCCCACCTTTACCGCCCCTACGGGCAGTGTCATGGAGCTCGACATCGAGAAAGGGGATACAACTGGGGGAGGAGGGACTAGCGCCTCGCCCAGGCGGCCTCACCTGCAAAGCGACCAGGAGGCTTCATGAGGGATGGGATGGGAAGAATGGGAGGGATAGGCAATGAAGAGGGAAGGAGGCGGCTGTGGAATGACGGTAGGTTCCATCCCGACGTATGCCCGAAGACGAAATGGGAAACCACGCAAAACCACTTCGAGAATGGCTGAGGTGGGAATCGAACCCCCTCTACTCATTTGGACCACCCGAGCCTGAGTAGACCCCACTCCAGGCCTCATACCACTTTTAAAATTTCTAGGCAGAGCCGGGAATCGAACCTCGGACCTCCGAGGTGGCAGCTAAGCACGCTGACCACTACATAACGGAGGCTATTGCTCCTGCTTCAAACTTACAATTTAGTTGTTGTTGACTCTTTAGGAGAGGCATTCCCAACCTGGTGCTTTTGAAATAAAATTTGGTTCTCTCGTCATACGAGCCAACAAGTGCTCGCGAGCACAAGCTCCTCTGAGATCCTTTCTTTAATTCAAATTCGGTTACACGAAGCGGAATAATAGTGTTTTCATTACAAGTTTTGACAGTCAGAAAATTTATCGTTTTATGAAATATTATTTCTTAATCTACAGTAAGAATAATTGGACATCCCTGTTTTATGACTAACACGAAATATACTGATTCGACTCGACTGTTCACACGTAGTCTACTGTAAATGTATCTTATCTGTATGAGCCATGCAAGCAATTTTGATGGGTCCAACTTTAGCACGCGATGCCAATTTTGACTGGTTCAACTTTTGCAAGCGATGCCAATTTTGACTGGTTCAACTTTCGCACGCGAGGCCAATTTTGATTGGCCCAACTAAAGTGAGTGAGGCCAGATTCTACTGACCCAACTTTCGCTCGATAGAAGACAGTTGCACACGTTATTGAGCTGTGGAAATGTATTCGTTCAAAATGGGGTGATTTATGTGTGTAAAAATACATTCCGAAGATAAATCCAAACAAATAAAGTGTAAATATGCCTTGGAGAGGTTATCTGAATACTAAAGAGACAGGCAAACTTAATGGATTGTTCATAAACCTTTTTCAAACCCAAAAGAGGCATGTTTTTCTACATTTCATGGCCAAGAATAAAACATTGTTATTCTTTTGGATTTTCTTTCACAGAAAACAAAGTTGTCTTTGAAATAATGTGTGATCTGTGACAAATAATGACGTAGGTCCTACTAAAAGTTTTCTGACAATCAGTGGGTATCATATTGTCAGGACCCTCTCTATAGAACGAAATCTCTCAGAGACTGTGCGGTGGACAGTACGCAGTCACCGCCAGATTTATAACATGTAGCGATTACAACAGCGGGTCGGTAAGCCCCGGATGCTGTCATGGCATTTATTACATATGCAGCTGGCAACATACCTTAGTTGGGATAATTAAGACTTGTTGTGAAGTATCCCATGAACATGGTTCGATATATGTTAGGTATGGAACAAAACAAAGAACTTTCCTAGTGGAAACTTATCTTTTCAAGAAGTCTTCCAGTAAATGTGTATGGAAGTTTCAGCACCGTACAATGTTTACTTGTTGGGACCCTCAAAAATAAGGAATACGTACAAAATCCGCGTACTCTGGAGACTCGCGAGAACGAAATAACTGCACTGTTACAAAATATCAGTGAGGATGAATCACAGCGAGTGTACCAAAACTTCCTATGTCGGTGCAACGTATGTCTATACCTCATCCACGGAATCTGTGAAGTAGGTTTGCACATGACGTCACACAAAGGAAGTGAAAAGAGAATGCTATGGGTGGAGCTTGGCAGCCCAGCCGTTGCGAGAGTTGGTTGAAACCAAGGTCACGCCTCCCTCCTGCACTTATTATTCAGTGGCATCGCGCCTCATTGGCCAGTCAGCCGAGTCACTTCTGTGCGCAGACTACGTGTGGCACTTCGCAGATTGCTTGGACGGAATTTAGAACATTGCGGGCTCAAACCCGGCCCATGTCGTCGGATTTTTAAAGAGCGTTAAAATCCTTCAGTATGCCTTCCTTCGGAGGGGAAGTAAAGCCGGCGGTCCCAAGCCATAGATTTATGGGATACAAAAGATCCTTCCACTAACTAAACTTGTGTGAAGCTAACTTTCTCGGTTAGATTTTGTTGAAATCTATCAAAGTTCCAACGTTCACCCCTAGGTGTCAGTGACATCTGGTAGCGAAAGTTGGAACTAGGCCTACTTGAAATTAAACGGAACTTGTAGCTCATCCCATGGGTGTCCGCTTGAAGCAGCTACAGCCTCTGGTGAGCTGAACATGTCCTCGGACACTCCCGGCACTAAAATCCATACAACAAATAATAGGACTGCATTACCAGCAACTACTCTGACATTCATGTAAGTATTTATGATTATTAAATACGTGAAAAAGTGTAAATGTGTTAAACTAGTTGGGCGCTACGCCATTGCCTAGCTCGACACGTTGCTATACACAGTGCCCGGCCGTCACGCGGTACCTGCGAGGCTCCATTATATAGGGAAGGCTCTCAATGTAGATTCTGTGTTTGTTGCTGTTTACTTTCACCGATGTCTCAGTCACATTCATGGCTGTGATTATTTGGAAGCCACTGAAGTATGGGTGGTGCTGAGCAATGGACTCAGGGCACAGCTAGTGGCTGTGGGTGTTGTGAAAGATTCTGCTCATAGGGTAAGTACAGCTGTACTGACTCAGCGAGGAAAGCAATGGCAAACTACCTCATTCCTCACCTTGCTTAGTACTCCTCATTATAGCGCTGCCTTGATTTTGTGGGTTTCTATCACATAACCTATGGTGGTGCTTTTTGAGGATCTAACCAGCCTCCATGTTGACTTCTTAGTAGTATTGTATACATTTGTTGAGGGTTTCTAAATACAATGTAGTGAATGTGCTGGCGGGCACCAATCAGAGTTTTAGAAAGGAAAGCGTATGTTGTGGGTGGGCTAACTTAGCACACGGATTGAAATCGGGGAGCATATTAAAATATGCTGTACTCTTCTGACTACGTCACTTGGCAGAGCATACGGTACAGATACCGGTGTTTAGCTATGCACCTGACTTTGAGAGCTCAACAGTAGAAGCGAAGTGTAGAGCGGTGCGGGGAGCGTGATGAAAACTACCCTATCTGAGAATATTGACGACCGTGACAGTAGGTTCTCACAATCAGACACAGACACGCGCAGCACGGCAAATGTTTTACGCTGCAGTAGTACTGTATACCGGGGGAGTGGGATGGGGAAGTGTGGAGCTAACTGCCGGTAATTGTTGCTCTGTGTGATAGAACGAGACAAAATCTCACCCCAACAAGACACCGAGAAATATCGAAAAACAGAAAGTCTGCTTATTGTATCCCCCAATCACTTCGTGAAACCTCAACAACAATAAATTAGAAATATACTTTCTTACCCAACCCAGTTCAGTTCAGAAGGAGACGCATGATTAATTTAGCCAGATGAAATCAGATCTTGGTAATATTATTATCACAAGGCTGTTATTAATTAGGCTTCACGCTCGGCAGGCGCTACCGGAGTAAACAGATACAAGGCTGGGAGCTGTTCATTAATTGCCTGCCTCACACGAATTATGGGTTCATTGCCCCTGACGGGCTAGCACACTCCTGCGGGAAGTGAAGTAGAGGCTTCCATCATCAGGGACCTCAGCTGCCGGAACCTACTAACCGCGTTTGTTCTCCATAAATGCTAAGATAAAACAATGAGAAAGTATTACGCCAGACAAGAAGCTGATGAATTTTTTTGAAATGAAGGCTGTGTGCATCCGTGATTTAAGTGCGGTGAGATGTTACGGAGTCAATCTTGCAGGGACTCTATAAAGATTAGGATTACTCGCCCTCCGTTTTGGTTCTTAGGCCTATAACTTATTCCTTTGTCTGGTAACTTGACATGCTTCTACCTGTTTTGCTGTACCCCAATTCAACAATCAAGTATATTGTAGTGGCGACGGTCAACGAAGTTCCAGGCGGTCTCAAACAACTCGGCCTTGTATAGTTCTCTCACTTTCCTCGTTAACGACCGGCGTCTCAAACGTTATGCAGTAGCACGCACCGACAATGGGCTAACCATTGTTCGCTGCTGACCAATAGCTGATGGTTTTTGACCAATGGCATGCTTGCTACGTGCTCCACATGGAGTTCAGAGTCCGGTACTGGCTGCCGACTCGCTTGTCAGATCTCCAGTGTTGCACAGGTGCACGCAGTTCTGTCCAGTCTTGCTGCTTGGTCTCCGTGTCTACGGTGGAGAGTTGACAACGCTGTGCCTCAAGCTGGGAAAGCCCTGGCTCCACGCAGACATGGAATGTAAACATGGACGCCCAGCTAAAATCGTGGCAGTTGCTATTGAGGAATGTGAGAGGACTATATAAGTGTCTCAGCAAGGGGGTGGTTTTATGAGTTAATTTTTTCGGGTGCTTAATACTTATCAGTAATAGTTGCCACACTTTCTAACTCCTTGGCGTGCATTTTGTTTTTGGATGGCAGAGACCGTTTGTGGGTGTCATTGAGGGGTTGGTAGTGTTTTGTAGAGCTCTTTTGTATATTTGGATCTGATGATGCTCACCTGACGAGCGAAACATATCATCCTATAGTTATCTCCCACTTCTGTACTCCGTAACATATAGGCCTATATATAGTGTATTTTAATCACATATAATATTTACAGGTAATAGGTAATAGGTATTTACCACAATCTGGTAGTTATGAAATGCAATCTTAAGTTGAAGAAATTGAAGAAAAGTAAAAAGCCAAACAGGTGGGCAATAGACAGACTGAAAGAGAAGGCCGGAAACAAACGTTTCAAGACGAGTATAAAGGAAGGACTAATGAGAAACCCTGAAAAAGCATCAATTGCAGAGGAATAGGCACTTTTGAAGAATGAAATAACAAAATCCGCAGTAGAACATATTGGTAGGAAAGAAGAATTGGTAGAAAACCGTGGATCACGCCGGATATACTAGAATTAATGGACGAAAGGCAGAAGCACAAGAATGTAAGAGATGAAAGGGTAAAGCAGAATACAGACGTCTGAGAAATGAGGTTAACAAGAAGTGCAAGGAAGCAAAAGAAGAATGGTTGAAAGAGAAGTTTGCAGGTATAGAAAATTGTCTGAAATTAGGAAAGGTAGATACAGCTTATCGAAGGATTAAGAGTACTTTTGGGGAAAGGAAGACTATGTGCTGTAATATTAACAGATAGGGAAGAAGATGTTGAGAGATGGAAAGGTTAGATAGAGTGTTGTTATAAAGGAAAGGAGATTGAGGATTATGTAATGGAAAGGGAAGAGGAAATTGATGAGGATGAGAAAGGAGATTTAATATTGAGATCAGAAGCATTCAAGTCTCAAGCAGGAACAAAGCACCAGGCATAGATGATATACCGATTGAGTTGCTAAGCTGCATAGGTGATGAATAGGGCTCGGAGTTTTAGGTAAATAAATATTTCTTTTTATGTAAATACATATTCTAAGCATTTTTTCTATAAATACATAAATTCCTGCTTTTCGCTTATTAGCACATAAAAAGACATAATATTTACATTTCTTTAAATCAGTATGCTAGATCTTTCAGTTTATTGTATATTTGTTCTGTGTTACATCAACGGGGAAGAACCTGTGAGCTATCTAATCTTCATGCAGAGCGTATGTCAGCTTGCACCCCCTCCAAGCTACCTGGAAAAAGTATCACTCACATCCAGTTCATTTCTGGCACTGTGTAGTGTAAGGCAGCTCTACGATGCCCAAAGTAAAAGCAACTACAAGTTATCGTCTGCAGCAGTATTTTGCAGAATTAAAAGATAATTTTACTTCTGATGGGGGCGTTCTGTTCTGAGTGCCAACCATGTGGGAAAGCAGTCAAGGCTGAACAGCGATCTCAAGTTACACAACACCCCGAGAGCAAGAAACATATTGCCGCAGTTTCGCGCCTTCAGAAGAAGTGTTTCGCGATAATCGTCGGTCTTTTGTGATTGACAGCCTGAAGAGGTATCTCGTTGTGTATTGTAATGCTTCAGCAGTCAGTGAGGCATAGCATAAATTCCATTCGTGAGTACTGCATATTATTTATATTCACATTAATAAACTAAATTATAATTACATATTTTTATGTTTTTGTCACATATTTCAGGTATTTTTAATACATAAAAAATAAATATTTCCCCGATTTTTAGCACCTAAAAACCCGAGCCCTAGTGATGAAGGTCTGATCGGTTTATTTCACTTGGTGTGTAGGATTTATGCGACTGGCGAGGTACCCTCTGATTTCAAGAAGAATGCTATCATCCCTATACCGAAGAAACCAGGATCTGACAGATGTGAAGATTATCGTACAATCGGCCTGATCACTTATACTTCAAAGATCCTGACTAAAATAATTTACAAGAGGATGGAAAGACAGATAGAAACAGAGTTGGGTCAAAACTAGTTTGGCTTCAGGAGAAACGTAAAACAAGGGAAGCTGTACTAAATCCTAGGCTGATTTTGAAAGCTAGAATAAGGAAGGATAACAAAACGTTCTAGGCATTTGTAGACTTTGAAAAGCCTTTTGATAACGTTGATTGCTCTAAATTGTTTGACATTTCGAAAACGATTCAAATAAAGTACAGGGATAGGAGGGTGCTCTACAATCTATACAGAAACCAGACAGCAGTTATTCGAGCTGAAGGATATCAGAGAGAAGCTGGTATTCAGAAAGGTGTAAGGCAAGGCTGCAACTTATCACCCATACTTTTCATTCTATACATTGAACAAGCAATGAAGGAAATCGGAGAAATTTAAAGTAGGAGTAAAGATTCGAGGAGAAATAATATCAACTCTGAGATTTCCTGATGCCATCGTCATCTTAGCCGACACACCAGAGGATTTGAATGAGTTTTCAAATAGTATGGATTCTGTCTTGAGGAAAGAATTCATGATGATAATTAATAAATGTAATACCAACATATTGGAATGCGGTCGAAAGAAATTAGAAACCCCTATGGACGTCGAATTGGTAGGTGAAAAGCTAAAGGAAGTAGGAGACTTCTGTTACTTAGGAAGCAAAATAACCAGTGATGGATGAAGCTAAGAGGATATAAAAAAAAGATACGAGCCTTACAGTAGTCGCATATGATGTGTAACATCTGACATGTTATCCTACTCGTATACTACACAGCTTGGACATTCTTAAAATGTTAATTTACACTCCATTTTTATACTGGTACTATGATGAATGTATAGATTGAATTGGAGATATGCTACTGTCACATTTGTGGCGCAGCGGTCAAGCTGTCATTCTCTCACCAAGGTAGACCGGGTTTGATTCCCGGTCAATACATGTGAGATTTTCGAATTGAACCTGTGGTTCGCATTCCACGTAAAAGGGAGGTACCGTGGATCATGATCGTGAGATTAACGGACACGCAAAACTACAAGCTTCCTTCCTTCCTTTTACATTAATAATTCATAATAACAAAGTGACACACAACGTCGACAGTACTCTCAAATACTGTGAGCACATTCCTCAGTAACTAGAACATTCATTATTTAAAGGCTCTCATACAGTTCGTCGTAAACAATCAAAACATGGCTTCCTACAATCATGAAATGACGTAGTCTCACATATGATGAAAATACAGCTTTTATTCCACTCATATAACAACATTCTGTTATGCATTTAATATTTGACTACTCACCCACAGATTGACAATAATGCCGCTTACTTAAATGTCATTTGTCGTCTTTGTCCTACTCCATGTGATATTCAACCTTGAACGTGAAGCTTCATAAACTGCTCAATGACAAATGAAAGTCGGTGAAACATTTGCCACTGTGCTCGTCAAACCTGTGCCTGCTAAATGCACTGCCTACTGCATTATCATAACATTCTCGCTCTACAGAGCACACACTGCCTTGTTTCCAATACACACATTTTCAATTGTACATCCAGCTGGCAGTGCGTCTTCACTTCCGTCCGATCCACTTCCGTTCGATCCACTTCCGCCCGATTCACTTCCGTCCCATTTTTCTGGCAGTGCGTCTTCACTTCCGTCCGATCGACTTCCGTTCGATCCACTTCCGTCCGATTCCCTTCCGTCCCCAATTTTCAAAATCACTCCCACAAAACTATCCAGCAACCGAGCGGAAAGATGTTACACATCAAAAGTAGGTTAGCACAGGCAAGGAAAGCATTTCTACAGAAAAGGAATCTGTTGACATCTAACATAGATTTTGTTAATAGGAAGTCATTTTTGAAGGCCTTTGTCTGGAGAGTGGCACTCTATGGAAGTGAAACTTGGACTGTTGGAGCAGCAGAAAAGAAAGAATCGAAGCGTTTGAACTGTGGTGTTACAGGAGAATGATTAAGATCAGATTGGTAGATAGGGTTACGAATGAATAGGTATTACTATTAAGACTAGTGGGAGAGGAGAGATGTTTCCGGAGACTGGTAATGAAGAGAAGAGATAGGTTGGTAGGACACATACTAAGGCACCCAGCAATATCAAACTTAGTTATAGAAGGAAGGGTCGAGGATAAGAATTGTAGGGGTAGACCAAGGTTAGAATATGTTAAACAGATTGCCTCGGATGTAGGGTGTGGTAGCTATGTAGAGATGAAACGCTTAGCTCAGGATAGGGAAGCATGGAGAGCTGCATCAAACCAATCGAAATACCGAAGACTCAAACAACATCAACAACAACATTTCGCATGTCACAGTAATTGAGATTATATCCCGCCAATTGCCAGGAATAGAAGTGAGGAAAACCACGGAAGGCCACTTCCAGTGGACCGACTGAAAGTTACAATATCAATTGTCAATAAGGCCACACTGAAAGATGGCTTCAAAGCTCTCTACACACCACTATTATTCAAATCACGCGAATAGATGGCTGTACTAGTGTGCGTAAGTTGAGTATTGGGGAGGAGGTGGTCGTGGCCTTAAGTTAGGAACCATCCCGGCTATAGCCAGGATGGCTGAGAAGGGAATCAAATCCACCTCTACTCAGGTTTGCCTCACAAGGCTGAGTGGACCCAATTCCAGCCCTCAAACTAGAATTCCTAATCTCTGAATGAAGCCAGCGGCGTTTGTGTTCCGGTACCGGTGCGACAAAAGTGTTCCTTGCCCTGGGATTTAATTTTGTTAGGGGGGGTTAAATGGTGGACTATTATATATTTTGATGCTTATTGGTAATGAAGCAATAGATAAGTAGAATAGTCCGACGTGGGTGACTGCGGCCGGCAGCTCAGTTGTCCCGTCGGCTTCGTTCGTGTAATCAATTTGTTGTTGGGCGTTGACATTAGGGGATGTAGTAATATTTCGTGGAGTTTAAGTTGGATGTTTAATTTCTAGTTAATTAGTTATTAATTTTGTTGTCATAGGTCGACAATTTGTACATTTACTGACATAGGACTGATAGTGAGCCTAATACAATCGTATGTGGGTTACCCCCATGCGAGTCGGCAGCAGGAGCTTCCGTTGGTAATAATAATAATAATAACAATAATAATAATAATAACATGGTTGAAATGTTTATTTAAGTTGTTATCTAGTGCTTGCGGAAGAAAGGAGAAAGTCCACTAGTGAGTTAGTTTTGACAGTGTAAAATATTGTGGAAAGACCCATAGTAGGGTTGGTTGGTTTAAAAATAATAGGTTGACAATAATAAGCCTCGCTGGGGTATTTATGAATGAATTTGTGATCGTAGGGGATACATTTCTTTCCAGAGCCAGGAATAGAACCCGGACCACCGAGGAAATGCCAAAGAACTGGAGACACTATAATGCAGGATGTAATGTTATAAATGACGAGTTGGAATATATTTGATTGCTAGATAATATTTCATATAAACGGTTATATTACCATTACCTCATTACTGGGGCTGCTACGCTCATCGGCGGCATTTCTAAATGGATTAACTAGGAATGCTTGACTGGAGTAGGTTCCATTCTTGTGTAAGTGGACAGTTTGCTTCTCTCGTCACATCTCATTTGCCACGGGGATTTATCTTATGAGTGAGCATCAAGTTTCGTTACGGATGTTCATTAGGTCGCCATCCTTCTGAATTAAAATGGTTTACTCGTTTCGTTTTGTTTTGCTTTCTCATTGTAATGTCAACCGAGGATAATAGGAGGCATCACAAGAAGCTTTCTTCTTCGGACATCTGGGAGGATTAGTGACGGTAATTGTTATTTCAAGGGGTGGACTTCAAAGGCATCTGCCCACACTCCCAACAAAAAGAATTGTGCTATTATTCCAGAACAAAAATGTTAAGGTAATTAGAACAGAAAATGAATTGAAACAAGTGCATGAACTCACGCTCCACGGCTACTGCTATGAACAGATGGCGATCCGAGGTTCAATTCCTAGCGCTGATAGCGGCCATTCTGAGTGCGGTTATCCCCGTATTCTTCCATCCTCCCAGACAAATGTCGGGATAGTACATTATTCCAAACCTTGAGGAACCTATCCCTGCCCTTGAGACTGATATTCACAGTTACGCACAGCTACAATCACCAGAGCATTACAGGTTGTCACATGAGACAAATCCAGTACACACCAAAGCAAACGGGGCTGATGAACAAGATGTCCCATGTCCCCAAGCTAAATGACAACAATATCAACAACAACTAGCAAAATGTTGATATCGATGATGATGATGATGATAATTGTTGGTTTATGGGGCTGAACATCTAGGTTATCAGCCCAATGTTGATATCAACAAATAAAATGCGTAAGCATTGACCATTATGACAATGGTAATAATTAATAACCGTGTTGACTGATAGTATTTTTAAGGTTAGAAGACTGTATTAGCCTTTATAATATTTGTTACGTTTATTCTCACAAATTTTGTTCCAACTGAAGCGACAATTTAGCCTACATCTTTTAAGCTTCTTCATTCTTCTGACAGCGACATCTTCTGTCACTACAGTATCGAACGAAATTAATAGAGTATTAACGTAGGCAGTTTATAAGGTAGATTTCTAGCAGTGGAGTGATGAGAGTTCTGCTTCACTCCAGAACCCTCCTTACCCCACTATTAAGACTCAGCCATGTTAAATATCTCTCGAACGCATGGTCCGATTTTGACAAATGACGTGTCATTGGACTCGAGCTGACGTCCTCTTTTCTATGGACCACTCGTTATATTTTTGAATTTTTTTTGGAAAATGTTTGTTTTCGAAAGTTGGGGATAGTTTGAAAATCAAACATGGTAGAACGTTGTGCCATGGCTTAAACGAATGGTCTTTATGACCTTTATTTTTTGTAATAAAACTTTTTTATTTTTTATATTTTTTTGAAAACACTCGAATTTTGAAAATTCTATATTATGGAAACTAGGAAGTTTACAAAACAGTTTGTTTGACATAAATGAAATGTCCCTATGCCCTCTACCCCCAAATTAAATTTCAAGCCTCTAGAGCAAAAATGTGTGTTTTGTAAGTAGTGTGGTAGTGGGAAAGCTGCTACACTTAGGAAGTTGTGAGCCCCTGCGACCTTGGAATGGAAGGAGTCATGCTAGGAAGGCGTGCATGGATTCGTTTTTTCGTCTCGTTGCGCTATTTACGGAAATGTAGGTGTCGAAAAGGTGAAAATCTGGAAACACAGTTTTTTTTTTGGAAAAAAACGTGATTTTAAAATTTTTGCTACATCTCGCGAACCAATCATGCTAGAGGTGTTTACGACGGGTCCAAGGACTCGGGGTGACGTCCTCTTTGCTATAGACCACTCGTTGTAATTTTAAAAAAATTTGGGAAACTCGATTTTGGAGTAAACACGTGTTTTTTGTGATTTTTGCCGATATCTCACCAACCAATAACGCTAGAGACGTGTACGAGGTGTCCTAGGACTCGGGCTAACGTCCCCTTTCAAATGTGGTAGATATTTTTTAACAAAAAATAATTCACAAAGGGCCTAACGCCATACATGTTGAAAAAACTTTTTCTTTTTCTTTACCTGTTTATAATGTTTATGAAGCGTGGTGGTTGAGAGAGACGATACGGCTGGGTGTGTGTTTCAACGAACCTGTCGCTAATCACGGTGGCTGTGTTCAATAGATCAATCGATATTTCGACGGGTCGGTTTATGACAGAGCGAGGGTGGGTTTTTTTTTCACACCTTTTACCCTCGAAAGGTATCTTTGACGTGTAAACGGTGATGAGAACTTGGTTCTATGTTGGTCGAAGCGAGTAGAGAAAACAAACTTGCAGAGGAGCAGGAGGTGAATGTCATTTCAGCTTATTGGAAGGCGCTGATCTGACTTGACAACAAGTGCAATGGAAAAATGACAATGACGCTTGAAGGTGAAATAATCTGACCATTGTGGTGGCAGGGAAGAGCGAAAGGAATGTGAACACATGTGAAACCACATGTAGGCTAAACAAGTTACATCCTGTCTTGCTTCGTACGTGACAAAATGCAAGTTCATGTGAAATTTGATCTACCACAGGTGTTCACCTTGGGTGTTAGCTGTCCACGTGCATGATAACTGTTAACAAGTTACACCATGTTTTGCTTCGTACGTGACAAAATGCAAGTTGACGTGAAATTTGATCTGCCACAGGTGTTCACCTTGGATGTTAGCTGTCAACGTGCACGATAACAGAATGTTCAAAGCGTGGGAAAAAAAGAAGATTATACATGCAAGGTAACATACACACATCAAAAAAAGTTTTGCATCACCTCGGTTCCAAGAGTTCCGGAACCTTTAAATACAAAGGGAATAGAGATCAACACAAACAACATTTCAGCTCGTTTTATTGCTCATGAGACCCACACATTGCATGTTGTACCATCATACAGCTAGACTTTCAGCATTTGTGGTCCAGATTGCAGTACACACCACTACCTCTAATACCCAGTAGCACGTCCTCTTGCATTGATGCATGCCTGTATTCGTCGTGGCATACTATCCACAAGTTCATCAAGACACTGTTGGTCCAAATTGTCCCACTCCTCAACGACAATTCGGCGTAAATCTCTCAGAGTGGTTGGTGGGTCAAGACGTCCATAAACAGCCCTTTTCAACATATCCCAGGCATGTTCGATAGGGTTCATGTCTGGCGAACATGCTGGCCACTGTAGTCGAGCGATGTCGTTATCTTGAAGGAACGCATTCACAAGATGTGCACGATGAGGTCGAGAATTGTCGTCCATGAAGGCAAATGCCTCTCCAATATTCTGCCGATATGGTTGCACTATGGGTCGGAGGATGTCATTCAGGTATCATAAAGCCGTTTCGGAGCCTTCCATGACCACCAGTGGCGTACGTCGGCCCCACATAATGCCACCCCAAAACATCAGGGAACCACCACCTTGCTGCACTCGCTGGACAGTGTGTCTAAGACGTTCAGCCTGACCAGGGTGCCTCCAAACACGTCTCCGACGATTGTCTGGTTGAAGGCATATGCGACACTCATCGGTGAAGAGAACGTGATGCCAATTCCGTGGGGTCCATTCAGCATGTTGTTGGGCCCATCTGTACCGCGCTGCATGGTGTCGGGGTTGCAAAGCTGGACCTCGCCATGGACGTCGGGAGTGAAGTTGCGCATCATGCAGCCTATTGCGCACAGTTTGAGTTGAAACACGACGTCCTGAGGCTGAACGAAACGCATTATTCAACATGGCGGCATTGCTGTCAGGGTTCCTCCGAGTGGCAATCCGTAAGTAGCGGTCATCCACTACAGTAGTAGCCCTTGGGCGGCCTGAGCGAGGCCTGTCATCGACAGTTCCTGTATCTCTGTACCTCCTCCATGTCCGAACAACATCGCTTTGGTTCACTCTGAGACGCCTGGAAACTTCCCTTGTTGAGAGCCCTTCTTGACACAAAGTAACAATGCGGACGCGATCGAACTGCGGTATTGACCTTCTAGGCATGGTAGAACTACAGACAACATGAGCAGCGTACCTTCGTCCTGGTGGAATGACTGGAACTGATCGGCTGTCGTACCCCCTCCGTCTAATAGGCCCTGCTCATGCATGGTTGTTTACATCTTTGAGCAGTTTTAGTGACATCTATGAACAGTCAAAGGGACTGTATCTTGGATACAATATACACAGTCAACGTCTATATGCCAGAGATCTGGGAACCGAGGTGATGCAAAACTTTTTTTGATGTGTGTATATAAAGACATGTCGTTATCATTCCCACACGCACTTAGGTGACTACCTTTGAACACACTGCGTTGTATGAAACCCCTGGTCTTGTTTAACAGTTTTGGTGTTGGTGGAAAATACTTAACCTTGTTGTGGGGTAGGTATATATTTATTCATTTATACATTTATTGATTATTATATAAATACATGCAATTATTTATTGATTAGGTAATTAATGATTTTATTTATTTATTTATTTGTTTGCAGAAAACGTGTATAGCCTACCTGTCGTATTGTACCCGTTTAAGCCATTTGAGCTGCTTGTCGTATCCGAAGATCAGCTGGATTGCAGAATCTCGAGGTCCCCGGCTCAAAAACCTGGAAATCCTACCAACAATAGCTAAATGGGGAGTGCACACTTTCTAAGATCATGTTTTGGTAAAGCAAAATGGGTATAACAATAAAATAAACGAAGAGCTCGAGATACTAACTATTCTCGGTTAATTGGGTGAAATTAGTGGTTCAATAAAACCTCAAATGCACCAAAACATAATCCTCCTTCATAACTTAAATAAATCATCAAAACGCAGTTACAAAACTAACAAATAAATTTATTAACGAAGTGATAATAAATAAAATTGAATTAACAAATATTCCTATAACAATTACATGTAATCCGCAAATGATTCTGCGAAAATTCCTATAATAAGATTATGAAATTAAATCATCGTCCCATGGACGTTAGAAGTACTCCACTTCTTAAATAAAATTAAATAAACAAATTATCAATCAGCTGTTTGCACAACAGCTCTTAAATTTTAGTCTTGTTCCTTAGTAATATATGAACAAAAATCGGTTTTAATACATCCAATGTCTTCCCATGACATTTCTACTTACTATTCCAATGTCATCCATTGGTAAAATTAATAGAAATTAATTTTATCCTGATCTTCCATAAGATCACCTTTACACAACAGTAAACAACCTTAATGTAATTAAAGAACGTCGTCACGTTCTTTAAACGTCACTCCAATTTATGGTTTAAACGTTTAAAAACATTAAAGTATATTAAACTTTCGTTTAATTGTCAACTAAGGTTCCCAAAATTATTTAATGATTAATGGTAGAAATTATTATTAAATAATTTAATTAAAGACTATTAATATTTCCAAATTATTAATTAAGTTTGTAAAATGTTCGTTATTTAAATGTTTATTAATTATTAGAAATAATTATTAATCATTTTAATCCAAATAATAAACCATATTATTATTATTGTTTTAGGATCAGATGTTTATTAAGAAAGTTATTCAGTTAACTTTATTATATCGTTAAATTCTCCTAGTTATTAATAGTATTATATTTAAATATTGTTAACAAATGTCTTATGTTATTTACATAATTCGTGATGATTCTCAATCATCCAACCTTCCTCCTCTGGTTAACTACTGACAATCCCAAATTTTTATGCTCTTAAATAAAGTGTCACTGTTACAATTTCATATCGCTATCATCTTAATAAAGATGTTTCGTTTCATAATTGGGCATACACACATCGCCGAACGGTTAAGTTAAGCTTATATAATTAATGTCTTATCCTTGATAATATCTTAATAATAATTAACAACATTTTCACTTTCAATCCGTTTCCCAAATATTTTCCGCCAATAGAACTAATCAATTCAACTGAGAGTCGTTTTACAATAATACTGGACAACTAAGGTCTTACTTAATTCTTTACTGTAATATATTTACTTATAATTTCCAAATAAACGCTCACAACGCGTATAATGACCTTCCCTTCTCTAATAGACTGAACAAATATCCACAGAATACTTAAACAACGACTTCTCTCAATTACATAGGTAAATTCCGTATAACATTTCCTCAGCTTGATATTAAAAAAATATAGCTGCTATAATTCTTCACTTCAATCTCTTAATACAGTATTCTGCCATAACAACTTATTTAAATTGCATATAATGCCTTGCTTTCATAATATATTTACTTATAATAATTACAGCGTATAGCTCTTTCAGATGTTGTGAAAATACATAATAATCGACTCTAATAAACAGTGATGACGTAATGGTTTACTAGTATAAGTTACTTTAGATTTCAAATAATTGTTGTTAACATTTAATAAATATAAACATTCGTTACTTCTCTCTGGTCTTTCCAAAATATTGCGTTAATGCAATTAAAGTCAATAACAATCTCCAAGAGTGTTGTAAAATTTCGTAGAATACTCAAATGTGGTAATTTGTCCGAGCAGATAAGATCTCTCAAATAAAATAAAATAATTTATCCACAGATAAATTATTATTAGTTATAACTGGCTAAAGTGGAATGTCCAAATAATGTTTCATCATTCCACCAAATCAAAATGTTTGATAAAATAATTACTTGAGCGAAGTCAGACTCGAAGATAACTATAAAGTCTTGGAAATGTCCAAATAATAATTCATTTCCAAATAAATATTCTTTTCAAAGTCTAAGTTGCTTGGGTAAAGTAATACCATTTTCTAAAATATTGAATAATATCCAATAAAGATCCAATAATATTCCAATAATGTTCAATAATGTTCAATAAACTTCAATTAAATTCAATAAAATACAATAAAATGCAATAAAATTCCCAAAGATACGTGGATCGAAAGAACTTCGATAAACGAAATTATTAATAAAATGAATTTAAATCTCAAAACCTATAAGTCAAAATCCAAATGTTACTATCCGAAAATCTCACTAAAAGAAAATTAATATTTAAATGTCCAACGCTGAAAAATAATTCCTGGGCTTAAACTATTTCACACACAACAAAATAATTTAGCGTTGAAATGGTGCCATGCTCTCTGATATTCTATTCTACAACTAACTACAAAATGAACCAACAGCTACTAATGAGGATATCTGTTTCTACCTTGCGATGACATCTTGTAGAAGAAGTATGGAGGGAATTACTGACGACACCAGCAATTCCACACTTACTAATCTTCATCCTCTTTCTTGGGAAGACTGCCTTGTCACGACTCGAACCCTGCTCCCCGATCGTCAATCTCCCTGGCTGGCTTCGAACACGGAGCTCGCCTCGATCAGCGATACCGCAAGAATCCCCCAGTCTCGAAGTATGATGAACTGCTTCGCTTCGGGTCTGATAATATCTAGCCATGACGCGGTAATCAAGTTCCATCTCGTAACGTTGGATTGTAGCCTTGTAATCGTTACACCACATCTTATAATTTTAAAAGATTAATGTCGGTTGCCCGGTATCCCAGTCCAACAGTGTAACATCACGTTCCCTGCGCATAACTTGGCTTAGTCCATGATCACAACTGTGTTAAACACAATGTTAACTGTTCCCCTTAACGCTTGCATGTCGAACATTTCGATAAAAAGCTTGTCACTAAACAGAGACTTGCTATAAATGAGTGCTGCTGTCATACAAATGTTAGCACAGGCAGATAACGGGCCTTCCCTTCTCGCCTGTATAGCTGACACGCACCAAACGAAACGTGCTTATTTAACGAAAGTGCTTTCAACAAGGAAAACTATCTTATTCTTTCGAATTTCGTCTTGAAACTTTCACGTAATGTGCACACGATGTTTCTCTTTAGTTTAGTCAAACTTTCAATACTAGTTTCACACGAGAACTGATATTACGACGATATTCTGTTTCCCACATCTTCACCGGACTTCTCATGTTAACTTCTGACCGACGGGACCGCCTTCCTCGCCGACAAACTATGTTCGCGTGAGACCCCTATCTCGCGCACGCTAATTTCAGGAACTCAATTGTCGCAAGTCCGTTCCGCTCGTCACCTCAGCACAAAAGACCTCGATCGGCAGCGCGTCACCACGCACCTCAAAACCAATCGAATGGCGCGTCATGAGGAAAAGCGGCAAACCAATCATTACTTATATCTTCTTACAGGATTATCAAAATTCCATCTCTGGGTGACTATCATAAATCCTTTTAATTTAGATCCTTTCTCAATAGTTTTAAATGTGCAGATTCTCTCTTCTTTAATAAATGGCAGTTTATAAATCGACGAAGCTTCTCATCAAGCGCGCTCATTTCTCCTACCCTCACTGATTCTGGCAATTGGATTAGCCAATCAACGCATTTCTCTTCGAACTCTACGAGTTGCTATGGGCAGCCTAGCGAAAATACTACGCAGCATTGCCCAAGAGCGGCTTCGCTCGCCATTTTGTTGTTGTCAAACACAATCTGAAGCTTCCTCTCGTATTAAAATTTTAAAAATGTCGTAATTCCTCCAAAAATATCGCAATCTTCTCCAAATTTCACCAAAACGTCCTAAATAGCATCCTGTCCATCCTGAATCATTTAGAATTCCAGTTCATTTTCCCCTTAACACTTGAATCAAAGCGTGACCAATGCTTTTATTCGGGTTTCATAAAACAAACCTTGAAATAGAATTCTAAATTCGTTTGTTAATCCACTCTCTCATAAAACTTCTTCAGATTCTTAGCATTGAATCTTCCCACAGAATTATCGCTATCAATCTCCAAAATTTCATAACAGTTGTTTCCAAAAAAAGTGCCCACTCTAAACGGACCCATGTATACAATCGAAAATTTTGTGTATATCTTCTGAGCTACATCAGCTTTCGTTGGTTTCCTATTCAGGACTAAATCTCCGACGTTAAATGGTGCACTGAATCGTTTTCCACGAATCCTCTTCATACGTTTGTCTGCTGCCTTTCTTAAATTATCCTTGGCTTTCTCAATCCTTTCTCTTCTCGGAATTTCTGGATCTTTAGGTATGGAATCAAACAAATTCTTCCAAGGCCTCTCTGGCTTCCTATCAAAATGGAGCATCAACGGAACATCCGCCGAACTCTCGTGAAACGTTGTATTAAGGCATTCTTCAATGATGGGAACGAATCTAACCCAACTTCGATGATCATTAGGACAAAAAATCCTACAGAATTTTGCAAATTCTGACATAATTCTTTCACTGGGATTCGTCTCCGGACATCGCACACTAGAAAATATATGCTTAATGTCTAGCCTTTCCATGGCTTCCTGAAATCCCATAGACGTAAACTGAGGCCCATGGTCAGTTAAAATAAATTCCGGCTTTCCTGCCTTCGGAATTACTGATCTCTCAATCCTATTCAAAACTTGCCTTGTTGTAGCTTTCTGGATCGGATCCAAAGATACCAATTTTGAAAATACGTCTATCGTTACTAATACAAACTGATTTCCTCTATGTCCCTTGGGACATGGACCAAAAATGTCGCAGGCGAATAGTTCAAGGGGTTTAGATGGTATGATGGACCTAGGTCTTTCCTTAAGAAGCTCCGATGTATATTTCCCTTTCTGACATTTCTCACAAGTTCGAATGATCTCAGCCACCGAATTCCTCAACTTCTTCCAATAAAACATTTCCTGTAAAGTATTGACAGTCTTATCCAAACCACCGTGGCCTATACTGTGGTGTGTCAACCAAACCAAAGGTTTTACTAAATTGGGAGGAACCATAACTCTGACCCTTGTCTTCTCCTTATCGACATACTTGCAAACAATGTCTCCTGACAAAACATATCGATTCGAGCGTCTTCGGACATTCTCATAGTCTGGATCAGCATTATCCATATAACCTTTCAAAAACCGATACATGATCCTTATTGGAGTGCATCTTTTCTGTGATACATTGATCCTCTCAAGTTTCACCAAAGTCTCTTGATCTTTCGGCTCCAATTGTATCGCATTTATCTGGATATTCTCTACAGGATTACGCGATAAAGCATCAGCTAAAAGATTATCCTTACCAGGTTGATGGATTATGGTCGCATTAAACTGCTGAACAAACAAAGTCCATCTTGTTAATCGATCGCTGGATAAATCCGACTGCATCATGAACTGGAGAGCTTTATGGTCAGTTAAAATAACAATTTGATGTCCCAGCAGGACTTTCTTCCATTGCTGCAACGCCGTTACAAAAGCTAGCGCCTCCAACTCAGTGGTAAAATAATTTTCCTCGTGTTTCCTCAGTTTCCGACTGCAAAATCCAATATAATGCTTATTTCCACTCTCATCCTTCTGATATAACACAGCACTGATTCCCACTCACGACGCATCCGATTCTAAATAGAATATACGGTCGAATTCCGGGTACTCCAATTTAATATTATTTCTAAGCATTTCTTTTGCTTTTTCAAATGCCTCTTCTGCTGCGGGACCCCATTTCCATCTATTATTCTTTTTAAGAAGATCATACAATGGTGCCATGACCTCTGAATATCGGCTACAGTGATTACTCAAGAATTGGCACATGCCTACAAATTCTCGAACTTGTCTCACTTTAGAAGGTCTAGGGAATCGAGCAATAGCTTCTACTTTCTTCTCATTCGGATGGTAGCCAAACTGATCAATGGTGTGACCCAAGAAATCTATTCTTTCCTTCAAAAAGTGGCACTTGCGAAAATTTACCTTAATATTTGCTTCTCTCAAATCCAAAAACAACTTCTTTAAATGTTCTAAATGTTCCCTTTCATTCTCAGATGAAATGATGAGATCATCAATATAACACATTGTGTTTTCCTTCACCTCGTCACTAAGCTTACTGTCCAAAGCTCTTATTAAAGCTGGTCCACTGTTGACAATACCAAAAGGTAATCTCAAAAATACGTAGCTCGATTGGTCGAATAAAAATCCGGTATACTGTCTACTATCTTCTGAGAGTTCTATCTGATAAAAGGAGGCTGTGAGATCCAGTACACTGAAACATGACTTTCCTTTAAATCTTCTTAATAAATCTCGAATCCTCGGTGGTCTATCTGTCTCCGGCAAAATCAACGCGTTGATACTTCTTGCATCGAGGCATAAACGTAATTGTCCATTGCTTTTCTTCACAACAGTTATAGGATTGATATAGGATGATGCTTGCTTTCTAATTATTCCATCCTCTTCCATTTTTCTAATAATTCCTTTCACTTCCTCGTAATATTTTTCAGGAATAGGGTATATCTTTTTCTGGTAAGGCATTTCATTGGTCAATCGAATACGATACTGGAATTCTTTAATTAGACCTGGTTTCTCATCAAAAATGTCATTGAATTCGATTATCAAATCTTCAAATTCTTCTTGGATTTCTTCGAACCCTTCAATCGATTGAGTATGATATTCTCTTTCTCTTTCCACTTCACTCACAATGTTTTCTAAAACATCCTCTCTATAATCTGTATCTAGATCTGTACTTATTTCCTGTCCTTCCAAATTCTCCGCTTCCAAATTATTCTCGTATAGTTTCATCACTCGATTCTTCAAATCGATAACTGCTCCTACTTTTCCAATAAAATCTATTCCCAGAATCATATCAAAGTTGATTTTCTGTACCACGATAAAGACATGTTCATACTCTTTCTCATTGATCTTGAAATTTAACAATACTTGTACTTTACATTTTACCGTCTTATCCTGAAAGATACCCCTCACTTTCACCGTTGAAGCTGGCAAAATCGTCATACTGTTGCCTTTCAGAAGCCTCAAATAACATTCCTCGGACAAAATCGAAACTACTGCCCCAGTATCAACCAAAGATTTGCATTTCTCCTCTTCCACATGAATATTGATAATGGGTAATTCTGTTTTCCTTTCCTCTCTTATAATTTCTTCCTCAAAGAGTAAGTCTTCGTCAGTGACCTGGTAAATCTCATTAATCGTGACATTGTGATATGACAAGTGACCTTCATTTAATTGCGCTTCGTAATTGGAGTTTTTTTTTGTTCAGGGGCTGTTTCTTCAGCTCTTCCCTGTTGACTAGTGCCTGGTTTAGGGTCAACTTCACTCCTGTTGTTATTTCTGGAATCTCGAGTTGTATTCCCCTCGTTAGCGTTTCTAATGTACTCCTGACCTTCACGATACCTCTCATTATACTGCTGTCTAGAGAATACATCATCGTTATAGTTTTTATAGCGGCTATAACCTCTATTGTTTCGATTATTCTGATCATTTCGTTGGTTGGAGTTGTAGTTCCTATAATTGTTGTTATTATAGTTATTGTCATTGCGGAAGTAACCTGTCCTTCTGTTATTTTCTCCATTTCTACGCTCCTCTTGCTGGTAAGGTCTACCTTCTCTGAATCGGCGGTACCTTGGTTCATACCGTCTGTCTCTAAAGTAATTGTTCCTATCAGGACCTGATTTAGTTTGAACTTGATTCGTTACTTCTTCCGTTTGTTGGGTCTGATCAATGACTATCGTATTCACCTCTCTACTATCCTGCCTGTTTCTAGGAATTACATTAGGCATGGAGCTTGTGTAGTCAAGTCTACGAAGTAGTTCATCCATCTTGGCAAGATCATTGACTCCTGACGATATTAAATTACGTCTGACATCGACCGGAAGCTGCCTAGAAATAGCTTCTATCAATTCTGTTTGTGTCAAAGGGGGTTGAAGGTAACGTAGTTTCGCTAATTGCATATTAAAGAAATCAGCGTACTTAGTTGGGAGAGTACCTAAGTATTTCTTAGAATAAACCTCCGCTCTCAAATCTTGCTGTCTTTCCACACTCCAATATCTCTTGACCAGAGCTTCGGCAAATTCCTCAAAGTCTCCGAACGTACACCTGAATGCACGATATTACTCCAAAGGTGATCCCTCGAGATAGCGTTCCACGATACGCATTTCTCTATCTTGAGATATATGATTTTCATAAAAATAATCACGGAGATGCTTAACGAACTCAATTGGTGTAAGACCATCTTTATCATTAAATTTTCGTGGTTTTTCTTCAAAATTTCTAATGATAGTGACATTAGATGCTCTGTTCGAAGGGTGTACCTGTCTTAGACCTCCTATCCCGAAATCATTCTCTCCTATATCTATATCTTGTTGCATCGAAAGTCCTATCAGAGTTTGTTTCGCTCTAACTTCTCTAATTTCGTCTTCTAATCGTGTCATCCTAGCTTGATCTGTTTCCTTTACTTCGTTTTCGGTCTCGACCTGATTTCCTATGCATTCCTGAATCTCCTTCCTAAGTTCGTCCTTTAATGAAATCTTAATAGCTTCTGCCGTTAATGCATCGCCTAAGTTAATATTTTGAATGCCCCTTTTAATTTCCTCAAGCTCAATTAACCTCCTTTCCCTATCGTCCGTCAAGTCATTATCCATTCGATTCACTTTATCCCCTAAAGACTTAGTTTCATTCATTTCTCTATCGAGATCTGCTCTTACTCCTGACATATCATCACTTTGAGTTTTCTGTACAAGATTGATTCTTTTAATTAAATCCTCCCTTGCATCAGAAACATCCTTATTTAATCTAGCTTCAGTTGAAACTATCTTGGTTTCCATATCACGTTTGATGCTTGAAACATGATCGGAACTGAGTTTCTTCCAATCATCTTTCAATGCTTCCAAACTTTTCTTGACAATATTTTCCACGTCTACATCAATTCCATCTTTCAACAATTTACTGTGATCCTGTACTTGTGTTTTCAAACTGTCAACAACTATTTTAAGTTCTGTTAACCTCATGTTAGTTTGTGATGTGTTTCCCTCAGCTTGTTGTTTATTGGATTCCCATTCTTTTCTGATTTCAGTCTGGAAATTCTCATTACTTGTTTCTAATTCTTTAAACTTGTGTTGCATGTTGGACTCAATTCCACCTAGTCTTGATTGAACTTGTTCTGTGTTAGACTCTACACTACCTAGTCTAGTTTGTAAATCGACGGTGTTGTTCTGAATTTTAATGACTCTTTCTTTGAGTAATGTAGACTCATCTTGGGCCTTTCTAACATTTCCTTGTATCTTGTCAACATTACTCTGTATCTTGTCAACGTTTTCCTGCATCTTGTCAACATTACCCTGTATCTTGTCGACTGTGTTCGTGACTTGTGTAGAACTAACTTGCAATTTATTAACATCGCTGCTAACGGAAGTAGCACTGCTTTGTAATTTCTCCAAAGACTCTTGTAATTCACCTAGATCTTGTTTAATACTGTCTTTAACACTTTCCTTTACTGTGTCCGCAATGTTTTCTACTATAGTGTCCCTAACACTTTCTTTAACAGCATCTACCTCTGTTTTAACGCTTTCAATTACAGATTCTTTAATAGTGTCCCTATTTCTTTCTGCTTCTTCCCTAACAGACTTAAATTTCTTTTCAGCGTCCTCTTTAACACTCTTAAAACCTTTCTGGGTGTACGTGCGAACACTTTCCACATCTTTTGTCAGATTGTCCATCTTATTTTGGACATCTGAAAACATCTTATATACCTCTTCAATCTTCATTGCCATTGAAACAATTACAAATATTTCAACTGCTACGGGAACATGACATACACTGCAGAACTAGAACACCAAAGAGCAACCATTTTCAACTTAATATTTGGGAATTTTATTGTTTACCAGACTTATGCTAAACCCTAGAGTAATTCTGTTAATGATTCACTTAAATCATGAAGTCCTAATTCTATTATTATTAATTAATCTTGGTCATTTACGTTACATGACTGTGACTGAAATGTCAACAACCGGATTATCAAACCATCAGATTTAGATTATAAGTCAGCTTTCTGTTTCTCGACTTATTCTTCCTTACACAGGATTTCTTTCAATCTAATCTTCCAAAATTAAAACAATTGCACCCAATCACGCCCAATTAAGCCTCAACAAGCCTAATCGTGCCTGACATCACGAAATACGTCGCTACGAACCATGGTTCGATCCCCACGTTAGGCGCCATTTAATGTGTACCCGTTTAAACCATTTGAGCTGCTTGTCGTATCCGAAGATCAGCTGGATTGCAGAATCTCGAGGTCCCCGGCTCAAAAACCTGGAAATCCTACCAACAATAGCTAAATGGGGAGTGCACTCTTTCTAAGATCATGTTTTGGATAAGCAAAATGGGTATAACAATAAAATAAACGAAGAGCTCGAGATACTAACTATTCTCGGTTAAGTGGGCGAAATTAGTGGTTCAATAAAACCTCAAATGCACCAAAACATAATCCTCCTTCATAACTTAAATAAATCATCAAAACGCAGTTACAAAACTAACAAATAAATTTATTAACGAAGTGATAATAAATAAAATTGAATTAACAAATATTCCTATAACAATTACATGTAATCCGCAAATGATTCTGCGAAAATTCCTATAATAAGATTATGAAATTAAATCATCGTCCCATGGACGTTAGAAGTACTCCACTTCTTAAATAAAATTAAATAAACAAATTATCAATCAGCTGTTTGCACAACAGCTCTTAAATTTTAGTCTTGTTCCTTAGTAATATATGAAAAAAAATCGGTTTTAATACATCCAATGTCTTCCCATGACATTTCTACTTACTATTCCAATGTCATCCATTGGTAAAATTAATAGAAATTAATTTTATCCTGATCTTCCATAAGATCACCTTTACACAACAGTAAACAACCTTACTGTAATTAAAGAACGTCGTCACGTTCTTTAAACGTCACTCCAATTTATGGTTTAAACGTTTAAAAACATTAAAGTATATTAAACTTTCGTTTAATTGTCAACTAAGGTTCCCAAAATTATTTAATGATTAATGGTAGAAATTATTATTAAATAATTTAATTAAAGACTATTAATATTTCCAAATTATTAATTAAGTTTGTAAAATGTTCGTTATTTAAATGTTTATTAATTATTAGAAATAATTATTAATCATTTTAATCCAAATAATAAACCATATTATTATTATTGTTTTAGGATCAGATGTTTATTAAGAAAGTTATTCAGTTAACTTTATTATATCGTTAAATTCTCCTAGTTATTAATAGTATTATATTTAAATATTGTTAACAAATGTCTTATGTTATTTACATAATTCGTGATGATTCTCAATCATCCAACCTTCCTCCTCTGGTTAACTACTGACAATCCCAAATTTTTATGCTCTTAAATAAAGTGTCACTGTTACAATTTCATATCGCTATCATCTTAATAAAGATGTTTCGTTTCATAATTGGGCATACATACATCGCCGAACGGTTAAGTTAAGCTTATATAATTAATGTCTTATCCTTGATAATATCTTAATAATAATTAACAACATTTTCACTTTCAATCCGTTTCCCAAATATTTTCCGCCAATAGAACTAATCAATTCAACTGAGAGTCGTTTTACAATAATACTGGACAACTAAGGTCTTACTTAATTCTTTACTGTAATATATTTACTTATAATTTCCAAATAAACGCTCACAACGCGTATAATGACCTTCCCTTCTCTAATAGACTGAACAAATATCCACAGAATACTTAAACAACGACTTCTCTCAATTACATAGGTAAATTCCGTATAACATTTCCTCAGCTTGATATTAAACAAATATAGCTGCTATAATTCTTCACTTCAATCTCTTAATACAGTATTCTGCCATAACAACTTATTTAAATTGCATATAATGCCTTGCTTTCATAATATATTTACTTATAATAATTACAGCGTATAGCTCTTTCAGATGTTGTGAAAATACATAATAATCGACTCTAATAAACAGTGATGACGTAATGGTTTACTAGTATAAGTTACTTTAGATTTCAAATAATTGTTGTTAACATTTAATAAATATAAACATTCGTTACTTCTCTCTAGTCTTTCCAAAATATTGCGTTAATGCAATTAAAGTCAATAACAATCTCCAAGAGTGTTGTAAAATTTCGTAGAATACTCAAATGTGGTAATTTGTCCGAGCAGATAAGATCTCTCAAATAAAATAAAATAATTTATCCACAGATAAATTATTATTAGTTATAACTGGCTAAAGTGGAATGTCCAAATAATGTTTCATCATTCCACCAATTCAAAATGTTTGATAAAATAATTACTTGAGCGAAGTCAGACTCGAAGATAACTATAAAGTCTTGGAAATGTCCAAATAATAATTCATTTCCAAATAAATATTCTTTTCAAAGTCTAAGTTGCTTGGGTAAAGTAATACCATTTTCTAAAATATTGAATAATATCCAATAAAGATCCAATAATATTCCAATAATGTTCAATAATGTTCAATAAACTTCAATTAAATTCAATAAAATACAATAAAATGCAATAAAATTCCCAAAGATACGTGGATCGAAAGAACTTCGATAAACGAAATTATTAATAAAATGAGCTTAAATCTCAAAACCTATCAGTCAAAATCCAAATGTTACTATCCGAAAATCTCACTAAAAGAAAATTAATATTTAAATGTCCAACGCTGAAAAATAATTCCTGGGCTTAAACTATTTCACACACAACAAAATAATTCAGCGTTGAAATGGTGCCATGCTCTCTGATATTCTATTCTACAACTAACTACAAAATGAACCAACAGCTACTAATGAGGATATCTGTTTCTACCTTGCGATGACATCTTGTAGAAGAAGTATGGAGGGAATTACTGACGACACCAGCAATTCCACACTTACTAATCTTCATCCTCTTTCTTGGGAAGACTGCCTTGTCACGACTCGAACCCTGCTCCCCGATCGTCAATCTCCCTGGCTGGCTTCGAACACGGAGCTCGCCTCGATCAGCGATACCGCAAGAATCCCCCAGTCTCGAAGTATGATGAACTGCTTCGCTTCGGGTCTGATAATATCTAGCCATGACGCGGTAATCAAGTTCCATCTCGTAACGTTGGATTGTAGCCTTGTAATCGTTACACCACATCTTATAATTTTAAAAGATTAATGTCGGTTGCCCGGTATCCCAGTCCAACAGTGTAACATCACGTTCCCTGCGCATAACTTGGCTTAGCCCATGATCACAACTGCGTTAAACACAATGTTAACTGTTCCCCTTAACGCTTGCATGTCGAACATTTCGATAAAAAAGCTTGTCACTAAACAGAGACTTGCTATAAATGAGTGCTGCTGTCATACAAATGTTAGCACAGGCAGATAACGGGCCTTCCCTTCTCGCCTGTATAGCTGACACGCACCAAGCGAAACGTGCTTATTTAACGAAAGTGCTTTCAACAAGGAAAACTATCTTATTCTTTCGAATTTCGTCTTGAAACTTTCACGTAATGTGCACACGATGTTTCTCTTTAGTTTAGTCAAACTTTCAATACTAGTTTTACACGAGAACTGATATTACGACGATATTCTGTTTCCCACATCTTCACCTGACTTCTCATGTTAACTTCTGACCGACGGGACCGCCTTCCTCGCCGACAAACTATGTTCGCGTGAGACCCCTATCTCGCGCACGCTAATTTCAGGAACTCAATTGTCGCAGGTCCGTTCCGCTCGTCACCTCAGCACAAAAGACCTCGATCGGCAGCGCGTCACCACGCACCTCAAAACCAATCGAATGGCGCGTCATGAGGAAAAGCGGCAAACCAATCATTACTTATGTCTTCTTACAGGATTATCAAAATTCCATCTCTGGGTGACTATCATAAATCCTTTTAATTTAGATCCTTTCTCAATAGTTTTAAATGTGCAGATTCTCTCTTCTTTAATAAATGGCAGTTTATAAATCGACGAAGCTTCTCATCAAGCGCGCTCATTTCTCCTACCCTCACTGATTCTGGCAATTGGATTAGCCAATCAACGCATTTCTCTTCGAACTCTACGAGTTGCTATGGGCAGCCTAGCGAAAATACTACGCAGCATTGCCCAAGAGCGGCTTCGCTCGCCATTTTGTTGTTGTCAAACACAATCTGAAGCTTCCTCTCGTATTAAAATTTTAAAAATGTCGTAATTCCTCCAAAAATATCGCAATCTTCTCCAAATTTCACCAAAACGTCCTAAATAGCATCCTGTCCATCCTGAATCATTTAGAATTCGAGTTCAGTATGTCTGTGGGAAATATATTAAAGAAAGAGAAAGACAGACAGCTAGAAAAGGAAACCATATCCACACTAGCCCACGAGACGGGAATATAGCAAAGCATTACACGTCAAGGTGAGATTTGTTTTTTTTTAAATATATATAACCTGTTTGATTTGGTTTTGTTTATGAAATGCATAAAATATATAGAATGGATATACTTATGGTGGTTTATTTTATTTCTTTTTAGAGTGTTGGAAAACGCTTGACCTCTGTTGATAACCAGGAACGCGTGTGTTTGAGGCCATTGTTCAGCAGTCTACAACTGAAAACTCAGGTGAGAGTGTTCTTTCAAAATAATGTCTTTTACTGCTGCGTATACGTTAACGTGGGAACCCCTAAACAGTTGTTTCAAATCGCGTGTGTGCTCTGGCCGCGTAGTGAATGTTAGAAAAAGTTTTATTCCCAAAGAATTTGTAGAATCTTGTTTTGAAATTTTTAAAATTGAAATTTGTACAGTGCAAAGGTTGCATACGGCTTTAAAGGTGAATACAGAACTGGTGTGCGATTTCATATATAAAAAGAAGGACGTAGAGCATAAAGAGACATTCTATATTTGCAGTAAAATGCAAGAGCTTTTGATAGCCGATAATCTGAACGAGTGGTATCAAAGCCATGTGGTAAATGCCTTGCTATCAAAATTTGATAAACTGCAACAAGGACCGAGTGGCCTCGCCTTAGACAAAATTCACCATCTACAAATCAACATTTGTCATTTCAACCCGTTGAATGCTGGGTCTAGCTATATTAAAACACCACCAGCAATAGCATTTAAAAAGGCTGTGGTGAATATAAAGAATTATGACAATGATTGCTTCCTGTGGTGTGTGGCCGCGTATTTGCAGCCAGCACAAGACCGTAATGGTTCTCGACCAGGAAAGTACAAGGCCATGTTTGATGAATTGAAACAAACTTTAAATTTAACTCGAGTATCGTTCCCTATGGACTTAACCGAGATCCATAGGTTTGAACAAGACAACCATGACTTTTCGTTCATGGTGTATGGTCATGATGGTGATGGGATTGTGGGTCCTCTTTATGCTACAAAACAACCGAAACGACATCACATTCATCTTTTATATTTATCTGTAGGAGAAGTGAATCACTATTGCCTCATTAAAAGCTTAAGTAGATTGCTAAGCAGTCAAGTGTCCAAGCATAATGGTAAGAAGTACATTTGCGACCGTTGCTTGCAATATTTTAAAACCCCTACGCTTTTAGAACGTCATAGGGTAGATTGTGTTACTCAGGAAGCGGTGAGATTGATATTGCCACAAGGGGACAAGGCTGTGTTAACGTTTAAGGACATTCACAAGCGTGACACTGTCCCCTATGTGGTATATGCAGATTTCGAAGCACTCACCACATCCCTGGCGGGATGTGAACCAGATACCTCCATGAGCTCAACCACACCCATTCAAAAACATGAGCCCTTTGCCATAGGATTTAATGTGGTGTGTGCCTATGACCCCACACAATCCGTATACAAATACCGTGAGGGGCCAGATTGTGCCAAATGGTTCTTGGATGAACTTGTCAAGTTGGCTCATGATGTACAGAAATTACTGGATCACCCAGTACCCATGAGCCTATCTCCAGAACAGCAGCAGCAGAATGAGCATGCCATGACATGCCATATTTGTGAAAGGCCTATTTTAAATAGAGAGGAAAAAGTCAGAGACCACTCGCACTTTACGGGAGAGTTTCGTGGAGCTGCGCACAGCAAATGCAACTTGAACTTTCCAGCTCCTCGTTTCATCAGTGTCTTTTTCCACAATCTGGCGAATTATGACATTCAGTTTTTGATTCGTGAATTGGGCCATGTCAACAAGGGCTCGTTTACCATTATTCCCCAAAACCATGAGCGTTTTACAGCCCTGACATGGTGGTTGGGCGACTTTAGCATTCGAGTTTTGGATTCCTTTAAGTTTATGGCATCCTCGCTAGACAGCCTTGCGAATGGCTTGAATGAGGAGGAATTAAAAATACTAGAATGCATTTTAATGATCCTGAGCAATTTCAATTGTGCATTCGGAAAGGTATCTTCCCGTATGATTTCTGCAACAGCTGGGACATGTTAAAGCAAAGAAAACTCCCACCACAAGAGAAATTTTACTCGAAACTAACACGCAGTACCGTTTCCGATGAAGACTATGCACATGCATGTCAAGTTTGGCGAGTGTTTGGCATTAAGACGCTAAGTGAATATGCTTTGCATTACCTAAAACTGGATGTATTGCTGCTCACTGATGTGTTTGAAAAATTCCGTGAGTTGTGTCAAAACATTTACGGTCTTGACCCGGCTCACTATTATACGAGTCCTGGACTCTCGTTTGATGCCGCTTTAAAATACACTCAAGTGGAATTGGATTTCCTCACTGACATAGACATGGTTCTATTTTTTGAAAAGGGCATTCGTGGCGGCTTTGTGTCGCTTAACCAACGCCATGCCGAAGCGAACAATGTTTACATGCCTGATTATTCACCAGACAAACCAGAATCGTGCTTAATGTACTATGACGTGAATAATTTGTACGGTTACGCCATGAGTCAGCCTTTGCCCTATGGGAAGTTTGCTTGGCTGACAGACAAACAAGTGTCAGAATTTGATGTGAACATGGCTAGCCAAGAAACAGGCCGTGGATATGTGCTGGAAGTGGATATTGAATATCCCTCATCCTTGTATGATGAACATGCCGATTTCCCATTCTGCCTTGAGCAAATGGTTCCCCCTGACAGTAAAGTGAAAATTGAAAAACTCATGGGCACACTTTACAACAAAAATCGATATGTGCTACATATCCAAATGTTGGTGCAATGCCTCGCCCAAGGCTTGGTGTTGAAAAATATCCACAGGGGTATTTCTTTTGCTCAAAAAGCATGGCTTGAGCCATACTTGCGACTCAACACAGAGCACCGACAAATGGCAACACAGCAGTTTGAAATTAATTTTTTAAAATTAATGAACAACTGCATCTATGGCAAGTCTATGGAGAATGTCCGCAAATACCGTGACATTAAATTGGTGAATGTCTGGGAGGGGCAGTGGGGTGCCCGGCGGTATATTGCCAAGCCAAATTTCAAATCGATCAAAATTATCGATGAGGATTTGGCTACTATTGAAATGAGTAAGACCAGCGTGACCATGGATAAACCCATTTACTTGGGTCAAGTCATTTCAGACTTTTCTAAATCGGTCATGTATCGATTCCACTATGAGTTTGCCAAACGCCATTTTGAGAACGTCTCTCTTTTGTATATGGATACGGACTCATTCATTTACCACATTCGCCACTGCAACCCGTATGACGTCATGAGGCAACATAGTGACTGGTTCGACACCTCTTGCTATAGCGTTGACAACGTGTTTCAGCTGCCCATAAAAAACAAGAAGGAAATGGGCGTTTTAAAAGATGAATGCGGTGATTCCATTATGATGGAATTCGTAGGTTTGACCTAAAAAATGTATGCTTATCGCACACTCGACTGTAAGGAAGCCAAAAGAGCAAAAGGTGTAGGTAGGGCAGTGGTAAAATCGCTACGTGTTGATGACTATCTAGCGGTTTTACGCACTGGCAAAGCTATGTCTCATACACAATGCAGGATACAATCCAGCAACCATCATTTGTATATTGTGGAACAGAGAAAACGCACCCTCGCCTCCATGGATAAAAAACGTGTGTGGGCTGATGATCTGCTCACCAGCCTGCCCTGGGGTTATGATCGCAAGGAGGAGGAGGTGTGATTTCATTGTTAATCGTTTATGGGACATTGCTTTATGTAACTTGTAGATTTACTATTTTGTAAATATTGGTTTCTGTCATTGTAAATAGTAGATTTTGTAAATAGGGGCAACCCACCTGGACCATTTGCTCTTTAAAATTTCTATGCACCCTTATTTAAAAAAAAAAACTAATTGGTAAATAGTGTGATTCTTTTAACGCTGTACAAAGTTGAGTTTTTTGTAAATATGAAATAAGTAAGATTTTTAGTAACTTTAATAACTAGTATTTAATTATTTTTCGTAATGTAAATGATAAACTGAAAAACTTCTTTTGGGATGAGTGTGCATGTCGAGAATGTGCTTTTGGGAATAAATAAAGTGGTTGTGTTTGTTCCCAAAGACAGATGTGAATGTATGAGTGGAGAGAGAAAGCTGGTGTGTATGGTTGACCAGAGCAAACACGGTGAGGTAGGGTGGGTGGGTGGGGAAAGGGTAAATGGTCACTTATATACTCATTTTGTTTTCAATAGTTTTTTTTTCATTGAAATGTGGCAGTCAAAAGAAATTATTTTTGTAAAAACAGTTTTACCTGCAGTAGTCGTAGACCTCGACGTTTCTCCAAACACCCATAAACACATTGCAGCATCGCCATGGTCAAGCACTTGCATCAACATCATTGTCAAATCTCAACTTTCGACATAAACCAAATGGAAAAATGTGAAAGCAGCAAAATGGAAAATCTATGTTTCCATATCACCAAAAACCAAAACTTAAAACGGACATTTTTAAAAACTGGAAATGGCCATGTGTGAAATATGAAAATTCAAAAACTTTAAACGAACATTGTTTAAAATGTGTCATCAGCAAAATGGAAAAAGCCATATCATCAAAAACGTTAAACTTGAAACGAACGTTTTCAAAAACTGTAAATTGCAAATTGGCAAATGACAGTGTGTGAATTCATCATGTGTGAAATGTGTAAAATGAAACATAAGCCATCAACATCATGATTTTTTTAAATTGAAAATAACACAACATCGTGCTCTGGCAAACCTTTGTTTTTTATTTCATAACCATAAGGGGATTGACAAATGAAAAATAGAATACAAACACATCCCAATTCCTCACTCCTCAATGTTTATGTCCATGCATCATCAACTCTCCTTTCATAGCACTCATCACAATCAGGGCTGCCATTCTTTCACCCACTGAGGCATCACAGGATGTGAAACGTTGTTAAGCTTTTTTCAATAACAATTTATCTGCCACATATCTTAAACCAGGATGAGTATGGCGATAAGAAAGGTCATGTTCATTGCATGCTTGATCCAAAAGATTAATGGGTACATCACCACGTTGTAAACGCTTTTCGAGACGAGTTCCAGGGCCACAAAAACGATAACCTGGAAGATGGATTTCGAAAGGTAAGTATTGAATCACTTTGTCAATGACGCCATTGCCAGTACAGGTCTGGCATATCCTTTTCCATCGATGGTAAAAAGGTTTGGTCTTCCTCCTCCTCTGTGGACGATGTTTGTGTTTGTTGTTGTTGCTTTTTCTCGCCATGACACCCTTGGAATGATTCAACAAGGTCTTTACACGGACTTTTATGACCGTGATACAGTTTCACTAGCTGGCAAGTCGCACACTGACGCATAGACGGTATTTTTGCCATGGCCACTTGCTTATGGTGATCGTAATCCGCACAGGGTTGCAATTCACTCAACACAGGGTCTTGAGTCCATGATTTTGGTACATGTTGCCAGATTTCTTTGACCGCGTTGGCTGCCACATAATAAATGAACGACTTGGGCAGCGCCAAGAGTTCCTCTTTGGTAAAACTGTCTAGTTTCTTTTTGCACACAAAGAACTTGCCGATGGCTTTGTCCGTAGCATTGCCTTTCTCCATGGTATCACGTGCTGTAGATGTTTACACGTCGCTTGTAGAAATCTCACTGGCGTCATTCACAGGTAAATCTTGAGTTATAATTTTGTTCAACGACTCCCAGCAGGCATGGGTTAACCAATGAAAGAGATGCCACGCATGCGATAGGGCTGTATGGGTAATGTTGCCACAGGAACAAGTATCCATGAGCGTTTGCAGAGAGGGGCAGCCCAACTCCATGAGGTCGATACATTGGCAGTAAGACGCCAAAAATGGTTGCAACCATTGACGTTTTTCATTACCTTTCACAAATACCACATTGGCCGAGGACAAGTGTGCTTTCATGACCACGTCCAAATATTTATAGGAAATTGTTCCCTGATTCCAGTCTAGTTGCCTATGATTTTCAATCCACTGGGGTTGTTTACGGTCTTTTTCACACAACAAATCAAAAGCATGGGGTAGTTTAAATAGCAAATGCGTAGCTTGCGATATCCAAAACGTGGTACAATCGATCATGGCCACTTGTTTAAATATAAATTTGTTGTCACCAATTTTAAACCCTTGGCAATCCACAATGAGTGTGCGCAACATGTTGGCGCTTGCCTGGACCAAGTTCAACTGACGATCGACCACTAAAGTGTGATCATGGCATGGACTTACCTGCCATGCTAGTTTCAAATTGAGGTTAGGGTAGGACAGGGGGACATGCAAAAATAAGAATTTAAGAATTACATCATTTTATTATCATAACACTTCTTACAGGCTTTTGTAATTTTGGGATAAGGACGATACCAACTGATACAACAATATAGTCTCTTGTGTTTGTAACGTCCACAACACCGATGATGTCCCAATGTCTCTAAACTAGGCGTTTTTGATGGTGAGCTGCTCACCGAAGCACCATGGACACCATACGGTCCACACGTATCGTAACTTGTTTTTTTTTTCATCACTCAGAGACACAAGTGAGGGATAGCCTGAATGACAGGGTATATTTCCCACTTCCATTCTACACAGGTAGGGGCAGGCGGGTGACCAGCGCTGATGTTCCTGCATGGGTTCATCGCCCTCCTGCCATTGGTCTATGTTGATGGGACAAAAGGCGCATTTCACTACATCTCTTGTTTTTAAATAGTAGAATCCAGCGGCCGCCAAGGCTTGAGGGTTTATGAAGGGCACTGGCCATGTGGCAAAACTCTTGAAACGTTGTTCCTCAGAGTTTAAATTCATGGATGTGACGTCTCTTGAGGCTTTAAAGCAAGACATGACTGAGCGGCTTGACGTGGGTTGACCTGTTATTTATACACTCGTCACTTGGTTGGATAGTGGATAATAGTTGACTTGTTTGTGATGAATAATCAAACAGTAGGCCGTGGTATTGGCTGGTACATTGTCATGCGTTTCAAAATCTAGTCGAATGTCGATATTGGATGGCTTGACAGACTCTTCCAGGTAAGAACAGTCAAAGACAATCAGTGGTGCTCTTGCCTTAAACGCTTGGGGTAGTAGCATGGGGACGTTCTCTTTTTGATAATACGACCATCGAAATTTAGAAAACAAGTCGTACAGGGGACCAAACTTATTTTTTGAAAAATCCAAATCCAGTCCTTCATAGGGAAACACGGCTCCGTTGAGGAAAAGACGTGCATTTCTCAATTGCAGGTGATCAAATTGCGTGGCATCTTTGGTTTGTTGATACTTGCGATTCGTTTGAAAACCCACGATCAGGTAGACAGGTCTCTCTGTATAGCGAGCTGTTTTTACAGACCAACTGGGTGTGTTGGTGGTGGGCAATAGCGGATACTCATGGAGTGCCCAGCTTCTAAATTCCATGGGTAGAGGCATATCTCTCTTTACCATTTTGAGTATGTCCAGTTTTTTGCTATCTTCAAGGGTCACATGAAGCACTTTCCATAGCAAGCGTTGTAGTTGAATTTTTGAATCTATGGGGGCATTGTCGGCTCCCTTGAGTGCATTATTATCACTCCTGTCTCTCACTAGATAAAGCACTTGCCTTGCGTTGACCACAATGCGTTGGTGATCTTCGGCAAAGCCTAAAATCAGTTTAAGAGGTAAATATCCAGTAAAGGTCCCATCAGCGTGTACCATCCAGTCATTGGTCGAGTCAGGACACCAATCTGCCATGCAAAGTGTTTTACCTTCTTCCTCACTATAAGAGGGGTATAGTTTCATGACACTGGATATGCCCACATTTCGAGTGCTATCCACCACGATATCGTTAATGACATACCGTACTTCAGACAACAGAAAGGCCAAACCATGGTTGGCCAACTTGGATGTGGTGGGTGTAGAGCCATCGGCTTTGGTGAGCCGACCTTCAATCTGAATGACACTTTCATGCGGTAGGGTGTAAATATCTTGGTTGTTGATAACAAATTGAATTTCATCATTGTTATTGAGTCCAGGTGTTTGAGCTTGATAGGAATGGAGATCAATTCTTACCACTCCTGGTTGCTCCTCGATGCGGTTCGCTATCTCTAGGATAGAATTCATTATGAGGGTTGACGTGGTAACCCAAATGCTGTAAAATCTGCTTGCCTTGAGATGTTAACGTGTATTCACGTGGCAAACAACTAACACCATTCCTAGACGGTGTTGTTGCTTTATACACAAACTTCATAGTGGCTTTAGCACCAACTTGTAAGTCACTGGTGTGGTAGAATCTAGATAATGAGTTGTTGATCTCTATTGATCAGTGTTAATGTTATATTATTAATACTATCGACAGCCACAGAATGAAAAAGCACCACTGGAGGGTTTTCACGAATAATATACCCATTGGGCGATGTCACAATAAAGTCATAAAGCGAATGCGATGGTTCTTGATTGGTTTACACTTGGCTAATAATATTACATGTCACCGACACATGATGGTCCTCAATGAATTTCACTTCATGGTCCGATTCATGTTTTTTGTTGGGCTCCAACACACGTGGTTTAAATCCTAGTAATGGACCAATGGAATCGGGGTGTGTTTTAAAGTCAATGTTGAAGGTAGAGAAAATACTGCAGCGATGAGTGTTGGTATTTCCTACAAGTTCAAACTTGCGCGTTCCATCGAGAAATGACTTTAAACCATATTGATTGATCAACACCACATAAATGTGTTCATAAATATCACCTATCGTGTATCCACCAGAGTTCAGAGTGAGCACAGAATCATCATAGTAAAACTCGTTGTTCACATTTTCACGTATGTTGTATATTCGATTGTACGTTTCAAGAGAAACAAGTCCTAAACCATAGGGTTTTTCACTCAATTCGATAGGAGGGTAAAAGTCTAGGCTGACTTCAGGTCCACGTCCATGCACTGTAAACGTTTTACTTTCTGCCGACATACTGGTGGCGTTTTTGCTTAGGCTGCGTCTTATATAAAAAAAAAAAAACACAAACGTCCACACTGTTGGCTGTTAAACGTTTGCTCACGTTTCACATTATAATATATCTTGATCCTGTTTCCAAAATAGGTCACTAGTTCCATGGGCGGAGGCAAATTCCCAAAACTGTCAAAGTACCATACAGTGGATCCCTCTTTGACATAAGCTACATAATGCGTTCCTGGCCCTCGGTGATCATCCAAATTGACAACAGCACATTCCTGTTTCCAGGGTCGTGGGGGTAATTGGTTTCGCATAAACACACCTCGAAAATGAGAAAGCTTTAGTTGTTTAGCATAGCTTTCCACTTGTTGATGCGTCAGGGCATGTCATGCTATGGCTGAGGTTAATTTTTTTTTAATATTTCGAAATGGTGAAATCCCAAATCCTTGTTGATAAAAGGCTGGCTTTAAATTGGCATTTCTAGCCCCCATGGCAATCGCTTCCATCGTTTCATTGTGTCGCTGACTTTCTTTGAGTTGTTGCTTGCCCTGCTGCGCGGCTTTAATGGTTTTCGCCACTGCACTGGCACCACCCAAAAGTGAACCTAGAGCAGCCAGACCGGCAAATAATGCAGGTAAAAATCCCGCTCGTTTAGGGACGGGAATCACTGGCCCTTGGTTTGAAACCTGTCGCCGACGTTTTGGAATAACATGTCTCTGTGCTGCTCGAAAGGCTTTCCTTATGGTCAATACATTATTTTTTCTTCTTTTCTTTCGCAAGGGCTTTTCCACGAATGTCGTAAGCCCAGGCTTTGCCAAGGACAAAGTCCTTTTTTTAGTCTTTCTCACCGCATACCTTTGTTTCACCATGATGATAATGACCAACAACCTTTCACAAGAAAGTTTAAATCACAACTAACGTCAGATGGTTATTTCATGGCTGTATATTCCAATTCCACATAAAGTGGGAAATCGTTTATGGTTTTTCCCGCTTGCTTTTCATCCCATGCCAACATGGGATGAAAGGATAATTCGTCACCTGCATTGACCATTTCATGGTTATGGATCAACATCCTATGACCATTTATCTTTATTTTTAAATGGTTCTCATCAGGTATGGCATATTTGATGTGAATGGTTCCATCATAGTGTAATCGATAGTGGCTTAAACCCGAAGCAAGCACATAGGTCAAGTGCTGATCATGGACTAGCGGTAAACGGTTTCTGTCATTCACAGGTTTTTCATTTGTCAGATACACTAAAAATACAAATGGGATAAATTTATAAAGCCTTTTCATTTCATAGGTCACGTATCGCTTGGTACAGACATCATCATCTTCTTGTGGGTCTTCCACGTGAATAATCCGATGGTGATTAGCGCTATAGCCATTCACCGTAAGCTGGGGCACTTTGTCATAAAACTCATACACTTTGCTATCCACATACTTTTTCGTAGTAACGTCTGTAGACACTTGAGGATGTTTTACATGGGTTAACCGCTTTCCCTTAAAGTCATAATCTCCCTGTTTTGTGCGTGGCACTACTGACTTATCCCCACAGTGTTTATTAGCAGAATCTGTTTCTTGTTTAGGATCATGTATAGGGACAGGCCTAGCTTTGGCCATCAACGCACGTCCAAAGACATCCATCGCCAACCTGTAGTACCAGTCTACTGTTTCTATGACAAGGTTCGGTGTCCTGTATATAGACAGCCCGCTAGCCTGTCTAAGCCTTAGTTGAAATGAAGATTATTAAGCAGCAAGAGTCATTCCCCGTGGGGGACATGATTTCCCATCTCTGTCCCTCATCACGTGAACAACGCCATGGTTCACTGTTTCCATCTTCCATTCCCTGCATCATTGTGGGGCCTTCCGGCTGTGGAAAGACTAATCTTTTGCTAACGCTCATTACAGCGCCCAATGGTCTGCGTTTTCAAAATATTTATATTTTTGCAAAATCTCTCTACCGACCCCTCAACGTGTTTCTGGATCAAGTCTTGTCTGGATTACAAAAAGAGAATATGGGTTATTTTACATTTTCCATGCAAGAAAATGTGATTTTACCGGATGAGGTAAAGCCAGATTCACTCATGATTTTGGATGATGTATCCACTGAACGTCAAGACATCATTCAAAGCTATTTCAGCATAGGTCGACACAAACATATCGATTGCTTCTATCTTGGACAAACGTATTCAAAAATGTCCAAACAGTTGATTCGTGACAATGCCAATGTCATTGTTTTATTTCGCCAGGACGAGAGGAACAGTCGTCACATTTATAATGAACATGTGAATCCGGATATGACCTTTCAAATGTTTACAGAATTGTGTGCCAAGTGCTGGAACACTCCACGTCATGCCTGTTTAGTGATTGACAAACAAAGTGAACTCAACCAAGGACGGTATCGCTTAGGGTTTGATCATTTTATTGCTATTTAAGGCCCTGTCTCATTCCCGTCAAGTCATTTGTCAAGACACCATGGCGTTAGCAGAGAGTCAATTGAAAAAACATATTATTAGAGCAAAAAATGCTATTCGCCAAAAGTTTTGTCAATTGAAACGATCACGTGCAAATCATGCATTGTTTATTCAGCAACATTTAGCACCTCCACTAAAAGCCATGTTGAAACCCTCTTTCAAGCCATGTGAAACGTTACCCACCGTTTCACAAGCCACGCAGACGTTGCACGAGGACCCGGAGGAAGAGGAACAGGAAGATTTGACAAGTGTTAGCGAAGTTGAGGATGACGAGGAACAAGTGTTTACGCCTCAAAAAAAGGCCGCACCCCTTGCAGAGTTTTTGAGAAAAAAGAAATCCTTGGCCATGGTCGATACACCTTGCCCTTCCAGAGCGTCTCCGTTTTCACAACTCTTGGCCACCCCTCAACATAAAGCTCAACTGAAAATCATTTTAATAAAATATTATGGATCAACATTGGAACCCCATTTCACCGATCTATTTATTGGAAACACAGATACCACGTATGGTGTTCGCTATGAGGATGATAGTTTTAAAATTGGCGATTCATCCATTAAATTTGCTCGTACTAAAGCTGTCATTAAAAACATCAACTATAAATTAACTCCAGGACTGTTAAAGCTGCTCTTTTCTCGGACCCCCTCTTCCCATGATTATACACCAGAGGATCTTAACAAATATAAATCCATTTTATTGGATACCCATGCCCACAAAAGACAGTATGATCCCGCTCAACAAGTGAATGCCAATATATCTCAAAAATATAAAACCATCATTGCAAAAATGTTTCCCACCAGTCAAAGTACTCGTCGTAAAGCGTCCGCTTCGGGAGTGACATTTAAACCATTAAAACCCCTTGTGGATGTTACCTACTGGCACAATCCCAATAAGCTCGTCCAGCGGCTACAGTTGTTGCATGCTTCACGTCAAGCTGGCCATACCGGTCACGATTGGGAAATTCAAGAAATTGAACAAGAATTTCGAAATGCCAAAATTATTGTTTAAGCCCTCACCCATTAAAATGGGTATTGCTCACGAGTTGCATCGCCCAGCTAGGCGTCACTATCCGCGACTCAAGGTGATTTCACGAGGTGTGGATGAACTTTGGCAGGCTGACTTGGTTGAAATGATACCCTATGCTAGCGTTAACGACGGTGTACGCTATATGTTGACCGTCATTGATGTCTATTCCAAAATGGCCTTTGTTGAACCTGTGCGTCGCAAGTCAGGTCCACTAGTTACCAAGGCCTTTCAACATAGTATTCAACACTCCAAACGTCAACCTCAGCTGCTACAAACTGACCAGGGGAAAGAATTTTTCAACAAGGATTTCTCCAGTTTTCTCAAATTTAAGGATATTTACCATTACACCACGTACAGCAATCTCAAAGCCAGTGTGGTCGAGCGGTTCAACCGAACATTGAAAACCCATATGTGGAAAGCGTTTACCGCTCAGGGCTCGTATCGCTCGTTGGACATGTTACCAGAGCTAGTATCACGTTACAATGACACCAAACATGGAACGATTGGGACCAAGCCACGCCTCGTGACTAAAAATATTAAGCGATTGGATAAACTGTTTAACCCCATAAAACAGCCGATCCTAAACGTCACCGACTGAAAATTGGGGATTTTGTTCGTGTGAGCAAATTTAAGTCTGCCTTCAATAAGGGCTACACGCCACAGTGGGGGACTGATCTATTTCGAATTCGTCAAGTCAACTTGGACACTCCAGGCACCTATTTACTCGAGGACCTTAACCATCAACCCATAAAAGGTAGATTTTATCTCCATTAACTTCAGAAAACAGCATTTCCTCAGCATTATCTTGTGGAAAATGTGTTGAAACAAGAAGGAAATAAACTGTATGTCAAATGGTTAGGGTTTAACTCTACGTTTAATTCTTGGATCAATAAATTACATGTTGTGTGAACCTGTGTACTTCTTATTCACACATGTTGTACACTACCTATAGCTCTGTGTGTTCAGTCCTCAGCTCCACATATTTCTTTCTCTTTCCACCTGTGTTCTCTCATACATTACCCCTCCCCCTCTCCCACCCTTCACCTTCCACCACTGCTGTTCGCAGCTCTTGCCTATCTATTGGTTGTGACATCATTCCGACAAGTTGCATCATACTTTTTACTGATTCAGCGATTCCCACGCTTTGAACATTCTGTTATCGTGCACGTGGACAGCTAACATCCAAGGTGAACACCTGTGGCAGATCAAATTTCACGTGAACTTGCATTTTGTCACGTACGAAGCAAAACATGATGTAACTTGTTAACAGTTATCATGCACGTGGACAGCTAACACCCAAGGTGAACACCTGTGGTAGATCAAATTTCACATTAACTTGCATTTTGTCACGTACGAAGCAAGACAGGATGTAACTTGTTTAGCCTACATGTGGTTTCACATGTGTTCACATCCCTTTCGCTCTTCCCTGCCACCACAATGGTCAGATTATTTCACCTTCAAGCGTCATTGTCATTTTTCCATTGCACTTGTTGTCAAGTCAGATCAGCGCCTTCCAATAAGCTGAAATGACATTCACCTCCTGCTCCTCTGCAAGTTTGTTTTCTCTACTCGCTTCGACCAACATAGAACCAAGTTCTCATCACCGTTTACACGTCAAAGGTCCCCTTCGAAGGTAAAAGGTGTGAAAAAAACGCACCCTCGCTCTGTCATAAACCGACCCGTCGAAATATCGATTGATCTATTGAACACAGCCACCGTGGTCAGCGACAGGTTCGTTGAAACACACACACCCAGCCGTATCGTCTCTCTCAACCACCACGCTTCATAAACATTATAAATAGGTAAAGAAAAAGAAAAAGGTTTTTCAACATGTATGGCGTTAGGCCCGTTGTGAATTATTTTTTGGAAAAAAATATCTACCACATTTGAAAGGAGGGCGTTAGCCCGAGTCCTAGGACACCTCGTACACGTCTCTAGCGTTATTGGTTCGTGAGATATCGGCAAAAATCACAAAAGACACGTGTTTACCCCAAAATCGAGTTTCCCACATTTTTTAAAAATTACAACGAGTGGTCCATAGCAAAGAGGACATCACCCCAAGTCCTTGGACCCGTCGTAAACGCCTCTAGCATGATTGGTTCGCGAGATATAGCAAAAAGTTTAAAATCACGTGTTTCCCCCAAAAAACCGTGTTTCCAGATTTTCACCTTTTCGACACCTACATTTCCGTAAATAGCGCAACGAGACGAAAAAAAAAAACACGAATCCAAGCACGCCTTCCTAGCATGACTCCTTCCATTCCAAGGTCGCAGGGGCTCACAACTTCCTAAGTGTAGCAGCTTTCCCACTAACACACTACTTACAAAACACAAATTTTTGCTCTAGAGACTTGAAATTTATTTGCGCGGTAGAGGGCATAGGGATATTTCATTTATGTCAAACAAACTGTTTTGTAAACGTCCTAGTTTCCAAAATATAGAATTTTCAAAATTCGAGTGTTTTCAAAAAAACATAAAAAATAAAAAAGTTTTATTACAAAAAATAAAGGTCATAAAGAACATTCGTTTAAGCCATGGAACAACGTTCTACCATGTTTGGTTTTCAAACTATCACCAACTTTCGAAAACAAACATTTTCAAAAAAAAAATCCAAAATATAACGAGTGGTCCATAGGAAAGAGGACGTCAGCTCGAGTCCAATGACACGTCATTTGTCAAAATCGGACCATGCGTTCGAGAGATATTTAACATGGCTGAGGCTTAGTAGTGGGGTAAGGAGGGTTCTGGAGTGAAGCAGAACTCTCATCACTCCTCTACTATTGCTTATTTTAATAACATCATTTTACTATCACTTTTTAATATATGGCTTTTAATATATTTGCAAGCTTTTCCATTTTCTATTTAAAACAATTTTTGTAAGAATATCCATTTCTTTTTGGCTTTGTTAACTAGTTTTAAGATTTAATATCAATCACGCTGAGGAAGGTATCAATGAAATACCGAAACATGCACGATTAGTAATGTAATTAAACGTTTCTTTGGTGTTTGACTAGGCCGTTTTAATAAGATAATATAAATAAATAAATAGTACGTTGCAGTTTACGCCGCAGTCGGCCCCGGTTGCGCAGTCGTACAGAGTGCACTCGGTGAGCCTCAGGCATATTCAATTTATACGTGTGTTGTCAGTTGAGCGTTAATCAACTCATGTATAAATAATTGCACATGCCTGAGGCTCGTCGACTGTCCTCTATACGATTGACCAACCGAGGCTGACCGGCCAAAAACTGTGGCGTAAACTGTACCACATTGCACACTGCAAGCTGTAGATTCTCTTCATTAAAATTATAGATACAATTTGATAGGCGGCTTCGGTGGCGTAGTCGGAAGCATGCTGAGCTTCGATGCCCAAGATCGCGGGTTCAAATCCGGCGTTAAAAATCTCTTAGTATGCCTTCCTTCGGAGGGAAAGTAAAGCCGGTGGTCCCATTTCATAGATTTATGGCATGTTAAAGAACCTTCCACTAATAACACCTGTGTGAAGCTAAATTGTATAGGTTAAGAATGAATTTTCAAGTAGTTCCTACTTTTGCCGACAAACGCCACCGTCAACGACTACTAGTTCAGAACTTGGCTACCAGACGTCACCGCAGTTGGCTCTTGGCAACGAACATAGGGAACTAAGAGCGTTGTTTACATTCTTAACCTGTCTGCAGTCCCTACTTGAATTAAAAAACAGATACACACACTAATACAGACATCACAATTAACACCGGTTATCAGACAGATTCTACACACACACAAAGTACACGGGGCTACATGACCGCGTTGTCGCAGCCCCTGAACTTAAGAACCAACCAACCAATATTTTGATGAGAATGAATTTATACAAATTCAATTTTCACCTTGGACCATTGTTGGCTTAATATTATAAAACACAAGGAGCCAGAACGACTCATGGATTTGCTGCAACAGCAGCCGTGACTTCTTTGCCTGTCAATTTATTGGACGACTATAATCTTCTGGAGGTTTATTTCAAGGAAAACGGAATTACATGTTAACTTTGGCACATAATGTCACCTTCTTTGGGTGATAGGCTCATTTCCTCGGGTTTATGGCCACCTCGTGCTCCTGATCTCACTTCACCATGATCAGGATGAATAGTTGATCGGTTCAATATCGAGTAGGATGTTTATTTGTTTTACTATGCAATGTAATATCTTCCATAAGAAGGAGTGTCAAGTCGACAAGTGCACGAGGGTTCTTTTGTTTCAATCGGTTCAATGTTATGAGTGTTGTTAACGATTCTGTCGCTTCTAGTCCAGAAGAATGTGTCCGTTGGTGATGTCTCTCGCAAATGTCTTCTTCTCGGGTAATTCTCACAGGTTCTGGGACTGGTATTTTATTAAGTCTGTGCTAACAGGACATCCTGCTTTTAACTGAAAAACAACTGTTGTCAATGACTGGGGAGTTGGTTGGGGGTTGGTACCTCAGTTTAGGGGCTGCGACAACGCGTTCATGTCGCCCCGTGTACTTTGTGTGTGTGTAGAATCTGTCTGATAACCGGTGTTAATTGTGATGACTGTATTAGTGTGTGTTAACTGTTTTTAATTCAAGTAAGAACTGCAGACATTGAATTTTTCAAGTAGTTCCTACTTTTGCCGCCAAACGCCACCGTCATCGACTACTAGTTCAGAACTTGGCTACTAGACGCCACCGCAGTCGGCTCCTGGCGACGAACGTAGGCACTTTAAGCGTGTTGTTTAACCTATAAGTTAATTTAACTTCACGCAGGTGTAATTAGTGGAAGGTTCTTTGACATGCCATAAATCTATGACATGGGACAGTGTCGGATGTTCTGATCAGCATTCTAAATTTATCCCTGTTGAATATATCCTTGGGGTCAATTTTCGAACAAGTCTCGTCCATTTGGCATTGGCCCCCTTCCCTCTAGAAATGATGTTGAAGATTCTTGAGGTCAGTCTCTTGTTGTCCATTCTGATTATGTGACCGTAGAAAATAAGTCTCCTCTTTCTCATAGCTGATGTAATGCTCTCTAAAAGTTGGTAAAGATCACTGTTATTGCCTGATTCTGTATTCATCTCCCTCTTTAATGAAACCCATGATTCTTCTCAAGATCTTTCGTTCTTTCAGTTTCACGGTAGGTGAGTGGTTAACGTGTCGGTCTACTAACCCCCAAGCTTGCAGGTTCGCTCTTGGCCGTGGTAAGTGATTTTTGAAAGGCGGCAAAAATTACGACACACATGTCATACGATGTTGGCATGTCAAAGAACCCATTTGATTTCAGTAGGTCGTGTTCATAATGGTAAAATTAATTTCGGGAGTTTCCGCCAACATAAAGTTCCTTATTTCTCTACTAGAAAGCGCTGTAGTGTTCAAGGAGCTTAGATATCTAACCTCCTTGACTTTCATAGTGCGTCAAGGAACAACGAAATTCAACATGGAAGTTACACTCTGGGTGTCAAATAACAAAGCTTGCACCCGGCACCCGAGGCCATACGATATTATTATTATTATTATTATTATTATAGTCCCAAATTCCTGAGTTGCCCCTTTTATACCATGTTCAAGATTTTGAGGCATACAGGCGTACAGTACGGTTTCGTAATGAATAAGTTTAGTGCTATATTATATTTACAATGTAAAGGAACAAATTTGAAAAATTACAAACGCAAAGCTATGATCCATGCTGGAACGTTATTACTCACAGTCAGCCGGTAAATTCTGACCGGCCTGTCTGGCGACGCAACAACAGTATCACGCATGCGAAGACATGAATGTTACACTTCACTCAGTTCAGTTGGCACCCTTATCAATTCTTAAAACCAAACGCACAACATAAATCTGCTCCACAGCAAACACTCTGACTTAAAGTGCTCAATACTTTAGTTTGAGTTATTGTATTATTGATTATTATTAATTCTACCCCACTCGAAAATATCCATCCATCACAATAGAGTAAAAGGAGCCCGGTTTACGGACTCCCTCCCCGCGTGCCCCTCTAAAAGGTGTATAGCCGCACTGCTTGAGAGTAGTTCGGCTGGTTGCTAGGTAATAAAGTATTGGGTCATCCTATCAACATTTGGTATTATGGTTGGTGGTTGGTTGGTTCCTCAGTTTAGGGCCTGTTACAACGCGGTTATGTAGCCCCATGTACTTTGGGTGTGTGTAGAATCTGTCTGATAGCCGGTGCTAATTGTGATGACTGTATTAGTGTGTGTATCTGTTTTAATTCAAGTAAGGACTGCAGACATTGCATTTTTTCAAGTAGTTCCTACTTTTGCCGCCAAACGCCACCGTCAACGACCAACTAGTTCAGAATTTAGTTACCAGATATCACCGCAGTCAGCTCTTGACGACGAACGTAGGAACCAAAGAACGTTAGTCAAATGTTTAACCTATATATAATTTAGCTTCGCACAGGTGTAATTAGTGGAAGGTTCTTTAACATGCCATAAATCTATGAAATGGGACCGCCGGCTTTACTTCCCCTCCGAAGGAAGGCATACTGAGGGATTTTTAACGTTCTTAAAAATTCCAACGACTTCGGCCGGGTTTGAACCCGCGATCTTGGGCATAGAAACTCAGCATGCTTTTGGTATTATGAAACTACATTTTAGAATTAAGAACATGATACAATTTAATTTTAGAAATGAATATAGCTCTTTATAAAATATTATTTCACAACATGAAAATCAGGGGGAAATTATCGTCTATTATTCTGATCAAAATTAAAATTACCCAGCGGACTCCCTGAAACCTTATTGGGGACTCCACTCTGGGAACCACTAGTAGAGACTTTATAGGACTCAATGGTGCGTCTTGGCAATCCAGCATTCAATACCAATTATAAGGATACAGTTTTATCACCCACTCAACAAACATGTTTATTTCAAATAGGCAATCAAAGCTCTCGCAATGATGCTTTGTCAAACTCGGAGTAAATTTTATGATAATCTATTGTCACAGCTGGAGGTAGCCTATTGTACGTGGTTTACTCGTCCATAGAACTCGTAAAGTGAAGATACATTGAAATACATTGAAACTGCCTGCCATCCCTGAGGTTTCAAGTTCGAATCTATTTTTTTCTGAGAGTTGGAGCGGGTTTAATTCAGCTTCGAGAGGACAACTGAAAATAGGAGGGTTTGATTTCCACCTCAGCCATCCTAGATGTGCAAATCCGTGGTTTCACCACGTCTTATTTTGAAAAATACTGGGATGGTATCTACTGTAACTGAAGGCCACGGTTGCCTATTTCCAAATCCTCCCCCCCCCCCCCCCTCGCCCCTCCTCCCAATACGAATACACATGAACCCACTAGAACAGATACCATTGGCCTCATGGCGTAGGGGTAGCTAAGTTGACTCTTACCCTTTTAACTACTCTGGCGTTTAGAGACGCCGGGGTGCCAGAATTTTGCTCCGAGAGGGATCTTTAACGTGCCAGTAAATCTACTGACACGGCTTCCTCGCATTTGCACACCCTCAAATGCCAGCTGACTGTGCCAGCAAGCGGGAGCGTTACCGCTAGACTCCACAATAACACAGGCTATCAGATGTATTCAATCCACACACTCAAGTACCAGAGACTGATGACCACGATGTTGCCAACTTCTAAAATGAAATGACCACCAAAAAACTTTATAGTGAAACTATTTTTAAAGCGTACCTCGCTGCGCAGCCGTAAGCGTTAAATCAGTCGCCACGATCGGGACGGGGACCTGCAACAAATTAGGAGATTGGAGGTTCGAATACCGGCTCTGACAGTGACTATCCTTATTGTGGTTGTCCCATTGTTTATCAGCACACGCTCCAAGCAAATGCCGGGATAGCTCCTTATCTCTAGTTCCAAGACGCCTACCCCATCGTCGGCCCTAATAATTTGGCAAATCACGGACAGCCAACCATATCGATATAGAAACACCGTCAACGAAACTCGATTTGTCATGATACATTATATCGTATGAACCGCTAGTTAGAGTGATTTCACTTCTGACCACTAGGCAACTCTAGCCTAGCTCTTAAACGTCAAGTCAAAAGTAATGATGTCCCAAGAGGTGAAGCTTTCTGTGTCTCTGTGCTAACAGGAGTATCGTGCGTAACTGTAATTAGTATACCCTAATATTGTGGTAGGTACCCATTGACTTGAAATACGGTGCCATCCCGGTATTTACTAAGTTTGTTGTTGTTTTTCTTGAGGACATCGTGGTCATTTAGCTTCCCGTACTTAGGTGTGTGTGATTGTGTGTGTGTAAATACTCTGATAATCTGTGCTATTGTGATGGCTGTATAAGTGTGTGCAGTGCTTGATTTGTAAAAAGAGGGGTTCCGGTACTGTGGGCTGCCGGTTGGTGTTGGGAGTGGGGTTGGGGTTAGAGGGAGGGGGGGGGGGGGGGGGCTTTATGGAATATTGAAATATAGAGTATTAAAAACGATATTTTTACGCTTTTCTGAACACCTTTAAAAATTAATCAGCGGACAAAATAACAATCTAATTTTGATTGCTATTTTAAATCAAATTGAGAGTGCTGTAGCAACATTTTTCTTACCGTAGCCGTTGGCCTATATTAAATTTTAATGTGCGCCAACTAAGCTACCATTCAAATAATATGCATTATTTCAATTTTTTTACGTAATTAAAAAAATACATTCGGTTTGAAAATACATAGGCTACATGTTCACCAACAATCTTCTATTTCTTGTGGCTGGCTGCGTGGCTCAGGGGTAACGTTCTTGCTTGCTGGGCCCAAGGTTGCAGGTTCGTATCCTGGCGCAGTCAGCTGGCATTTGAGGGTGCACAAATGTGAGGGAGCCGTGTCCGTAGATTTACTGGCACGTTAAAGATCCCCTTCGGGGCAAAATTCCAGCACCCCGGCGTCTCTAAAAGCCAGTGTAGTTAAAAGGGACGTAAAACCAATAACATTATTATTATTATTCTATTTCTTGTTTTATAATGTTGTCTTTACAGTTTTGTGAAATAATTATTTATTAAAAAAGGTACTGTTACCTTAAAGTTTACAAAATTGTCCTAAATTTAGAAAAGTTTTCGTTGTATGTGCCTCCTCTCTCTCGCCTTGCTGTTAGTATCCAGAGCGGAGTGCCGTCCCTGAAGCAGCCAAAATTCCACGTACTTGGAAGTACAGTCCAGTCAATGACCAAGTTGACCTTGACTTACAACTAACGTTCCACAGTTCTAAAAACTATGTCATATATTACAAAATCTAAGACCGTCATCCGTTTAGGGCAATACTGTTCTGCTGGCAGAGTTGTATGCACAACTTTTATCTGCAGGGAAGTTTATGTATGTAATGTGTATTTCGACTCCAAACAGGACATTAATGTGGATTTAAGTTTTTTGGAGCGTGTGTGTGTGAAGACCTACGAGAGAAACCTCTCCTCATAACAGGTGATATTAATTCGAAACATAGTTCCTGGGGTAGTCCCGTTGAAGATGCTCGTGGAAGTCTTCTCTATGATTTCTGCAGTGCACACAATTTAACTATCTTAAACAAAGGTGATAAACCAACATATATACGTTCTAACTCACAGAGTTATTTAGACGTTAGTGTCTGTAGTCCTGCACTTCTTCCATTTATTTACGACTGGAAAGTAAGCGATACACCAATGCTGTCTGATCATGATAATGATATCTTTACAACCCACAGCAGTAATACCTACTGTACAAGCTTCCAATTACGTAACTCGCATCTATAAGACAAAGAATGTAAAGTGGGATCATTTCCATTTATCTGCCAAAAGAAATTTGCAGAAAGTAATGGGTGACATAGAATCCTGTAGTTCGGTGGACGAGCTTGATCAAGCTGTAAACAAACTTAATTGCCTCAATCGGAGTATCACCTTATATTTGAGTGTCCTGTTTTTGAAAAAGAAAGATACTACAGTATTTACAATGCCACCTTAATAGCTGTAACCTGGAACTTTCAAAGCCGCTGTACCATATTTTCAAGAGGCAGTGCTGTTTAGGACAATTTCTCACTTTCATCAACATTTTTTTTTTGTATATGTTAGTAATATTTGTATTTGCTTTGTTTTTAATCTACAACCCTAATGTACCTCTGGTAAAATAGGGTTCCTGTATTTTTTGGATATTTAATAATAATAATATATATTCGACTTTTCCCCCGATCAGAGGTATCGGTACGGCGTACCGGTACGTACCGTCACAAATCTAGCGCTGAGTGTGTGTGTGTGTGTGTATTTGTACTTTTGGCGAGGATTGGGAAGAAGGCGGCCGTGGATGTGACCGTGACGAAAGTGTAGTTAGGAACTACCCCGGCATTCGCCTAGAAGGTCCACCTCCGTGGCTAATAGGTTAGCGTGTTAGGCTTTGGCCCGAAGGATCCGGGGTTCGATTCCCGACCGGGCCATTGGGAATTTAATCTCCTGTGGTTAATTCCTCTGGTTCGGGGACTGGGTGTTTGTGACGCCTTAATGTACAAAGAAACCAAACACTGGAAACAAATAGAAAAAATCAAAAACAAGTAAGAAAGTAATAATAATAATAATAGAAAACGAAGATGGATGGTTGAGAAGGAACTCAAACCCACCTCTTCTCTGTTTTGCCTCACGAGGCTGAGCGTATCTCATTCCAGCCCTAAAACCAGTATTACATTTCTTAGTAGAGCCGGTAATCGAACCCGGAGCCTCAAGGCGACAGCCAAGGTTGTTGTTGTTGTTTGTTGTTAATTCATATTAGGGACATGATACGCCTTTGGTCATCAGCCCCGTGTACTTGTTAGTTATTGTTGTTTTAAGGGGCGGAACAGTGAAGTCATCTGCCCCTCCCGTGTACTTGGATATGTGTTGAATATGAATGATAATCTGTGCTAGATAAGGCTGTTCGTATGGAAATAAGGGAGGAAAGATAGTCGAGGAAGCTAACGAGACCTAGTATAGTATTAGTATAAGTGCAGAAGCAGGGGCTGTAGTTGTGCAATTTGCTAATGGAGGATTATTGAGGCACCTTGCTCACTCACAGAGACATACAGTATATTATGAAAAAGAAGGAATGAACTAATCTAATTGCTAAACCAGTTGTGCGAGTCCGTCGTTGGCTGGTTCATGTAAATCATCCTACAGGTGAGTGTATCAGTGTTATGGGTACCGTTTAACTGATATGGCGTTAGAGAGTTTGACTTGTTATTCAAGATTCCAGAATTCCAGCGCAATAAGGGAACTTTAGCGTGTCAGTAAAAACGACACGAGGTCGTGATTCATATGCCATCGGACGGAGACACACCGGGGTAGCTGCTAAGGTTGACGCCAGCCTCTGGTCTACGGTTCAAACCCCATCTTTGGGCGTACTCAAACAAATAAACAAACAAACAACCAGCAGATAGGCAAAAAAAACTATTTAAAAAAAAGATGGACAAATAAACAAACCAAATTTCAGATACGCAAAAACCAAAGCAAACAAAAACACACAATCGAAAAAACAAAAACAAATAAAAAATAATAATAATAATAATCAAATAATAGAAAAAGAGATATAATGTCCAAGGTCAGGGGTTCAAACCCAGCCGAAGACGTCGGTTCATTTATGAGCGTTAAAAATCCCTCAGTATCCCTTCCTTCGGAGGGGAGGTAAAGCCGGCGGGCCGATGTCATAGATATATAGCGTATGAAAGAACCTTCCACTAACTAAACTTGCGAGAAGCAAAATTTGTAGGTATGTTTGATTAATGCTCTTAAGTTCCAACGTTCATCACCAGGCACTGGTTGTGATGCCATCTAGTAGTAGCCATGTTCACAGCTTGGTGTCGTGGACGGTAGCATTTGGTAGCGAAAGTAGGAACAACTGAAATTATCGTCTGCAGTCCTTACTTGAATTAAAAACAGATAACACAACTAATACAGTCATTAGAATTAAGACCGGTTATCAGACAGATTCTACATACACCCAAAGTACGCGGGGCTACATGACCGCGTTGTCGCAGCCCCTAAACTAAGGAACCGACCAAAAAAGATAAAAAATAAACAAACCAAACATCAAATAGGAAAAAAGAGAAAAAATAAGCAATCCAAAAATAAGGTGGGCAAAAGAAAAACAAACAAAGTAACTAACAAATCAAATAGCAGATTGGTAAACAATCAAACAAGAACAATAATGATCCTAAAAACTGCTCATAGACAAACAAACAAACAAACAAACAAAAAAACAAACAGACAAAACGTAGATATTGGTCGTAATCACGATAAAATGGTCCCAAACGTAGAATAGAGTGTGTGAATTGAGGTCACACGGGTACGTATCAGAACTTTGTTCACATAATTGCAATAACACCGCATTCACAGTTCATGGAAACCAAATGTTTCATTATGGTGAAATTTGTTTGTGATCATAGAACAATTAAGACATGATGATGATGATTATGATGTTCGTGTTTGATAATATCCTCGAATAGCTAAGACTCCCAGTTTCTCCATAAGAAGTATTTGGTCACCCTGAGAAAGTCAAACATGTTTGTTAGTGTGGACCCCTACCTGCCAGTCGTAGCAATGATTCGAGCCTTCTGCACTTAGCGCATGCATAATTCCGCCGTGTTTGATGCTGCTACCACACAGACTGCCAATGCGGCATCTGTAATGGATTGCACACATCTTAAAAGTGAGTCCATCAGTAACTCCAACAACTCGGAGAACTCGAAGAGGAACATCAGAATATCATCGAAGATACTACAAATCCTTGCTTAGTTCTCGTTGTTTTATTTTAGGGGCTTGTACATCGTGGTCATTTAGCCCCGTGTACTTGTGGGTGTGAATATACAGTACTGTAATAATTTCATTAATACAGCTAGTGGTCATCTGTTTCATTTCAGGACGGAGAAGATTTGTATGATAACCTGTGTTATTGTCGTGTCTGTTGTAGTTAATGTTATGGGTTTTACGTCCCTTTTTATTACTCTGGTGTTTAGAGACGCCGGGGTGCCGAAGGGGATTTTTAACGTGCCAGTAAATCTACTGACATGGCTCCCTCGCATTTGCGCACCCTCAAATTCTAGCCGACTGAGCCAGGATACGAATCTGCAACCTTGGGCCCTGCAAGCGAGAACGTTACCGCTGAGCCACGCAGCCAGTCTGTTGTAGTGAGTGTATTTGTAATTCAGGATAGGATTTAGAAGGAGGTGGTTGTGGCCTTATGTTAGGAACCATCAAGGCATTTGCCTAAAGTGAAAGTGGAAAACAACTTTCAGAATTCGAACCCACCACTTCCCAGTTTTTTCTCAATAGGTTAGATGCAACCCGTTGCAACCCTTAGACCAGAATTAAATTTCTTGGCTGATCCTGGAATAGATCTCGGACCTCAGGGGTGACAGCCAAGAATGCTAGCCACTACACCACGAAGTGCACTGCTCTTTGCTTAAGAGAGGGAGAAAATTCAGCTCTGTGAAACATTCCTAAGTAAGGTATTGTTGTTATTTCATTTAGGGGATACTGACATTTGGAGGAAACATCCAGCACTCCTGGACAGTGCCATCATATTCCATGATAACACAACAGACCACACTGCACTTTTAGCAGCAGTTCTTGAAATACCCTCCCTACTCGTCTGATGTCAGCCCATGTGACTTCGATCTTGGCTGGTATATTTTGTAATTTGCTGATTTTATATTTTATCTCGCCGAAAAGGACATTGACCCCTGTAACTACTCAATAGGGGTACAGATAAGAAAACATTTACACTAATTACCGGCAGGCTTAACCCTTGCGAGACGGCTCCTGATCAACCACTTACACGAGCTCTCACTAACCTCAGTCCAGTTCCAATAAAGTAAATTATCTAATACATTACCACAGTGCATGACAATGAGGACTGCGTAGCCTAGTCGGTAGAGGCCCTGCGCTACTCATTGAAAGGGAGTAGGTTAGAATCCCACCCTGGTGTTGGATTTTAGAAACAAACTATTATACGCTATATTTGCCAAACTTAGACGGAGACAATGCTGTGTCTGCCGTAAAAAACGTACATAGACCTACAGTACATTTTAAATAATATTATAATAACAATAATAATATCCATAAATGTAGGGAGTATGGTATGAAAATCAGCATTTCAAAGACGAAGGTTATGTCGGCAGGGAAAAAACGCAAGAAAGTAGAATGACAGGTAGGAGGAACTAAATTGGAGCAGGTGGAATATTTCAAGTATAATATTTGGGCTGTGTATTCTCTCAGGATGGTGGTATGGGGAAGGAAATAGAGTTGATGTGTAGAAAAGTGAATACAGTGAGTTCTCAGTTGCGATTTACATTATTCTGCATGAAAGAAGTTGGTGCAGCGGAGAAACTCAGTATTTAGACTGATCTTGCTGTATGGAGGTGAGAGCTGGGTAGATTCAGGATAACTGATACCTAAGCTATAATAAGCTTGAATTAACAACAACAACATCAACAACGAAACAACAACAATTCTTTGAATAAATGGACTACGCGGATGCACGGCGGATATGAACTAAGTTTTCTGTATCAACGCAGACTACTGTCAACATTTCTCTATGAATATTATTTTGTATTCTTTTCTAGGTATTTTACGATTTCTAAGTATTTTATGACGGTTTTACTGCAAGTAATTGCCACGTAAAATAAAAACTTTTATTTACATATGAATGCAGAACCGTGCTTGTTGGCCATGAGATGCGAGTCATTGCCCGCGGTGGGACCACAGGTGTATCCATCTCCAACCTCCTCATCTCTTGAGTGCTGCTTGCCAAGGGCCATTGAGGATCAGTTGCACAATTATCAGATGAGTAGCCACGTGATTCCACTCAAATTGAATTTGAATACCTTTTTGATGACGGATTATTTAAAGCACAGCTGTCTAAAGAATGGTCATTCACCCCTCATTGTTACAACATAAATATATCCTTATGGTGATACTTTAATACTCCCATTAAAGGCCAGGCTTGGTAAATGAGTGTCGAATATCACTTGCCACTCCACTGGACAGTTGATTTCGTGTTGCACCACGAGAGTGCCATTACATCTTCCCCTTTCCGCCTCATCATCCCTCCCATGTCTGTGAGTAGGTTAGCTCCTAGCACCAGGATTGATGAACCATCTGGGTCGAATACATACACACCACTTTTAGGGACTTGTAAGGAAGGGATATACTAGTATTCAATGTCTCCCTTACAAAACCAGTTTGGCTGTCACCGCAGAGGCCTGGGTTCGATACCCAGCTCTGCCAATAAACATAATATTTAAATTATTCATGTTTTTGGGCTAATACCATGTGAAAATGAACTTTAAATACCAGACGTTTCGAGAGGAACCTTGCCTCCTTTTTCAATGGAATTAAAACAACGTGGCCAAATAAAGTGTGTCAATGAGATTACAATAAACTACAGAAATTCCTCTGTTCGTCACCAGAGAGCAACCGCCAGAAAGTACTGTATGGACCTTGGTATAAAAACGCGCCATATTAATTAGAACGGCGGAAAAAGGAAGCAAGGTTCCTCTCGAAACGTCTGGTATTTAAATTTTATTTTCACAAGACAATAGCCCAAAAACATGAATAATTTTAACAGTAATCCGGGCCGTGAAAGCCTTAATCTACATATCTCTATCTCTATCTCTACTTAGTATAAAACAAACTCCCCGATTCTTGGATGTTACGGGTAAACTTGAGAACCACTGGATGGATATTGATGCGGTTTTCACCATTCTGTAAAGGATATCTCGAAGATGATTTCTGTAGAAAATAATTTATTTATGATCAAAGGAAGCCAAGCAGTAACGATTTCAGTGGAAAAGTAAAAAAAAAAAAAAAAAAAACTGGCGTCCGAGCGCTTTCTAAGCTTACGCTAGGTAAACCGTTAAAACTATCTAAATACTATGAGTGTAAGAATTGTTCAGCATGAAAAGTACTACAAAAAGTCCGCGAGAGCATATGTCTATCTTCAATACATCGCCCACTATAAGTGTTTTTACATTTTAATTTCTTCCAAACCGTGTCCATTCAACTACTGAGGCGACAGTTTACGAACTAGCTAAGGGCCAGTCTATCATCCCTGCTACAGCCTAGCTAGCGGGCGAACCTATAGCCCCAGATACAGTCAGCAGGAAACCGTTGAGTCGTGTTGAGTTAACTCTTCTGAGAAGGGTGGTTGTTTTTGGAGTTTCCCTGGAAGTGCAACTCGGCTTTTCTTAATTTCGCCTGTGAACTTTTCGTTCCGCAAAATTCACAGTCAAGTTAAGATTGGACGGAAGGGGGATTTGTGTTTCATGCACCTCGCCATTCATAAATTACGTCTGACAAGAATGTGTTGCACACGCATCTCCATGATAATATAATTAATAGTACAGTCAGTGATTTTAACCCATATTGCCGAGACGTAAAACGGATATTGGTCGTTGTTCATTGACATTGGAAAGAAAAAAGCGCTTATCACGTAATGCATTCATAACTATTCCCGGGCGAACCCGGGTCGGGTTGCTAGTAAGAAATAGAATTCTGGTCTGAGGGCTGAAACGGGGTACACTAAGCCTCGTGAGGTAAAACTGAGAAGAGGCGCGTTCCATTCCTACCAAGCCATCCTGGAAGTGGTTTCTCATGGTTTCCCAACTTCTACTCCTGGCAAATGCTGGGATAGTACCTAACGTAAAGAACACAGCCGTTTTCTACCTAAATCCTACCTCAATCTCTAGTACACACACTCCTACAGACCCCACAGTGACACAGGTTATCAGACAATTTATACACATACCCAAGTACACAGGTCTACATGACCAAGTTATTGCAAATCCCTTAAAAGAATCAACAACAACAACAAAAGCAGCACGTTGTGGCGGTACAAATCGGATTCCCCAAGATCTGCCTGGGTGCTTTTCTGTCAACGCACCACATCTGCGTGTTATTGTGTGCTAGGCTGTTAGAGCTCGCGTCAGCCCGGAAGGCGGCCGGCTCTGTGGGATTTGCGCAGAGAGAGAAAGAGATACATTTCCACTGTTGCAACAGATCCACCTTGTCCGAGCCCCACACCGCAGGCCACTGCCATGAGATCCTGCGGCATGACAACACCGTCGCTTACCTCAACGAGCCTGTCTCTTTCACGCTGCTTTACACCTGGCTTTCCTGACAACACACAAGCTCAGATTCTCAAGACAGACTGACTGTGATTGGTGGGATGGAAGTGAGGCATGACGTAATGGTAGCGTTGTGTTCTGCGCACCGCCTTCCCGGCTGGCTAACGTGTTGTTGCATACAGGGCAGTTAGAGAGCGATCACGAACCCTAGGACGAAGGCTTGCGGATGCGGGTGCAGGCCCATCCATTTCTGTTCAACCTGCGGCATTACAGTCCGGTGGTCGAGATCTGTATCACGCTAGCACGTGTATCGCTGGCAGTCGCAGAGCGTGGGTTCGAATCCAATCTCGGGCACCTTGAAAATGGTAACCGTGGTTTCCCATTTTCACCACCAGGAAAATGTCGGGACAGTTCCTTACAACAGGTGTACGGCTGACTTCCTTCTAAAATCCCTTCCCTGACCCAAGTTAGCGGTCGCCTGGGCGATCAGCCTGTCACCATCCGCAGGTGTCCAGCTCCTAGACACCATCCTTGCGACGGTAGAGGAATGATCCCTCGCAGATTTCGTGGGTGAATCCAAACTGGGAGGATAAGTGAATAATAGGAAAACTAACTTTGAATTAATGTATTTTTCACCTCGTGAATATAAAAAGGGCTCTTGAAATCCCTTCGTGTTTTAATGTGGCAATGCTGCTGAGGTATCTAGAAGTTTCTCTTAAATAGGGGATTTACTTTTACATTAAAATACTGCATTCTTGGTTAAAAATACTGAAATTCTAGTCACAATAAAATTCAGGCCACTTTGTTATACATACGTCTATGAATTTGGGTAAAAAGCTTTGTTAGTTTATCATAATAATTGCTCTGCAAGGAGCATTTGCAGAGTATTTAATAGAAAGGAACTCGGAATAATATTATGAACGAGAAAACAAGAAAAAGATGTTGTTAATTCTTATAGGGGCTTATCGACATCGTGTACTCAGTGAAAATAAATAAATAAATAAATAATTTCTTTGATAACCTGTGCAATTGTTGTGTGTGTATTTGTAATTCAGGTGAGGATTGGGAAGGAGGTGGCCGCGGCCTGAAGTTAGGAACCATCCCGACATTTGCCTGGAGTAAAAGTGGAAAACCAAGGGAAATCAATTCCAGGATAGCTGAGTTGGGAATCAGACCCACCTATTCTCAGTTTTGCCTCACGAGGCTGAGTATACCCCGTTCCAGCCCTCAGACCAGAATCAAATTTCTTGGCGAATCAAACCCGAACCTCTGGGATGACAACCAAAAATGCTTGCCACTGTGCCAGTAGGTGGATAAAAATCTACGACAAGTGTTCTTGTTCAGAGTAGACTGGGCTAAGGTTTCATTTTAAATGGATCAGAGGTAGTCTATCGTAGATTAAGTTATTAAACACATTTTGACGTACGATATTTTCAACTTACGATGAATTGATTGACACGTAAGCTTGCTGGCGTAGATAGGCTAAGCTATCAGCCACTCACGTATGACGTGAGAAGCATGCTGCCTCTTACAAGAAACATTATTTGATTCACGCATGAGTTGACGACCCTCATACAAAGTTGCGTCCTACAAGGCACGTGGATCGAGATTTATTGTGTTTATCGAAGGATATCTGACGTCTTCAGTGACGAAGATGGTCCAGAATACACAGTAGTTGACGATCCACAGCTATACGACTGAAATGTTGCAGCTTAATAGAGGATATAAGCTACAGCAAGTTTATTGATTTTATTCAATTCTCTTTTTTTTTCGGGATTTACTATAGGTATGAGCCAATAATGTCATACTATGACAGAGGACTATAAAGCATGTTTAATTACGGCTTTAAAATAAAAAACCGTGGCAGGTACGAATCCAATATGGTGGTCACACGAATTTTTAAATTTAAATGCCCATTTGCATTGGCGGCCGGTATTAAGGTTGCAATTTTGCACCCCGACCATGATTTTTCATTTAACAATAATAATACCGTAATTTTAGAAAAAGAAAATCTAGTAGCTTCATCTTACATAGTTGGAATTCATAATATTGTTCCTTAAAAATTCAAGAAATCTTGTAGTACTGTGAACTGCGTATTTGAGAAAGCTAAAATCTCAATAGTGAAGGGTACGGCAGAGTAAGTCCAATCCCAACAATTAACTCGGCAGGTCGTTGCTCGCTGATTGCAACAAGGTGGGAGAAGGGGCGAGCGAAGACATCCGAGATTTACCGTAATGCCGATACCATGTCTCGTAATCTTATATGAGCGTGAGTGCGCCACTTGGGGACATCTCTCACCCTCGTGTAGCCTATTGCTTACGCGGTTTTGTTCTGGTGAGGTTTTTCAAACAATCAATTTAATCTCGAGGTGAATGTGATGTTCTCTGGACTACGGCATTAGTAATGAATGAGTTACATCAGTTTTACTGTTCACAGGTATCCTGCATTCTCTGAATCAAGCACTCTTTTACCAAACCCTCGTCCTCCTTACCGTAAACAAGAAGTTCCATGAAGAACTAAAGAGCCTACTTTTCTTAAAATTAAGTTTCATGCCATTGATTAATCTACAGTATATGAACCTATCTAGAATAATGACGAAATTAAGTTGGTAATATCGAAATATCTAATTAGTTCGAAATATACCTGGTATAATGTAGCCTAATAGAGCATTACAGTTGGTAGCCCTGGTGGCTGAATATATTCTTAGTTCCATCTCTTAAGGTACAGAATTTAAAAAAAATGTTTGAAGTCCAATGGACGTTACATGCGGTTAGACATTGGATCTATCAGCACGCGTAAAAGCATGTTGGCAACACTGTCATGCGTGTGCTGGTCAGAAATAGCCTAATCTGAAATATTATGATATCTTGTTGAGCCAATTTTGGACGAAATCCATTTGTTTGTATAGAAGTTACATTTATTCTAAAATTGGACCTATCAGCAGGCATATAATCATGTTGGCAGCACTGACTTATATTAATTATTCCAAATTAACCTAGAATGTCAGGTGCTATACGTGTGCAAAGTATAGGGCTGTTGGCTTGCATACTTCCTGATATATTGATATTATTCCTTCTACTTTAGAGTACGCCATGGTCCGTATTGACACGAGATTATAAACCAATATAGTACAATATATTTCCGTCAATCAATACCAAACAAATATGTTAAACTGTATTAACACTCACATTCGTGGGACATGTTTCGGGGCCATGCTGCTCCCTTCTTCAGCCACTTCATCTCCTCAATATCATCGTGCGCTCTCAAAGATATCTTATTATAAAAGATGTTCACACACACTAACATTAAAAACAATAAAAACAATCTTAAAAAACTATACTAAAAATACACATACGTATAAACTTAAACAACTACCGTATATCGAAACTCAGAATGTCTGTCACCATGTCCATGTAAAATAAAAAAATCCTCTTCTACGTTGAAGTTGGTCCAATCGGTTGTTTTGGTCTTAGGTATCATCACTGTACTTATTACGGAGTGACCAGTCCTTTAAATTATAGTGCTTGATACAAAAAATGGAACATGAACCGGTAAATGCGGTAGTTTACGGACCATGATAGATATCGTATATTATCTGTCACGTAGATGTCATTGGAAAAGCTGTGTAGAACAGAAGAAAACCCATGTCAACAGAGTTTAAAAAATATAGACAGCATTTATTAACAGCTGGCAGCCCTGATTGCTCTTAAGAATACTTATAGTCATATCTGTTATGTTACACATAGCACATACGAAATTTGGTTGAAATCCAACTGATAGTATAGAAGTTACATGTATTTGAAAATTGGCCCTATCAGCAGGCTTAGAATCATGTTGGTAGAACTGAAGTATATAAGTTACTCCAACATTAATCTAAAATGTCAGGTACTATACGTGTGCATAGTTTAAAGCTGTCGGCTTGCATACTTTCTGATATATTGGTATTTGGATAAAAGAATAGAGAGAGAGAGCAATTATTAATAGTTGGCAGCCCTGGTGGCTCTAAGAATATGCTGAGTCATATCTATTTATGTACACATATTATATACAAAATTTGGTTGATATCCAATTGATAGTGTAGATGTTATAGGCATTTAAAAATTGGACTTATCAGAAGGCTTAAAATTATTTTGGCAACACTGTCATGTATGGCCTCCTGGAAATTAAACTGAAATAGTGTTATCTACATGTGTGCCAATTTTGGAATAGCTCCCATGTATACCTTCCAAGATATCCAACATGGAGCTCAAATTTCTAGTGCGTTTTCTTCAGCAGTTGGTAGCACTGACATCATTTTCAAATATGGACGTGAGATATTCCGGTATACATCTTTACTCATACTAAATTTCGTTTCGATTTCTGCAGCCATTTAGGAGTTGATAGGACACACACACACACACACACACACACACACACACAACCCGACAGACAGAAGGACAGACAGACAGACACACATTTTCCCGGATCGATCTCATGTCTACTTTTTCCTCATTTTTGCAAAATGTGAAAAGTAGGCTAAAAATAGTGCAACACCCAGAACAATTATCTTCCAGCCACCACTGCCCATTTGGTGACCTAATCATCCCAGTGCAGTAAAAATTCGCGAAATAAACATGTATTAAGTGCTAAAGAAAAATATGTCTACGGCACATATTATTATTCAATTCTTTTACAATAATCCAGATGATGGCCGTCCGAATATCTAAACAAGATGTTCAGTTAAGAACATATAGCCTACTTTCTCCTAAATGCCTGGGTATTGTTATAACTCATTGTTCTTTTCAAGGAGTATAATTGAATGTTGGTTATAGTAGCTTGTTGAAATACAACGTGTTATACGGATATTAATCATGAATATGAGGTGCCCTTTCCTAGTGCTACCTCTGTACAAAATTTTATTCAATTCAGTTTCACCGTGTTTGAATTGATATGGTGAATCGATTTGCACACATACATGGCTGCAATCTGAAAACTATTGGGCTGTCAAAAGTTGCTTCCCACAAAAGGGTATGTTGTTGCAAAATTTGGTAGAGATCAAATGATTAGGTTGGTCGTAATTTGATTTAAGCTTTTAACATTTGGGTGGCTGCCATTCCGTTTCCGTCAAGAAGGTGACGATATAAAACATGACACTGAGGTGCCCTTTGCTAGTGCTACATCTGTACCAAATTTCGTTCAATTTGGTTTTACCGTGTTTGAATTGATAGGGGGAATCGATTTGCACACATGCATGGCCGCCAAATGCAAACTATTGGACTGATGACCTTGTAGCTTGGTCAAAGAACGCTTCTCACATAGTCTAAAGATATGTTGTTGCAAAATTTGGTAGAGATCAGATGATTAGGTTGCTCGTAATTTGATTTAAGCTTTTTACATTTGGGTGGCCACCATTACGTTTCCGTCAAGATGGCGACGATATAAAACACGACACTGAGTCGCCTTTTGCGGGGGCTACCTCTGTACCAAATTTCGTTCAATTCAGTTTCACCGTGTTTGAATAGATAGGAGAAATCGATTTGCACACATACATGGCCGCCATCCACAAATTATTGGGTTGATGACCTCATAGTTCGGTCAAAAGATTCTTCATACCCTACATAAAGGTATAATGATGCAAAAATTGGTAGAGATCAGATGATTAGGTTGGTCGTTATTTGAACTATGCTTTTAACATTTGGGTGGCCGCCATTACGTTTTTGTCAAGATGGCAACGATATAAACCATGACACTGAGGTGCCCTTTGCAAGTGCTACCTCTGTACCAAATGTCGTTCAATTCAGTTTTACCGTGTTTGAATTGATAGGGGGAATCTATTTGCACACATACATGGCCACCATCTGGAAACTATTGAGCTGATGAGCTTGTAGTTTAGTCAAAGGATGCTCGCCATATAAATATAATATGTTTTATCTTTTCAATTGATCTTGTCGACTTCGTCGTTATGCTTTGGGTCTAACGTTACGTGGGACGGAGACGGTTGCGTTACGGAGACGGAGACTGTGACGTCATGCAGCCGCGCGGGAAGCCTAAGTTAATGGGTAAACGACGGCGAGTGCGTGACGTCATGCAGCCACGCGGGAAGTCTCAGTTAATGGTTAATGGAGTCTGTTGAAAGAGTACTGGGGCGTCGAGCGACCTGGGGCTTCGAGCGAAGCGAAAATAATACAGGGTGACTCCTAAAGAGGTGTACAAGAAGAAAGGGAAATTCAAATAATTTGTCGATGTTAATGTCCGGTGACGGTAAATTAATTACTGAGGAGCAGGACATTGCTAATGAATTAAATGCCTTTTATGGTAGTGTGTTCAATAAATCCAATAGCTGTATGTTGGACCTTAACGGTGAATCAGGGGCTCCACTTCTCCAAATAAAACAGTTAGCAATTGTGAAGCTAATACAAAAATTACGTTACAATATATCGAAGGGTCCTGATAATATTGTTAGTGAAGTACTTAAACTAGGAGGTAGGGCCGTGGCACGATACTTAGAGGTGATGTTTAATGTGTCCATAAACAATGCGGAAATCGCGGATGACTGGAAAAGAGCTACGGTAGTCCCAATATTTAAGGGAGGGAGCAGACTTGAATTGGGCAACTACAGGCCGGTTAGTCTTTCGTCCATCGTTTGTAAACAGATGGAGCGTCTCATTTGCGACTACTTGAGGGAACAGTGGGAAACATTATCATGGTTTAATGATAGGCAACATGGTTTTCGGAAAGGTTACTCATGCGAGAGTCAGATGCGATCACTTTTTCAAGATATTAGCGAATCGTTAGACGATGGAGTTTCAGTCGACGCTGTAGTTATAGATTTTGCGAAGGCATTTGATGTCGTGCCGCATGACATGCTACTCCATAAATTAGCTTCGACGAAGATTGATAGAAGAGTAATTTTATGGATCCAAGAATTTTTGACGGGTCGTTCCCAGAAAGTGAAAGTTGAAGGCCGATTCTCGGATGAAATTACCGTAACGTCGGGTATCCCTCAGGGCAGCGTAATCGGAACTTTGTTATTTTTTGGCGTTTATAAATGACTTTTTTTTTTAGCGTATGGCTTTTAGCGCCGGGAGTGTCCGAGGACATGTTCGGCTCGCCAGTTTTGTAGCTGCTTCGAGACGGACACCCAATGGGTGAGCTATAAGTACCGTTGGGGAGGAAAGTTGGGAGGGAGGGTCGAGGAGTTGGAAGGTAGCGGCTGTGGCCTATAGGTAGGGACCAATCCCGGCATTTGCCTGGAATGACAAACCAAATGGGATTCACAGTGACTGTCGATTGTTTGCGGATGATTGTGTAATATATCGAAAGATGCATGACTCACAAGACAATGCAATACTTCAAGATGACCTGAACCTGGTCTATAGGTGGGCGATTGAAAATAAAATGAAAATAAACACAAGAAAATGTAGTCTAATAAAAATAGGGAAAGTGCGAAGGCAAGATTTTCAATATAACATTGGCTCGGAAATACTTGTAGAAGAAGATTCTTGCAAATATTTTGGCGTTCACGTAAGAAATGATATGAAATGGAGTAGTCATATAGGGTGTGTAATTTCTAAAGCTTACAAATCCCTGCACTTTGTAATGAGGGTATTAAAAGGAAGTAGTACCTCTGCTAAAGAATTAGGATATTTGTCACTTGTAAGACCTATTCTGGAATACGCCTCGGCGGTTTGGGATCCATATCAAGTTGGGCTCATAAATGAGTTGGAAATGGTACAAAGAAAGGCCGCTAGATTTGTGCTCAGTTATTTAATCCCAGGAGCAGTGTGAGCCGTATGTTAAAGAAACTTGGGTGGGAATCACTTGAGGCTAGGAGGATGAACTCTAGACTCTGCGCTATGTACAACACGTATACAAATCAACCAGCATGGGGTGAGCTTAGCAAACGTATGGAAAAGCCTACTTACATGGGTAGGAGCGATCATCCTTTCAAAGTTAAGGGCCGACCACAGCGAACAAATTATGGTAAATATTCTTTCGTTAACCGTGCCATTGATAATTGGAACTCTCTACCTGCCGCAGTCTTAGAGCCTTTTCCCAAACATATAGGTGTGTTTAAGAAAAGACTGACTATTTGTGTAAATACTCCAGTTTAATTGTTAGTGAATTGTTATGTACAATTATTTATTTGTTATGTATATCTAATTTGCCACCGGGGTACACACCCCCAATTGCAAATAAACGAATGAATGAATGAATGAATTAATGAACACAGACAGACACACAATGTTTCGCCCTGTGTTGATCTCATAAGTCTACTTTAATTTTTTGCAAAAATCGAAAGTAGACTAAAATATGTATTAAAAATAAAACAAGTAGTTCCGTGAAGAACTATACAGCCAATTTTCATATATCCTACTAATGTTAATTGCCTCTATCAACATACTAAATTTCAGTTTGATTGCTGTAATAGATTCGTAGGTATTGAGAACTGTCTAAATATTTCGGATGGTCGCCATGTTGGACTTTTATATATGTAGGTCTTAGAGTTATGTACTGTTACATGAAGATTATTGTGTACGTGTAGTACTCAAACATCAATCACATGATTAGGACACAAGAAGTAAAAACGAGGTTTTAAAATTTCACACAGCTGCCATCGTGTGGATATGGAAACAATTGAAATAAATTAGATGCCAGTGGATTACCATTTGTATAATGATTTACTGTACCAAGTTTCACTGCACTTGGATGGTTAAATTGCGAGAAACGACCCTGTGAATATATATACTTCGCATCGCCACCATGTTGGATTTGTGATCACCAGGTTATTGAAAGTCCTATAGGCGAACTTATGTTCATAACCCCTATTAACATAAAAAGAATCAGTTTGATTGCTGTAGTAGATTCGTAGATATTGAGAACCGTCTAAATATTCCGGATGGTCGCCATGTTGGATTGTTATATGTATAGGCCATAGAGTCATGTACCTTTAAGGGAAAATTATTGCGCAGGTTCATTATTCAAACTTTTACTTCGATCGCATGGTTACGACAAAAGAAAAAAACTTAATTAAAAAATGTGCACAGCCGCCATCTTGAGGTTATGTAAACAATTGAACTGAATTACATACCACTGCATTACAATGAGTATAAACATTTACTGTACCAAGTTTCATTGCGTTTGAATCATTAAATCGCGAGAAAAGTCTATTTAAAACTTTCAAATTCGCTTGGCCGCCATGTTCGTTTTGTAGTTAATCGGTTTTTAAAGTCCCATAGATGAACTTTCAGTAGTGCCCTTTATCTCCTTGCAAAATTTCAAGGTGATACCGGTAATAGTTTCAGAGATATAGAATGCCAGTGAAATATTTCGCACAGCCGCCATATTGAGGTTATGTAAACAATTGAACGAAGTTAGATGTCGGTTCATTACAATGTATATAAACATATACTGTACCAAGTTTCATTGCGTTTGGTTGGTTAAATCGTGAGAAACGTCTATTTAAATGTCGCAACTTCGCTTGGCCGCCATGTTGGTTTTGTAGTTTCCAAGTTTTCATAGGTCACATAAGTAAACTTCTAGTAGTTTCCTTTATCACCACACAAAATTCCAGGGTGATATCGGTAATAGTTTCCGAGATATTGAATTCTGGTGAAATATTTCGCACAGCCGCCATGTTGGATTGGTGAGACGTAACAAAATTTGAAGGGCAAGGTCGGGGTCGCCCTGAATAGTGCTGTGAACTTACCGAGTTTTATTGAAATCGCTCCAGCCGTTTAGATTTTATTAGGGGGGGGGGGGGGACCACAAACGCACACACCGACAGACACACGGACAAAAGGTGATCTCATAAGCCTATTTTTTTTTCAAAAATGATAATAGGCTAAAAAGGTCATTGCGTGGATATTTGATTTATGTTTGTTAATATTTTAAGGGGTGGAGCAGTGGGGTCATCTGCCCTAATATTTGATTTAGCTGAGATGTAAGGACCAGTATAAACATGGTATATGAAAAAGGGCGGTTTTGTTCTTCACAGAACTACTTGTTTTTTTTTTCTTGTAAGGGGCAGATATTCTCGCTGTTCCGCCCCTTAAAACAACATTAACTAACTAACTTTCTTATTTTATCTGTATGAAATTTAGCTGTGTATTAAATTAATAATAATGTTATTGGTTTTACGTCCCTTTTAACTACACTGGCTTTTAGAGACGCCGGGGTGCCGGAATTTTGCCCCGAAGGGGATCTTTAACGTGCCAGTAAATGTACTGACACGGCTCCCTCACATTTGCGCACCCTCAAATGCCAGCTGTCTGCGCCAGGTTTCGAACCTGCAACCTTGGGATCAGCAAGCGAGAACGTTACCCCTGAGCCACGCAGCCAGACTGTATTAAATTGATCAGACCGTCAGATTATGACTCGATATAATGGTTGTGATTGTTGTTTTAAGGGGTTGAGATAGTTAGCCAAACTAATTTCACAAAATAATAATGATAATAATAATAATAATAATAATAATAATAATAATAATAATAATAATAGTTATAATAATAATAATAATAATAATAATAATTATAGTTATAATAATAATAATAATAATAATAATAATAATAATAATAATAATAATAGTAATAATTGTGAGGTTTGAAGCCATTTTTCAGTGTTGCCTAAATAAACAAAAGTTTGGTGCTTTTCAGTCGGTCAACACGAATGTACCCAAAAGAGCTGGATTATGTCCTAATCCTGAAATAAATTACATGAGATTAACAAATACATATACTAGGATGACGAGTTTCGATCGTTTCGATCGTATTTATTGATCTCAAGTAATTTATTTCAGGATTAGGACATAATCCAGCTCTTTTTGGGTACATTCGTGTTGACCGACTGAAAAGCACCTAACTTTTGTAATAATAATAATAGTAATAATAATAATAATAATAATAATAATAATAATAATAATAATAATAATAATAATAATAGATCGACATTGCATGTCCCAACACACAAAACATCCATACAATAGCTGCTACTAAAATATTTAAGCACACAGAGCTAGTATTTGAGATAAAGCAGATGTGGAAACTTGAGTCGGTGACTGAAATCCCAATAATTGTATCGTGTACTGGTGTTATACCCAAAACTCTCCACAGTAGTCTAACAATATTGAATCTGCATCTAATGATTTATATTTAACTGTAGAAGGCAGTTATGTTAAGCACATGCCATATTGTCAGGAAGTGGAGAAAACAATCCGCTCCATCACTCAGCAAGACTTGAAGATGATTCAGATGGAAACAGCTCATGCTATAAATGAAGGAGACTCGTGAAGAGTGCGGGCATGAAATGATTGCAATGTGATGTTTCTGTACAGTGTAGGCTAATCTACATACATTGTATTTAAGTACAGATGGTTCCTTGCTAAGACCGAACCACGCTGCAACTTTATTATGCCGTGATAATGATGTGAAAAAGTAATAGTAACAATAATAATAATAATAATAATAATAATAATAATATGACCTCGGTGGGTGAAAATCTTTAACTCGGCACTATCTAGGCGACCTACCCTCCAGGTTTAACGTTACGCTTACACTGCCACCTAGCACTGAAACCGGAACCCCATTGGACATCTCGTGGCACAGATTCAATTAATTTTAACCGGTAACGAGAGCACTTTTATGAGCCTACATCGGAATGTCATGGATTTCTCCCTACGCTCAAAGGTCCGACTTCTTCGGCCAGGAATCAAACCCACGATCTTGGGATGTGGAGACTCACTACCACCCGATCCATCGAGGTAGGAAAGCGACAGATGAGAAACACAACAAAGATGCTTGTGAAACAAAATATAACGGTACAGGAGATGGTATCCTAAACTATAAAACTTAGTTCAAGTCTAGGATAGCCTCTATATTTCAATTATTTGTAGAGTAAGATTAAGGTGGTACATAATTAATAGTCATTACTGGTGATTTGATAATTGTTTATAACATTTAATGCCATTTAAACTATTTGTAGGTTCTGTGACTTATTTATGTTGTGATTATTATTGTGTTGGAAACCATCTTCAGTTTTGTCTTAGTAATCTAAATTAATGCTTTTCAGTTGGTCAACATAGTTGTACTCAATTGTAATGGGTGATTTCCTAAATCTGAAAAGAACTACTTGAGATTAATACATACATTCACTTGGATTACCAGTTTTCATTGTCAAGAGACCACCATTAGATCCCTTACAATTAGGAAAAAAAGGAAGCTTGTAGTTTAACGTGACCGTTAATCTCGCGATCATAAGCCATGGGACCTCCGTTTTACGTGGAATCCGAACCACAGGACATGGCATTTCACATCGAAAATCTCACATGCATTGACCGGGAATCGAACCCGGTCCGCCTTGGTGAGAGGCATACAGCTTGACCGCTGCGCCACCACGCCCCACTTACAATTAGGCTGTACATCTAAGAATAGGGTACAACTCTTCATGTTGTGAGTTATTAATGTTACTGAGCAGGAGTTTTGTATCGGGCTATTAAGGATTAAGTATCAGGTGATGGTTGCAATAAACAATGCTCTCTCCTCAATCTCGGGCTATCCCAGATTCGGAACAGAGGGCATTATATTCGATTTATTTCTAAGAAAGGAGACAACACGTCCTTCAGTAAAATCTTGTTTTCTTCTTCTTCTTTCGGATGGGCCTACTGGGGACCACGCTTGTTCAACTGTTGGGTATTGAGTTTTGCCCAGTATTAATGCTACTTTTCCCGGTTAATTTCTTTCCTTTCCTCCGACCAGGGAGGAGAGGCTTGTCCTTGAAGTCACGGACTTCCTTAAGAATGTATCTCACAGATTGTCTGGCATGTAGGTCTGTTAATGCCAGTTCTTTGATGTCTTTCTCAGCTTCAGTCAGCTAAGTTTCTTGTTTTGTCAGATAGTTAACAGGTGGTTGGGCAGTCTTGGTTTATTTAGTTCACCTGTATTTACGGGAATATTTCCTGCAGCGAAAATAACTCCTGACTCATTGGAATTCGTAATAGACTGTTTCTTCTTCTTTGTTCGATTTTGGCCTACTTTGGACCACGGGAAACAATTTACTTGCTGTTTAGTCATTTTTTCTGCTCCCAGAAACTCTTCATCCTTTCACTGTGGATTCTCTTCCTTTCTTCCGACCAGATGTTCTTGGCTCTTCTCCTTTGCTTTTCCTGGAACCCCTTGAATGCATCAATCCTACCTCGAAACACCTCTCTATTCCAGATCTCATTTTGACTGACCCCAACTTCCTCCATATCCTTTCTTATTTCATCTACCCATTTTGTAGTCGATTTTATCTTGGTGATGTAATTAAAGATCTTCTTCGTTAGTCGACTATCGCTCATTCTCGTAAGGTGTCCATAGAACTTCAATCTTCTCTTCCGTATGGCAACTGTGATTTTTTCTGCTTGTCCGTAAAGATCTTTGTTTCGCATCTTCCGCCATGTACCATCATTTCTATTTTCGGGTCCTAAGATCTTCCTCAAGATTGTTCTTTCTTTCTTCTCCAGTTCCTCTAATTCACCTTTCTTGTTCAGTATCAAACATTCTGAACTATACAATGCCTCAGGCTTGACAACTGTGGTATAGTGTCTTATCTCCGCTCCGTAAGATATTGTTCTTTTGTTGTACCTATTCTGTACTAATTTAAAAGCTAATTCCATCTTTCTGATCCTCCCTTTGTTTGCTGCATTATCCAGTCCATTAGGCCTGATCCATTCACCAAGATATTTAAACTTATCCGACCTCTTGATCTTCCCATATTTTGTTTCTAAGTGCTTTTCGTTATCATATTTGTATTCCATGTGTTCTGTTTTTTCATACCAAATCCTGAGTCCCGTTTTACCTGCAATTTCGTGTAATTTTTCAAGCATTATTTTAATTTCTTCTTAACTTCAGCTAGCAATGCCATATCATCCGCAAACGCTAAGCAATCAACCTTCACACCTTGCTTCTTTGTACCTAAACATATTCCTTCTATCCCTTCTTCTCTCATGGCATTCCTCCGTTCTCATTATTTTTTCCAGGACAACGTTAAACAGAATCGGTGAAAGCCCATCTCCTTGTCTGACTCCTGTCCGAATTTTAAAGGGCTCCGAGATTTCCCCCTGAAATTTAATTTTGGAATCAATTTCTGTTAATGTTTGAATTATAATCGCCCTTGTTTTGCTATCAATTCCAAATTCTTCCAAAACATTGAATAGGGTTTTCCTGTCTATGGAGTCGTAGGCTTTTATGAAGTCAACAAACGCAACTACCGTATTTCTACTTCGTAAAGCTCTTACTCTCAAGATGCTTTTCAAACTAAAGATCTGCTCCACACAAGATCTGCCCTTTCTAAAGCCTCCTTGATATTCGCCTATTTGATGGTCTACCTGAAATTCAACTAGCCTATGTGTAATAGCGCCTCAGATAGCACTTTGTACGATATCGCTAGCAAGGAAATTCCTCTGTAGTTGTTTGGATCAGTTCGGTCACCTTTCTTATGGAGTGGATGTATTAGGGCGCTTTTCCAGTCATCTGGGATCATTTCATTTTCCCAGATATCACAAATGAGGCGATGTAAGTTCTCCACAGTCGTATCTCCTCCAATTTTCCACATTTCTGCTACTAGGCCATCTTCCCCTGGTGCTTTATTGTTTTCGATATCCTTGATGTTTTTGATTTCTAAGAGGTTCGGTGGGTTGGACGGTGGATTTATACTCATTGGCTGCTCGAAATGCAGCCTTTCTCTTGGCTCCTCACAGTTTAGAAGTGCTTCAAAATAATTAGCCAAAATGTAACAATTCTCCTTGTTAGGCCTACTCACGGCCAATGTACCGTCCTTTCTTTTTAAAGCAAAGCCTTGGAGTATAATGAGATACAAGTTTTTCGGGCTTGTAGGCCGTGGTCCAGACAGGATATCTCCCAACGTTTCACCGGAAACTGCGTCCGGCATTATCAAGGGTTCCGCTCCTTACCTCGGTCAGCAGTGGAATGAGGAAACTGATAAATCGTCAGTCGCTGAGCATTCTCTCTTGCCCGGTCACGATGTACAGTACGGGGACACGGTGATACTCTCCACGCCAGGTTGCAACGGGAAGCCATAGAAATCTTCAAACACCCCGACAATTTCAATCGGAAGGAAGAAATTGAACCTGTGCGTAATACATGGATCCCGGCCCTTAGGAACACCAAGGCCAAGAAATCACTCACACGTCAACCTGAAGAACCTTCCCGCTACAGCCCGGCAGTCGCCCAGGGAACACCTGACCCTCACAAGCGCGGTCGCCGAAGCCGGTGCACGCACCGCACCCCGCAACATGTACGTGAGACCAGACGATCCAGCCGATATGCGAAGAGAACGCTCGGCTCACCATGCTATTTGAAGATCCAAAAACTACATTCCAGCCGTTAGTTCATCGCCAGATCCACCCAACCAACAGTCATATTCAAACAACAATACCCCACTACAATCCGTTACCCATTATTTCAAGCCTCTTCCTCATTCCACTGCTGACCAAGGTAAGGAGCGGAACCCTTGATATTGCCGGACGCAGTTTCCGGTGAAACGTTGGGAGATATCCTGTCTGGACCACGGTCTACAAGCCCGAAAAACTTGTATCTCATTATGAACGCCGGCCGTGAAAGCCTAAGCTGTTATATCAAAGCCTTGGAGGTTGGTATTGTTGTAATTCATCCCTAAATATCTTATAAAATTCCCGGGTATTAATTTTTCTTAAAATCTTCTTCTATATTTTCCAACCGGCTTCTGCCATACAGTCTCTTTTCTCCTCTGATGATCTTGGCAGTTTCTTTTCTTTGTTGCTTGAAGACATTCCAATGTTGTTCTGTGCGGTTGGAGTGCCATCTCTTCCACGCCTTTAGTCTCATATCAAGAGCATCATCGCATCTTTTGTTCCACCATCTGTGTTTCCTTTTTCGTTTCCGTTGCCCTAAGTTTTCAGCCGCTCTTGTTAACGATTCTTTCATTTCTTTCCAATTGTTCATCTGTAACTTGGAAAGATTTTCCTGATACATATTTTTGTTTTGCTGGAGAATTTCTGTGTCAATCCTAGTTTTCCTTTGACATATGCGTCGTTGTCGATTCGGTTGAAATTTTACTTTGATTTCCGACAAGAAATGGTCTGTGTCAATGTTACAACTTTTTCGTACTTTGACATTCAGAATCTCGCGACTGTTTCCAGTTGTAATTGCAACGTGATCAATTTGAAATTCGCCTAATAGAAGATTTGGGGAGATCCACGTCTTCTTTTTCTTAGGGAGAGCTTTGAAATATGTAGACATAAGTTTGAGATTGAATTGGTTACAAAAAGCAATTAACCTTTCCCCATTTTTATTTGTTCTTTTATGGGCTGGGTAATCTCCAACAATCTTGTTGTATTTCTTTTCTTTTCCTATCTGGGCGTTGAAATCGCCCATCAAGTATTTCACATTCTCATAGGGGATTTTAGAAGTTTCATTTTCAAGTGTTTCCCAGAAGTCTTCTACTTTATCCTTGTTCCTTTTGTTGTCTTGGTTTATGGGAGCATGGGCATTGATGACCGTGTATAATTTGTTTCCAGATTTGAAGGATAAGAACGATATTCTCTCTGACGGTGAACTGAAGTTTACTATCGAATTCACTATAGTTCTGTTGACCACGAAAGCTGTTCCTAAGATTGGCAGTCTCCCTTTTGAAATGGCACGACCTGGTTTGCCTTTATATATTCTAAAACCAGCCGACTCTATCGTATTTTCATCCAGATATCTTGTTTCTTTTACTGCCAGAATGAGCATGTTTCTTTTCTCCAAAATGGTAGTCAGTTGTTTCAACTTCCCTACTTGACGGAGAGTATTGATGTTTAATGTTCCCAGCAGATGTTTTCGCTTAGGTCTTATCTTCTGTAAGGAGGTTCCAGGAAGCTCCGACTCTTCCTTACATGACGTTCCAGGCTCTCCAGAATCCAAAGGCCTAGTTGCACCCCTATTCGTGGTGAGGGATTTCCGTTTCCGGCTGCCCCCTGGAGTAGTTTCATTCGAAGATGGTTTCATCATGTCAACTGTTGAAGTCATTGGGAAAACAGGATATCCTGTTTTCGGGGGTAGAACTGAGGTTGTAAGCCCCAGAGCCCTTTTCTCTCGGGACAGGTCCCCAAGCCTTTGAGAATCCCTTCTCTACCCACAAGGCAGTGGTTTGCCTACTCATACGAAACCCCTGAGTAGAGGGTTGCCTCTTCCGCCATCTACACCGTACCAAAGTCCATCTTCTCCGCAGTAGATATCGTTGAGGTCTTCACCGTTACCCTGGCACGGGGCCCAGAACATGGTACTATCAGCCGGAGTCAGCTGACCCAAGGTTTTTTTGAGAGGTGTTACTCCTCTAACACTCACCCTTGTTCCTGGCTTGTGACAGGCAGAGCCTGGCTTCCCTACATTGGGTCCAGGTTGGCGGGTTTAATAGACTGTTTATTGTATTTATATTAAAAAATAATTTTCATTTCTAGGGATTTTGGCGTCCTCCTGGGATATATTGATATAATGGAATTACTGTTTCCCGAAGGTTAAAGAAATGTATTTCTCTGAATGAGCATGATAACACATTGTCAAATTTCAAAGAAATTCGAAAAATTGATCCGGCTAGCCTAATTCAATTGCCAGTGTTTCGCCCCGATGTACTATTGAGCTCGTCAGTTGGTATGGTACACCTCACCAAGACACTTGACTAGTACATACTGCGAAGGTCACTGCAAGGCTCAAATGACGCCACGAGCAGTGCCTATGTACTATGAGAGGCTAGCTCCATCTTTCTTTCTTTCTTCCTTTCTTCGCCCAATTGATTGGGGTCACTGGAGCCAGCCTGGCTCATTTTGGTTTTGGCGGGGGATTTAATGCCAAATGCCTTTCCTGACACCACGTGTATTTTCGGGTGAAAATTCCACCCAGCTGTCACCGGGATTTGATCTCCGGCCGCCCGGGTGAAAGACTAGCATCTAAGCTACTGTGCCATCACGCTCCCCCTATGAGAGACTAGCTCCCTTAAAAAAAAAAAAAAAAAAAAAAAAAAAGAGCCTTTCTCATATATTGCTATGTCAAATGTAGGTCACCTCCGGGCCCAAATGAAGCAACAATTACTCAGAGTTAGTTGGTGAGTTGTTTTATATTATTTTTATGAACCTATTGAAAGTTATCGTATTTAAGTGAAGGTTACCGGATCTGACCACACGTGACATGTTAACAAGACTTGAAGCTTTCCTTCTCATAATAACTCGAATTTCCATACTTATAGGTGTGCTATTTTGGCTGCTAGGTGTTAATTAGAGATGGTGGCGATAAGCCCCCGGCCTCGCTGAACCTTCAGTTAGCTCTGGTGTGAAACATTGGTAATTATATGCATAGCGACGCGAGACTCACCAGTCACTGGTCACCTGTTAATAGACCTTTAACGGGGACCTCATTCCTTTCTTTACAGATAGTTTTTACAAACGTAATGGTCTACCAGTGGCGTAGGCAGCTCTCATTTCATTGGGTATCACCCAGGGCTAGCTCTAGTTTTTACAGTAATAACATGCCTAATTATGTGTCAGTTGTAACTCTTCAGTCGGTCAACACGAATTTGCCCAATGACTTTGCAGGGTGCAATGTATATAATAGAAGAAGAATAAGTAAATAACACACCTGTAAAAAAATATATGGATTAGATAAGATCGTCCGTACTAAGGTGAGATGAGGACAGTAAAAATCTACAGTAAATTAGTGGGAAAGTATAAGGAAAGTAGTCTTAGAAATGGTGGCAAACCTCATGCCTTAAAAATAATTGAATTCATGAAGATTGAATTTAAACTAGAAAATCCTTTGTAATAATATTAATAATTGACACCTGGATGGCCAGCGTGGATGGGCCAACTTACCTTTTATTTAGAGGTCCGCCTCGCTTCAGCAAAATCACCTTCAGAAGACATGCCCCAACAGAAAAACACCCGAAGGGGTGGAAGGAAGGTGGAGAAGAGGGGAACGCACAGGCTATTCTACAGACAACCCCCAATAACTAATGGAATTGTCGCCGACGAAATAATGCCACAACAGTTGCTTAAAAATTTAAAATAAAAATTTAATTGTTAAAATTTTAAGAACACCTCCACCAGAAAACAGAACATGCATCAACCAGCATAATTTACAAAGAAAGCAAGAGACCGCTTACCACACTTCCTTGCAAAGCAAACAAAAAGAAAAGAATTAAATTAAAATTAAAATGTTAAAGCCCAAAGATTTTTAAAAAATACAGGCATAATTAAATGAGAACGGGCTTGATAATTTACAAGGGACTGCAATACCGACCCGACATGCAGAGATCCAGGCCACGTCATAAAACGAAAAAAATTAAAATTAAATTAATAAAATAAAATTGGTTCAGAAAATAAATCCATAATTTGCATGACGGAGAAAAACACAGGAACGTTCACCAAAAACACAACTTAAACCAACAAGATTAATAAAAAAATATTAAGCTAACACCACAACACGTTTAAGTTTCGCGGTTGGCGCCAAGAGACTGCACTCCAAGACCAGAATGCATTTCGGCAAAACAAAAACAAACATGGCCACAAAAACAGACGACCGCATGTCAAATCGAAATTACGGCAAAGAATTAGCATAAATTAATTTTAAAATCACCGGAAAGAAATGAAATGAGGAAAACAATTACACCTAAATACTATTAACATGAGGCTGGAGCATCGGATCTTACATCAGATTAATAATATGCCAATCCCAAGATTGCCAAAAGAAAATAAATAATAACTTAAAACGTAAAATAACCTAGACATGTGTCTCCAGAAGGTACGAAGAATAAAATAACAAAAATTAATATATATCTGGTAACATTATTAAATCAGAAATAAATTAGGCCTACCAGGCGAAACAAAACACAACATCAAACATTTATACAAGGCCAATATTGGAGCTCCCATAATAAAATAAATAAAAAATTAATAACGTACCTTAAAACTTCACAGTGGAGACACAATAATAATAAATTAATCCACACACAATTTAAATAAAATATTATACGGCACCAACAGTGCCAGAAAAATGGCTAACCCAGCACATGCTTCGTTTGAAGTCACAAGCACTGGTCTGCATCGAGATGCGATTTTCATTTCGTACTTCCTCTTCACGGCGAAACGATGAAAGTTAAAACCTTACGAGCACATGCATTTTCTTAGTAGAATTGGTATTCATATTTTGTAAAAGCTAGGGGCCAATGCCCCCTAGCCCACGAAGAGACACTCTGTCACACCAGCTGGCTAGTTGCTTCTTGATGACAGACAATGAAGACCACAAGATGGCGGAGAATCACACGTCAGATACCGAATTGCATTCATGTAAATAGTTATTGTCCAATCAAGGCTTGACACATCAATCAACAATGTGATTATTAAGTAATCAATTTGGCGGTATCATGAATACACAGTCCTTTGTTTCATGACGTAGGAAAAAAATACCCTTCAAACATGACACGAATAGGATAAGTTTATAAGGCACCCCAACACACTCTAGTGGTGAAGAAGAAGGAACTATGGCTAGAAGCCCCGAAGTCCGACAGCAGCTGCCATCTCGTGTTCAAAATCGGAACTAAGCCACCAGGCGGTCGTTTCAAAGTTCGTGAAGTCACATCCAGAGAAGATACATATTTGAAAACGTTGGGACGGGCTCTTGCACGTAACAGTCTCCCTCCCTTAAGCGTGAACACCGTTCACGAATATGCCTAGGCATAGGCAGTACTCCTTAACTAGTCGATTCACCAAGCATGCTTCCAGAAGATAATGTTCACCAGTTAACTCCGATTGATGGACGAAACCACATCCTTTTGGTTAGGAAAAGTGCAGGGTCAGATTATCAGTGAAGGGATAATTGATCACCTCGCAAACCACTTAGTTAACAGCTTCACTGTGTTCATAAGTCTTCAGAAACGCAGAACACCAGCACCAGCAGTGCTTTCAGAGTCCGAGACACGTTATGTAAATTTTCAAAAGGTCCAATGTAGTTAGCTTTAAACGAAGTAGGTGGAAGCAATGTGCCAGATATCATGCGACGCGTGGGCAGCCATTTACAAACCAGAAGTTAATCTTATTAAAAAATAAAAGTAAAAAAAAAGGTTTCCAGAAATTACTAAATCTTACTACATTTTATAAAAGAGAAACAAAGTTGAATTTAAATGAAGAAAATATTTCTGACCATGCCCTAGATCCGTGCTTACAAAATTTCATTAACAAGTTTACCTTTTTACAGACTAGAAGTACCTTTCAAGATTACACGAGTTAAACGACTATACATTTAGAAGGAACTACGGTAGAGGAATGACACCTTAAATTCCCAAGGAATCATGTATACAAGATATCATGAGTTAGGTCACCCACCGAGTCCAACTTACATGTTAGCATCTTCTATGAAAACATCAAAATTTAGTTTCAATTTTACAATATACCATAAAAATGGGAATTACCCAACAGTTACAGTTTGTACCCCAGCAGAGTTTTCATATCCAGTTCAAAATTCCAGAAGGAACAGATGCCTGAAAGCCTCAATGAAGGTTAGGGATACTCTACATTATACATAATCGGTTTACAAAATTTATGGTAGCATTTCCTCATTAGAAACGTCTCCACCTCGCTTAATGTGCAACAGATGCACTCTGGAAATTTTGTTGGCCTTAGGGTTTCGAATAAGGGAAATTAATTAAGCTGACATGTATGCCTCTACATTTGTTGGTTCGTGATCGCACGCATTACTTGGCACGGGGACAATGAGGAATACAAACACAGTTACAGTAACGACAAAAACGGAGAGGAAATGCCAGCGCAGAAAAACAAACACCAATACACTAACACAGGGAACGAAATTGAGGATCGACACCCGATGACTATACAGCCGACATCCACCTGGGTGAGAAAAATCCAACATAAAAAGAACTAAGTTCAACAGTACACGAAGTACAAATGAGGTTTCCTCGTTCAGGTTTAAGACACGAACACGTACAACCAAAGGATGCCTAACATGGCCCGAAAATACGGTTAGATGAGAAACAAACCGCTCTTGTCGAAAGACGAGGCTAACAGGGAACACTTACGCACCATTCCTAACGATTTAAGCAAAAAAAAAAAAAATTTAGAATTACTAGTCAAAATCAGAAAATTTTACTTAAGTTATAGTGGCTGATGACCGTGATTGCCATAGCATGAACTAAACAGTAGGCCTATGTCATTTACAGTTAGCATGAGGCAACTGATGACCCTGATTTCCAGCAATAACAGATTACTGGCTTTAAATGCAAAACAAGCTGACTTACAGAAGCTGATGACCAAAATTTCCAACAGAAATTTAACCCCAGTAAATTTTGAAGACCCTATATTAATTAATTAAGCAGAAAAGCACATTACCTTATGGCTGTTCACGAACTGAGACCTCATATTCACAACAACGTATTCATCGCACACATACTCTAATAACAGCGATACATAATATTTACCACCCACAAAAATAATTCCCATTAATACTCAAATATGCAAGTTATGTAGTCGTAGAGATACCATAACACAAACAAATACAATTAAAAACACAATACCCTTACAATTACATTACATGACACATACTTGCATGTCATCGAACAGTCCAGTCCCAAACCAAGCCAGTTCGGATCGTGCAAGTCCTATATACAACCTGCCCAGGGATCAAACCAAGAAAGAATCCCATACTTCTAACCTAGCTAACCCCAGACAGTAGATATCTCCACGTAAAACAGACCTACATATTATGCTTAGTTCTAAATTACAAGGAAAGCAACTAATAAAAATATGATCCTAGGCTTACTTTTGCAAACACAACGCCTGAATTACCCCACCCTACAAATCTAAATCAAAATCTAACGTTAACACATACATCCAGACACGATTTGCACACGATACACTTATCCCAGAACGATTGCAGCATAAAGTAAGTGTAAGAACAAAAAATTACAAATCGCACACTGCGATAAAAACATCTCAAAACAAACACTTACCTTGAATGAGTTTGGGAAGAATTTCTAGCCAAATAATAGTGACATGCACGTTAAATGTGCCTTTGGCACCACACTAGGGTCATAGGGAGGGCAGATTTCCATGGGTTAGCCCTTTTAATCGGACTACACTTCGCCATAACACCAATAGGCGTAACAGTTCCATAATAAATATACCACGAGGACAGCATATCACAACAGAATATCATGCAAAGAAACATACAGGAACACTACAGTCTTCTTAAAACACCGACTCTGCCTCGACACCTGAAATTTCGACAAAAACATCATGCACAGCGTAGCCCAGGACTGCAGAATTCATCGCTTGCTTGGCTCGAGAACAGGAAGCTAAATTACAAAAATTTGCACAAAACACATGGCGAACAGCTTCAGACAGGGCTCCACGACGCCTTCACTCGTAGCATGTAGGCTATCAGAATATTACCAATTCCACATTTCCAATGCCAAGAACACATGCCAGCCACTTACCGAGCATCTTTTTCAGTGGGAATGTTGCATACAAACAGGATGAAATACAGCAGCAAACACCTCGCTTTGAACCGGTCACTTACATCTCACCACATGGATATTCAGAGGCAAACATGAAATTAAACAAACGACAAGGATTAGCTTTACATAACATCAAGTGCACTGGCATGACAGATCCCATCAACAACCGCTCCATCAGCATCAGAAGGGTCCATAAAACGAGCCTGCGGGTATTGGGGAGGGGATAGTTACGGAAGCGAACTCGAGCTCGGTCTGCTACCAAAATGACACCTAGATGGCCAGCGTGGATGGGCCAACTTACCTTTTATTTAGAGGTCCGCCTCGCTTCAGCAAAATCACCTTCAGAAGACATGCCCCAACAGAAAAACACCCAAAGGGGTGGAAGGAAGGTGGAGAAGAGGGGAACGCACAGGCTATTCTACAGACAACCCCCAATAACTAATGGAATTGTCGCCGACGAAATAATGCAACAACAGTTGCTTAAAAATTTAAAATAAAAATTTAATTGTTAAAATATAAAGAACACCTCCACCAGAAAACTGAACATGCATCAACCAGCATAATTTACAAAGAAAGCAAGAGACCGCTTACCACACTTCCTTGCAAAGCAAACAAAAAGAAAAGATTTAAATTAAAATTAAAATGTTAAAGCCCAAAGATTTTAAAAAAATACAGGCATAATTAAATGAGAACGGGCTTGATAATTTACAAGGGACTGCAATACCGACCCGACATGCAGAGATCCAGGCCACGTCATAAAACGAAAAAATTTAAAATTAAATTAATAAAATAAAATTTAATCAGAAAATAAATCCATAATTTGCATGACGGAGAAAAACACAGGAACGTTCACCAAAAACACAACTTAAACCAACAAGATTAATAAAAAAATATTAAGCTAACACCACAACACGTTTAAGTTTCGCGGTCGGCGCCAAGAGACTGCACTCCAAGACCTGAATGCATTTCGGCAAAACTAAAACAAACATGGCCACAAAAACAGACGACCGCATGTCAAATCGAAATTACGGCAAAGAATTAGCATAAATTAATTTTAAAATCACCGGAAAGAAATGAAATGAGGAAAACAATTACATCTAAATACTATTAACATGAGGCTGGAGCTTCGGATCTTACATCAGATTAATAATATGCCAATCCCAAGATTGCCAAAAGAAAATAAATAATAACTTAAAACGTAAAATAACCTAGACATGTGTCTCCAGAAGGTACGAAGAATAAAATAACAAAAATTAATATATATCTGGTTACATTATTAAATTAGAAATAAATTAGGCCTACCAGGCGAAACAAAACACAACATCAAACATTTATACAAGGCCAATATTGGAGCTCCCATAATAAAATAATTAAAAAATTAATAACGTACCTTAAAACTTCACAGTGGAGACACAATAATAATAAATTAATCCACACACAATTTAAATAAAATATTATACGGCACCAACAGTGCCAGAAAAATGGCTAACCCAGCACATGCTTCGTTTGAAGTCACAAGCACTGGTCTGCATCGAGATGCGATTTTCATTTCGTACTTCCTCTTCACGGCGAAACGATGAAAGTTAAAACCTTACGAGCACATGCATTTTCTTAGTAGAATTGGTATTCATATTTTGTAAAAGCTAGGGGCCAATGCCCCCTAGCCCACGAAGAGACACTCTGTCACACCAGCTGGCTAGTTGCTTCTTGATGACAGACAATGAAGACCACAAGATGGCGGAGAATCACACGTCAGATACCGAATTGCATTCATGTAAATAGTTATTGTCCAATCAAGGCTTGACACATCAATCAACAATGTGATTATTAAGTAATCAATTTGGCGGTATCATGAATACACAGTCCTTTGTTTCATGACGTAGGAAAAAAATACCCTTCAAACATGACACGAATAGGATAAGTTTATAAGGCACCCCAACACACTCTAGTGGTGAAGAAGAAGGAACTATGGCTAGAAGCCCCGAAGTCCGACAACAGCTGCCATCTCATGTTCAAAATCGGAACTAAGCCACTAGGCGGTCGTTTCAAAGTTCGTGAAGTCACATCCAGAGAAGATACATATTTGAAAACGTTGGGACGGGCTCTTGCACGTAACAGTCTCCCTCCCTTAAGCGTGAACACCGTTCACGAATATGCCTAGGCATAGGCAGTACTCCTTAACTAGTCGATTCACCAAGCATGCTTCCAGAAGATAATGTTCACCAGTTAACTCCAATTGATGGACGAAACCACATCCTTTTGGTTAGGAAAAGTGCAGGGTCAGATTATCAGTGAAGGGATAATTGATCACCTCGCAAACCACTTAGTTAACAGCTTCACTGTGTTCATAAGTCTTCAGAAACGCAGAACACCAGCACCAGCAGTGCTTTCAGAGTCCGAGACACGTTATGTAAATTTTCAAAAGGTCCAATGTAGTTAGCTTTAAACGACGTAGGTGGAAGCAATGTGCCAGATATCATGCGACGCGTGGGCAGCCATTTACAAACCAGAAGTTAATCTTATTAAAAAATAAAAAAATAAAAAAAAAGGTTTCCAGAAATTACTAAATCTTACTACATTTTATAAAAGAGAAACAAAGTTGAATTTAAATGAAGAAAATATTTCTGACCATGCCCTAGATCCGTGCTTACAAAATTTCATTAACAAGTTTACCTTTTTACAGACTAGAAGTACCTTTCAAGATTACACGAGTTAAACGACTATACATTTAGAAGGAACTACGGTAGAGGAATGACACCTTAAATTCCCAAGGAATCATGAATACAAGATATCATGAGTTAGGTCACCCACCGAGTCCAACTTACATGTTAGCATCTTCTATGAAAACATCAAAATTTAGTTTCAATTTTACAATATACCATAAAAATGGGAATTATCCAACAGTTACAGTTTGTATCCCAGCAGAGTTTTCATATCCAGTTCAAAATTCCAGAAGGAACAGATGCCTGAAAGCCTCAATGAAGGTTAGGGATACTCTACATTATACAAAATCGGTTTACAAAATTTATGGTAGCATTTCCTCATTAGAAACGTATGTATTCCTTCTCTGCTGGTCATTTGCACTCAAATGACGTCCGCTGTTGTAATATAAGCAATATCTCTGCAAGATAATTACAGTATACCGTATATCTAATGTGAGTTGTGAGAAATCCGCAATGACAAGGTATGTGCTAACCAGAAATGACGAGATGTACTAAATGGGGTAGGCAGGACTCCTGAGCTGTAGTGAATGCAACCTGCCTAGGAGATGGAAAACTCCAAAATTAAACCTACAATTGTAGCGTCTGACTCGGAACGGGCGGCTGCCAACAGCGTCTGTATCCCATGTTAAGGACGGCTGATAACAAAACCTGGCTGTAGGTATAAAAAGCAATGCATGACGGAGAAATTAACGAGTAATGAATGCCTCGGATGAAATGCCGCTACCTGGGGAGCGCCAGAGCACGTCAGGAGCCGGTGCTGGATGTGACAGTATACGAGCCGCCGGTGGTAGAGGGCTGAACAGGCGGGCCCATACCGGGCAAGATCCCGAAATCACTACAGCCGACAAGCGTTTGCAAGATGAGCCTGAGCAGCGAAGTGAATCATTATCAAGTACTTCACCTGCTGAAGGTGCTTCACAGGTAACTCAGTCTGTGCTCACCCAGGCAGGACTGCCACGACAGCGTATTAAATGGACAAATGTCATGAATGAAACCATAATACGCACTTATTTTAAGGTTACTGACTTCGGGCAGAATACAGTTGGTTATAGGCATCGCTTACATTCTGAATTTCGGTTGCAATAGCCTGAACTGTGACCGAACAGAGAGTATCTGACCAATACAGGGCTATTCTCCGGAATAATCTTATCCCTGAAGCCAGAATGAACGAAGAGGTACGGCGTGAGAAGGAAGGTGTGAATGGATATACTCAGAACAGTTTCCCTGAAGAACTGGAGTCGGCACAAGCTGATAGCCAGAACCTTCAAGAAGTAGATCCAGTTTCCATGCAAATTATCGATCATCACCAAATTGGAAAGTTGAAGAATGAAATGATGACTACAGTCATGGAGTTTTATGGAACTGATGCAAATTGCAGGCCGAAAATACCGGAAGTCAATGGTTCAAGAAGCTGACAAAGATACTGAGTATCATGAATCGGGATATTTTGCCGGAACATGTTGAAGCATGTGCAAATCTGGAATCCTTTCATACTATTATTTATTGTGGTGCAGTAACAGCTGTGAGAGCTATGGGTATTAGACAACATGAACGGAAAATGCAAATGCCATCGATGCCAAACTGGGAAAGAAGACTTGTTGGAAGGATTGAACAGCTCAGGGCAGATATTGCAAGAATGACACAATATGTTCGTGGTACAAGAACAAGAAAAGTACTGAGGAAAGCTCAGCATATAATGAGACAAAACACAGACCACACACAGCGAGATGTACCGAATTCAACACCTGAAGAGTGCTTAGATACCTTGAAACAAAGGCTGTCAGTTTAATCCAGACTTGCAAAGTATAGGGAGAGTATGAATAGGAAGAAAGATAACTTCCTTTTCGCCAACTCGCAGAGAAGATTCTGTCAGACTCTGGGTAAGATATAGGTTTCTGCGGACAAAATCTATCCGATTAAGGAAGAAATTCAAGACTTTTGGGACAAACTACTGTCTTCACCATCTCATCATGACACTCAATCAACTTAGGTAAGAGAAGAACAGCAAGCTTCCCAAAGATTTGAGCAAATGCAGCACGAAAAATTCACCACAAATGATATTAAGGAAGTTATCAACAACGTAGCGAATTGGAAAGCCCCTGGCCCTGACCAGATTCAGAAATTTTGGTATAGGAAGTTCTGGATCATCCACGATCGACTAGGTGAGTTCATTAATGATGCCATCTTTCATCCTGATATCGCGGGTTCAAATCCGGCCGAAGTCGTCGAATTTTTTTAAGAGCGTTAAAAATCCTCAGTATGCCTTCCTTCGGAGGGGAAGTAAAGCCGGCGGTCCCATGTCATAGATTTATGGCGTGTTTAAGAACCTTCCACTAATTACACCTGTGTGAAGCTAAATTGTATCGGTTAAGAATTTAAACAACGCTCTTAGGTTCCTACGTTCGTTGTCAAGAGCCGACTGCGGGGCGTCTGGTAGCTAAGTTCTGAACTAGTAGTCGTTGACGGAGGCGTTTGGCGGCAAAAGTAGGAACTATTTGAAAAATTCAAAAGTCTGCAGTCCTTACTTGAATTAAAAACAGATAACACACACTAATACAGTCATCACAATTAACACCGGTTATCAGACAGATTCTACACACACCCAAAGTACACGGGGCTACATGACCGCGTTGTCGCAGCCCGGAACTGTGGAACCAACAATCCTAAGTTAGTTGTGGAACTGCGACTGTTCTGTATTATTTTTCCACCTGTGCACATTAAGATCTCATTTTAAGAAAATAAATACCAGGGTATGACTTCTTTCTGCCCCATAACAATGGCACAACTCTAGATACAAACATGTTTTAACTGTAATTTCACCAGAGAAGTAATACCTCAGAGATGATTTTAACCAGAGATTTGGCCTACCGTATATAGGCTAATAAACGTGACAGAGGTTCTTGCCCCTACCCAAACCTTTAAACGGGTCGGAAGTAAGTAATAAAATGTTGCTTTGTGTTCTCAGGTTCGCTAATTCTCAGAATTGCCTACAGGAACATGTCTAAAATATAGCTGCTTCAGGAGCAATTTGGCACGTTTTATATCGATAATGGTTCTCAACCCTGATTGAGGGTCGGGCCTAATCTCTTGCAGACCATTTAGATAAACCGGATGTGCATCTCACAATATTGTGGGAGGTTTTCTCTTCTCAGGCCTCCAAGGAAATGGTTTACAGAGACATGTCAGAGTTATTGCGGCTCAAAGAGCATTTGCTACGTTTATGGCACCAATGCGGGGAACAGATATGCGCAGGAAATCGAACCTTTCAAGTCCATCACATATTCACGATTCCAAAAAAATCAATGCCGTATATTTCATAAATTCAGTGAATTCATAAATTAAGTAAATAGGCTACAATTAAATCAATTCATTTAGTTCAATAAATTAAAGAATAATAAAGTTAATGAATTCAATAAATTCAATAGAATAATGTTATAAATCCAAAGTATAAATTTAATAAATTCAATTCGACAAATTCGGTGTATTCAATAAATGCAATAAATATAATAAATTCAATAAATTCAATAAAATAATGTTTTAAATCCAAAGTAATACATTTAATAAATTCTATTCGATAAATTCGGTGTATTCAATGAATTCAATTCAATAAATGCAATATATATAATAAATTCAATAAATTTAATAAGTTCATTCAGTAGTCTAAATTCAAAAGAATATTAATTTCAATTCAATAAAATCATTAAATTCAATAAATTCTATTCAATTCAATAAATACAGTAAATGCAATAAATTCAATACATTTAACAAATTCAATAATATTGTCAACACATTTAATAAATTTAATAAATTGAATTCAATAAATGGGGGGGGGGGGGCTTCATTCATTCCATTCCTGACCCGGTCGGAGACTGGAAGCAGGCTGTGTTTTTTTTTTTTTTTTTTTTCAAAGTCAATAAATTTATTATTTATTATTCTCATGTAAATGTTTTTCAGGATTGGGGAAACTACGGTACTATTACAATTGGGTACATTGGTGTTGACCTACTGAAGAGCATTTCATTTTGATTTAAAAGTAACTGTTACTAGTAATGGCGTTGCAAGTAACGCGTAAGCCTGATATAATTTTTGGTGTATGAATACGACAGCCCTGTGTCGGCAGACATTGCATAGTCAATTTCCTTTGTGTCCTAATATTAACACCCTGATATCTTCAGAAGCTGTTGGCATTTCATGGAACCTAAAACACATGTTACTGTTATCATTAAGGTTCGGATGTTCAGGAAAAGTCATATTTTTTTCCTTAGCTCATTTTACCCGAAATCTGAAAAATAAGTTTGAATGACGGGTTCCTGATCACGATTAAAGCGATTTGATGTTGCCTATAACTGCATATTTCGGCCATTTTTATTGTTTTGGTCATATTTGGTCATATTTTAGTGATATAAGGTCATATTTGGTTATAATTTCAGCATTGTTGTTTAAATTGAGGCGTCGTTAACAAGGTACGTGTTATCTGCGTCGAGTTTCAAACACAGGATTTCCGAATAGTGTAGTAGATATCTTTTTCTATCTTTTCCCGGAACAGGCAGATAGCAGGTTTAGAAGACCTGATTCCAAGAAGGCGCTCCTCTACGGACGTCTTTAGGCACATCTTTCTGGACAAGTTAGATTGCGACACTGTATGCATGAGGTCACGGAACATGGCGATAGTGTGCTTCTGTGCTTCCGCCTTTCAATAGGATGTCATAGTTTTTTAGGTCATATTTTATAGTTTTTAGGTCATATTTAGCTGGTTTTTAGGGCATATTTGCTTGCATATTTTGTACTTCTTTAGGTCTTAAACTTCCGAACCCTAGTTATCATATTATTATTATTATTATTATTATTATTATTATTATTAAGGGACGTAAAACCAATAACATTATTATTTATTATTATTATTATTATCATCATCATCATAACTTTTACATTAAACGCTAAGATGTGTGTTTCAAAAAACTCAAGCTCTTAAACCAGAGGGAGTTCGAAGATGCAGTGTGTGCCAAAATCTTCCAAATCATCTCAATAGTACAGGGACAATTCTTGCATTTCTTGAAGAGTCAACGCGAATATATTTCTTTAGTGATAAAGTGGGGTTAAACAAAGAAGACAATAGCCCCTGTCAGAGCTGTGTTGCCTCGAGCCCGCGTAACAGTAAAGCTGGGCTGGTGGTCCATATACACGAGTAACCGATCGTAACAAATAAGCATTCAAAAGAAATAGAATTACCCGCAGAAGTGACGAATTGCACTCGAATTTCATACATATCGACAATTTGTTTAAAGAGAGAGTTTAAACTAATAAACACGACGTAAGCTTTGCGAAAACTGTGTCGCGTCCAGCGTGCATAACAATAAAGCCGGGCGGGTGGTTTATACACATGCGAGATTTCTCGCACAGGCCCTCTAGTTATTATTATAAGTAGTAGTAGTAACCGACAGCTGTAACAATGCTCGCTAACGCGCAGCGCTACGCCATGGGAACAATCTAGCTGTGGACTCGTTAGACGTGGGTTTGAGCCCCACCGTCGGTCGTGCTTGGTTTACCTATTTTCAGCTCCAGAATAATGCTGGGACGGTACCTACTGAGAGGTCTCGGTCGCTTCCTTCCACATCCTTACCCAGTTTCATTCATCTTCAATCATTTCATCTTTCATATAACTCCTCATGAGGTTGGCGTAAGGAAGGGTATCCAGCCGTGAAAATCACCCGCCACACTATCGCACCTCATCCCCGACCTCGTTGTAAACGGAAATAAGGGGAATGCATGCATTATTATCATTATTATTATTATAATTATTATTATTATTATTGGTAGTAGTATTAGTCGGCCCCGTGGTGTTGGAGTAGCGCGGCTGCCTCTCACCTGGAGGCCCCGGGTTCGATTCCCGGCTCTCTCAGGGATTTTATAATATGACGTGAGGGATGGAACGGGGTGCACTCAGCCTCGTGAGGACAATTGAGTAGTGACAGTGAGGCAGCGCCCCGATCAAGGAAACCAAGATTAACGGTCGAGGGGAAGCGATGCGCTGATCACGTGTCACCCCAATATCTGCAGGCCAAATGGCTGGGCAGCGATCGCTTGGTTGGCCTAGGCCCTTCATGGGCTGTAGTGCCAGGGGTTATGTTTTTTTCAATTGTAGTAGTTGTATTTGTAGGGGTAGTATAGCTAACTATTTAATGTCTATGTTAGTCGGGTTGCAGTACCTTCAACAGTACCGATGACTTGAGCAAATCAGATAGACAACAGTTTTCTGAAAGTGTTATATTCCTAAGCTTGGAAAATAATTCTTGCAGGAAACAAGGTGCTACCTTGCATAGTGATACAGCATGACCATACATGACAGGTAGCTGGTGTGAGGCATAAGACATATAAAAAGGGGTGGAACAACTTCCAGTTAACAGGTTTGCACCGGCAACGTCGAAATATTTCCATCACTCAAAGGGTTCAATAGCTCTAAACATCTAGGTAAAGCGTGACAGTGGCGGTGGTGATTGGACGTCATCACTCATTCATATCAGTACATTGATATGGGAGATAACAGACTTAGCCTGAGATTAAGGGTTCGATGCTGGTTTAGGTAGATAAAATATAGCTCACTAGAATTAGCCTTCATGTAAAACCTTTTTGATAGAAAAAATTCCGACTCCACGACGTCTATGAAGAGCATCACTGTATTATCAATAACAGGGTCGTTGAACCCCCAGTGTAGTCAAGGGAAACTACTGTGCGTCAAGCCGTCTGACACCACTATAGCGACCCTCCCTGTTCGCAGTAGGAATGTGGCGTGACACATTTCAGATACTGTACTTCATTCGTGTTATAAACAGGAACACGATCATACATGATTTGGGCAATCAGACAGTCAAATTTCCCCATGATTACATCAGACACAATGAGGGAAACCCAATTGTCAGACGACAAAGGGTTTCCTCACTTAATGTGAAGGAAGTTACGCACCGAAGAAGTTAGCTCAATAACCATGCATCTATGAACTAAAATATGTGTAAGTTACTACTAATACGTCGAGAAATCGGATTTCCTTTTTCCAGTCACTTAGAAGTAATTTGCTACTTCTACTCTAGACAAATGACGGGATGGTTCCTACGCAATGGCTCGGTGCCCCCTTCCCAATCACCACCTTAATGGCAGGTACACACACCATTTGTACAGACACTTCATTGAAATTGGATATAACCTCAAAATAAGTTGAGTGCAGACAGTGACGAAGTTAACTGTTCTCATCCGGACCGCATGCGACTCAACCAGATAATAAGCCTGTACAATACAATCTGAACTGACCATTTAACAACAATCACATAGTCACACTAAGCAAGCAAATTTGGAGGTCATTCACCACTTTCAGTATCTTAACAACACTTCACATAAGCTATAACTAACAAATATTGACTAGTTGCATTATTTCAACTAATACTGAAACTAAATAAGTGTACAGTACATATTGCAAATACTTTCATCCAAACTTTTAGACATAGATTTAATAGCCTAAGCGTAATGGATCTGATGATGATCGCTTGACGATCGAAACTGGTCATCCAAGTGTATTTATTAATCTCATGTAAATTGTTTTCAGGATTAGGGAATAACCCATCACAATTGGGTACAATCGTGCTGACCAACTGAAAAACATCAAATTTCGATTACTGAAAATGGCTTCAAACACCATAATCTCAAAATAATTCAAAAAACACGAAGATAAAATAACTAAAACTGGAACAGAAACGAAATCCAAAACGAAGCAACACACAAGAGAAAGAAACAAACAAGAAACAAAATGTAACTTTATGTCGTCATTAAGTGCAAAATTGTGAATCATACATTTTCTCAAAGCCTTCTGTAATCAAGGAGTTCGTATTGTGACTGCTTCCTCAAAGCCTTCTGTAATCAAGGAGTTCGTATTGTGACTGCTATCTCAAAGCCTTCTGTAATCAAGGAGTTCGTATTGTGACTGCTTCCTCAAAGCCTTCTGTAATCAAGGAGTTCGTATTGTGACTGCTTTCTCAAAGCCTTTGTAATCAAGGAGTTCGTATTGTGACTGCTTTCTCAAAGCCTTCTGTAATCAAGGAGTTCGTATTGTGACTGCTTCCTCAAAGCCTTCTGTAATCAAGGAGTTCGTATTGTGACTGCTTTCTCAAAGCCTTCTGTAATCAAGGAGTTCGTATTGTGACTGCTTTCTCAAAGCCTTCTGTAATCAAGGAGTTCGTATTGTGACTGCTTTCTCAAAGCCTTCTGTAATCAAGGAGTTCGTATTGTGACTGCTTACTCAAAGCCTTCTGTAATCAAGGAGTTCGTATTGTGACTGCTTTCTCAAAGCCTTCTGTAATCAAGGAGTTCGTATTGTGACTGCTTTCTCAAAGCCTTCTGTAATCAAGGAGTTCGTATTGTGACTGCTTTATCAAAGCCTTCTGCAATCAAGGAGTTCGTATTGTGACTGCTTTCTCAAAGCCTTCTGTAATCAAGGAGTTCGTATTGTGACTGCTTTATCAAAGCCTTCTGCAATCAAGGAGTTCGTATTGTGACTGCTTTCTCAAAGCCTTCTGTAATCAAGGAGTTCGTATTGTGACTGCTTTCTCAAAGCCTTCTGTAATCAAGGAGTTCGTATTGTGACTGCTTTCTCAAAGCCTTCTGTAATCAAGGAGTTCGTATTGTGACTGCTTTCTCAAAGCCTTCTGTAATCAAGGAGTTCGTATTGTGACTGCTTTCTCAAAGCCTTCTGTAATCAAGGAGTTCGTATTGTGACTGCTTTCTCAAAGCCTTCTGTAATCAAGGAGTTCGTATTGTGACTGCTTCCTCAAAGCCTTCTGTAATCAAAGAGTTCGTATTGTGACTGCTTTCTCAAAGTCTAAGGTGCTCAAATTCGTGGGTACGAATCCTACCTCAGCCATCTTTGAAGTAACTTTCTACTTCTACTCCACGGAAATGCCGGGTACTGCCACGCCGCTTCCTTCCCTATCATCACCTTAATGAAAGGCACACACATGTGTACAGACACCTCATTGTTGTTGTTTGACTCTCAGTCTTTTGACAGGTTTAATGCAGCTGTCCATTCCTCCCTGTCCTGAGCTAATCGTTTCATCTCTACATAGCTACCACATCCTACGTCCGAAGCAATGTGTTTAACATATTCTAACCTTGGACTACCCCTACAGTTCTTGTCCTCGGCCCTTCCTTCCATAACTAAGCTTACGATTCCTGTGTGGCTTAGTAGTCTATGTGTCCTACCAACCTATCTCTTCTCTTCATTAGCAGTCGCCAGAAACATCTCTCCTCCCCCACTAGTCTTAATACCTCTTCGTTTGTAACCCTATCTACCCATCTGATCTTCATCATTCTCCTGTAACACCACATTTCAAACGCTTCAACTCTCCTCTTTTGTGCTGCACCAATAGTCCAAATTTCATTTCCATAGAGAGCCACGCTACAGACAAAGGCCTTCAAAAATTACTTCCTAAGACCTAAATCTATATTCGATGTCAACAGATTCCTTTTCTGTAGAAATGCTTTCCTTGCCTGAGCTAACCTACTTTTTATATCCTCTTTGCTTCGTCCAGCACTGGTTATTTTGCTCCACCTCATTAACACAGGTTATCAGACAGATTCTTCACACACCCAAGTACCCACGGTATAGCAAACAAATCAATATAATTGTTCACCACATTGCATCGAAATCGAAAACGACAGCTATGCTCGTTAAGACTCAGAGCTACTGTCGGGGAGAAGAGTATAGATACTCGAGTTTAGACTTCAATAAAAAAGTTACCCGTAGTCTTACATAGAAACAAGCTACACCAAACTTTTCTTTATTTTATTCTGCGTTTAGCTATGTAGAGTAAACATTTGTATATTGTAACCTGTTAAAATTTTATAGCTGATTGAACAAAAAAGTGCCCTCAAGTCTAACGGAGCGCTCACTTAGAAAGATCATTAGTTTAAAAGTATTAATCAGATCGTAATGAAACCTTAATACGTCTTGAAGGAACTTATTGTTAACGTTTATACGGAGTTCTAATGTGATTTGACGGTTCTTAAAATCATCATCATCATCATCATTTCCCCTTATCCAGCTCCTGCCGGGTCGGGGTATTTATGGCACTTCTCCACTTTCCTCTTTCCTTCCACCATTCTTCTTCCACGATCTTGTCCCAGTCCAGATTTCTTTTTCTTACGCTGTTCTTCACTGAATCAATCCACCTTGTTCTAGGTCTTCCTCTTGCTCTCTTACCCTTGCACTTCGCCTCCACCTTAGTTTATTCTTCTCAATTCTCTCATTTATTAGCCTATTTTCAATTTTGAAAAAAAATAGGCTTATGAGATCACCTTTTGTCCGTGTGTGTGTGCGTGTGTGTGTGTGTGTGTGTGTGATTCGTGTGTGTGTCCCCCCCTAATAAAATCGAAACGGCTGGAGCGATTTCAATGAAACTCGGGAAGTTCATAGCACTATTCCCGGCGACCTCGACCGTGGCCTTCAAATTTTGTTACGTCTCTCCAATCCAACATGGCGGCTGTGCGAAATATTTCACTAGCATTCAATATCTCCGAAACTATTACCGATATCGCCCTGAAATTGTGTACGGTGATAAAGGGCACTACTAGAAGTTCACCTATGAGACTTTCAAAAACCTGGTGACTACAAAACCAACATGGCGGCCAAGCGAAATTGAGATATTTAAATAGACCTTTCTCGCGATTTAACTATCTAAATGTAATGAAACTTGGTACAGCAAATGTTTATACACATTGTAATGTACTGGAGTCTAATTTAGTTCAATTGTTTACATAACCTCAAAATGGCGGCTGTGCGAAATATTTCACTGACATTCTATATCTCCGAAACTATTACAGATATCACCCTGCAATTTTGTACGGTGATAAAGGGTACTGATACAGGTATACCTATGTATATTTCATAAACCTGTAAAGTACGAAACGAACATGGCGACCAAGCGAATTTAAATTATTTTAATAGACTTTTCTCGTGATTTAACTCTCTGAGCGCAGTGAAATGTGGTACAGTAATTGATTATGCAGATTGTAATGCACTGCCATCTAATTTAATTCAATTGCTTACATAACCTCAAGATGGCGGCTGTGCGAAATTTTAAAATTAAGTTTTAATTTCTTGTGTCGTAATCATGCGATCGAAGTGAAAGTTTGAATAATGAACCTAGGCAATAATTGTCCTTGAATGGTACATAACTCTATGGCCTATACACATAACACTCCTAAATGGTGAGCTCCCGAAATATTTAGACGGTTCTCAATATCTACGAATCTTTTACAGCAACCAAACTGAATTTTTTAATGTTAATAGAGACTATGAACATATGTTCACCTATAGGACTTTCAGGAACCTGGTGAGCACAAATCCAACATGGCGGTGACGCGAAGTATAAATATTTAAATGGACGTTTCTCGCAAATTAACTATCCGAGTGCCGTGAAACGTTGCACGTTAAATGCTTATACAAATGTTGATCCACTGGCATCTAATTTATTTCAATGGTTTGCATTATCACAAGATGGCTGCTGTGCGTAATTTTAAAATCTCGTTTTTACTTCTTGTTGTCTAATCATGCGATTGAAGTTTGAATACCACACGTACACAATAATCTTAATGTAATAATACAAAAATAAAAATCCAACCTGGCGACCATCTGAAATATTTAGACGGTTCTCAATATCTACGAATCTGTTACAGCAATTAAACTGAAATTTTGTATGTTGATTGTGGCAGTTAACATAAGTAGGATATATGAAAATAGGCTGTATAGTTCTTCACGGAACTACTTGTTTTTTCCATCCCAACTTCCTTCCTAACATCTTCATTCCTCACTCTGTCTTTCATTGTCTTTCCTATCATACTTCTTAGGAATTTAATTTCACTGGCTTGGATTCTACTCTCTTGCCTGCTTGTCAAGGTCCAAGTCTCAGCTGCATAAGTTAATATGGGAACATACAGTAGTACACTTTATACATTACCCCCTTGCTTTTCCTTAGTACTTCCTTATCCCAAACAAGTTTTCTTACACTTTGATAGAATGCGTTGCTCTGCTGTACCCTCCTGCCAATCTCCATGTCCATGTCTTAAAATAGTTGTTGTTAATTTTGTAAACCAACTTTTTCTCGAGCCTATGTGATCTAGCAGTGTGAAATATGGCTTGTTATCAGGCTCATATCAATGCAAGGCTAAACGAAAAACCACAGTACGTTATAGTCCTCGAAATGTATTTTTATTTTTAAATTTTCTCATTTTCCGACAATAATAGGCCACGGCTGCTTCCTTCTAACTCCTTGTCAAGTTTCATTCATTGCATCCCAAGGGTTTGGTGTCGTGAAGGGCATCCATCCGTAAAACTATTCTCCACATAGAAATTCATCACATCTCATCTCCAACCCCGTGGAATCGAGAACACACATATATAAATGCAAACAAGTGAATGGGTCTGATGACCACGAAGACTCATGTTCCTACATGAACTTACATAATCAGAGCTCTCCTGCTTGATATTTCTCGTGGCCTTTGAACTTAAGTGGCTTCTTCGGTGGGTCAGTGATAGAGCGTCCACCTCATGGTCTCACGATTGTGGGTTCCATTTCCGGCCGAGGAAGTTGGATTTTTGAAGAGGAGCATAAATCCATGGCACTACGAGTCGTACGATGTCAGCTCGTAAAAGATCTCTCGTATCACATTTGACAGTATTAAACGGAACGTTGACATTGGAGCATAGATCGCCCAATGGCTCCAACTCCCAAGATCGACACCACAGTAGCAGAGACCATACAATTATTATTATTATTATTATTATTATTATTATTATTATTATTATTATTATTATTATTATCATTTAATTAATTAATTAATTAATTACTTAACTATTGATTTAATTATTGACTTAATTATTTATTTAATTAGTTATTTATTATTTTATTTTTAGTATTTTAATTCATTATTATTTATTTAAATCATTATTAAATTAATTACGAGTGTTGGAAGCCATTCTTGAATGTTATCTTAGTAATTGAAATTAATGCTTTTCAGTCGGTCAACGCGATTGAACCCAATTGTGATGGGTGTTTTCTTAAATCCCCGAAAAAAGACATCTCATGTAAATTTTTTACATTCATTTATTTAATTTATTTATTAGGTCTAATATCACGTAATGTTTGTGAGGTTTAGGAAAACACCCATTTATTTATTTATTTATTTACACATGTTACGCCCTCATTGGAGCACTTAACCAAAACAAGTACAGTATATACATATCTCAAAAACAATATTAAAGATTCAGCTTCTTATTTTTCTTCTTTTCCCAAAACATTTTCAATCTAGTCGACCTTGCCGCTCTCTCTGCATGGCTTATGGTGTAAGTTTTCCGGGTAAAGGTTTTTAAGGGAAGTCGGATGTTCTTGTTTTTCAAGATATTCTTCTCATCTTTGTTAGCAATTTGGGACATTGTCAAGCCGAGTTCATCCAGATCATTTTGAATTTCCATAAACCAAGAGTTCTTTGTTTTACTTTTGAAAAAATAATTAAATAATAACTTACTTTTAATTGTCTGGTATCCGGCAGGCGTGAGATATGACAAAAAAAAAAGCAATTCGCCCTTTTCGCATAGTATCGACTATAGACTCAGTTTCTTTATAAACCACTTCATTTGGTAATAGACGCCATTGACCATCCACCTGATGTTTTTTATTAATTATAGTTCTGAGAATTCTTCTATCAATCTTCTGTAATGTGTCAGTAACTGATCGAGTGTTTAACTTGAAAAGTGTTTCACAAGCATATATTGCTTCCGGTTGGAAAACACCCATTACAATAATTGGGTATAATAGTGTTGACCGACAGAAAAGCATTGTTTTCGATTATTTATTTATTTATTTGATTATTTATTTATCTATTTATTTTAACATATTATGTAAATTTACAAAAATGTGACAGTGTGGTATTCGTGGTGAGACTTGGCTTAAACATAATTTGCACACAATTTAGACTTTCTTACAAGTTTAACCCTTGAAAGGTGGCGCTCGTTGATGCAACGTGAGTACTTTCTGACGCAACTCGCTCTGATAACAAAATTACTATTTTTATGTATCATTCATTGATGTATTGGATTTATTTACTCAATTGCATATTGTATTGCAAATAAATGCATATTAGCTTCACGGCATAGGTCACCAATCATCAATCCATAGATACTACATTAGCACAGGTTATGAAACAAATTTAAACACCAAAATAATGTGTTCACGCAGCTAATTATTACGATGTGCCCAGTAGCTAAATGAAACACCAAGGAACAATCCAACCAATATTTACAAAACTTTTGAAAAAAACAGGCTTTCAATAAATCAACTATGGGGTTCTCTCACACGCACTGCTTGTCAATAATCCCTCTTTCTAAGAACGAACACCTTTCACTACAATGTTACTGATCTCAGACTAACGACAATGAATGTGGGGAGAGATATGTGGTACCCAAGGTCTCTAAGTTTAGAAACAAGCACACCCTAACGAAATGAATTAGCGCCAGGTCACTAAAGACCCCGCGCCACCACCCCCGAGTCAAAGAGTGCCATTACATAAGAATCCGAGCTCTAGCGATAATTTAACTGAAAATTACTGGATTTGGCGTCCAATAGCAAGATTTATAAAGGGTATAATACGGGATGGTTGGCGACTATACGCCTGTCTCTAGAGATTCTCATTTCACGCGCTGATACCTGGGGTCGAACCCAGACTGTCTGTGGCACGGTCTAAGGAGCACTCCTACATGTAACTTATGTTTATGCTGTTGCAGTAGTTAATTGACCGGTTAATGTACTATTGTGGGGAATTATATCTGATTAGAATAATATGTGGTGAGGAATGTGATGCAAGCCGTTCAGTCAGCCGTAACGGTCTCGATAGCAGAAGGCAGGCCAACACCCTGGACTACATCAGAGGGAATCACTTCTGGGGATTCATCCCGTACTATAGGGGCTACTCTCAAATATTGGGGCACCGTTTTGTTTTTCCAAGTCTAGACAGTTTGGTTAGTTTCTTATTTTAGGGGCAGCGACAACGCGCTCATGTATCCCCCGTGTACTTTGGGTGTGTGTAGAAAGTGTCTGATAACCGGTGTTAATTGTGGTGACTGTATTAGTGTGTGTATCTGTTTTATTTATTTATTTATTTATTTAATTATTTAATTAATTTATTAATTTATTTATTTATCGTATGATCTTTAGTGCCGGGAGTGTCCAAGGACATGTTCGGCTCGCCCGAGTCTGTAGCTACTTCCAGCGGACACCCTTAGGGTGAGCTACAAGTTCCGTTCAATTTCAAGTAGTTCCAACTTTCGCTACCAGATGTCAATGATACCTAGTGGTGAACGTTGGAACTTTGATAGAGCGTTCCAACGAAATCTAACCTAGGAATTTAGCTTAACACAAGTTTAGTCAGTGGAAGGATTTTTTACATGCCATAAATCTATGACATGGGACCGCCGGCTTTACTTCCCCTCCGAAGGAAGGCATGCTGAAGGATTTTTAACGCTCTTCAAAAATCCGACGACTTCGGCCGGGTTTGAACCCGCTTTCTTGGGCACAGCAGTTCAGCATGCTACCAACTACGCCACAGAAGCCGCCAAGTAAGGACTGTACACAATAATTTCAAGTAGTTCCTACTTTCGCTACCAAATGCTACCGTCCACGACACCTAGCTGTGAATTTGGCTACTACTAGATAGGCTACCATCGCAACTAGCGCCCGGTGACGAACGTTGGAACTTAAGAGCATTAATCAAACCTAACCTACAAATGTTGCTTCACACAAGTTTAGTTACAGGAAGGTTCTTTTACATGTCATAAATGTATGACATGGGACCACCCAGATGTGTAAATCATACAGGATGACATTATTAGAAATATCCACAAGAATAAACAGAATATGTTCCACCATCACACGGGAGCAGTAGTTTTGTGTGGCGTTATGTGCGGAGAAAATAATTGGGTTATGGTGCATGATCATTCGCCATGAATTTTAGTTTGAAATTATTATCATTACTGTGACATTGCTGATGTTCGCCTGAATCGTCATCGATCTCGAAATCCATCAACAAGGACTTGTAATAGACTTGGAGAATACCAACTTAAACATAACTAAAGAATGGCAGGGAAGAAAGAATACTAGGCCTGGGTCAACCTTACCACGCATTGGATCATCTCTGCCACCTGGATTTGAGTTTGCTCGGAAAACGTAGTCAACTCTCAACCGGATTCGTACGGATCATGGCAACTGTGCAGACTTCCATTATACATGGAAAATAATTTCTTCACCTAACTGTGATTGTGGTGCCCATAAGCAGACCATCCAGCATATCATCACCTAGTGTCCTAAAAGAAAGTACAGTTGTAATGTCACTGATTTCGCTCATGGATCACCAGAGACAATTACTTACATAACCAATTTAGATATAAATATATTGTACCCGATTGTCACCATGTGGACCATGTGTTCGTATCCCAACTAGCTCACGGTCTTTCGAGGTATGGGACGTTCCTGCCCACAATACGACCACATGCTCAGGATTTGAGTCTACCAGGTAACTACTCTACAGGAAATACACAACATTCCTATGAATAAAATATTTACTGGTCTAAAATCATGGCTGTACAACAAATACAAAACAAAGGACAAATTACAATTAATTCCCACAACTAAATAGGGTTATTCTGTGAGCTTTCTCCTTAAAAATAGCGCTACAATGCACTCAAACCTACTTCTAATATCCTGTCAATAATAGTTCAGATTACAAGGTTTTCATAGTGTTCGTCATGTGACACAATTTTATTTAATGGAAGTATCTTAACACAAAAACCACTTGTCACATAAACATGAATTTCTAAGACATTATTCCGTCTCCTACGACATTTACTTTAATTAGCATTACTTCAATGTTCCCTACATTTATTAGCAAATATTTTGTTGTGTCGTGCGAATCATCTTCCTTCTTTCCATCCCTATGAACGCTCTAGGAAAATGAGTCATGCTTCTTAATCATAAAATAAACATAAACATGGATAGAATATTTATAGTTTCACCATATAACGATTATCTGGGTCTTGTCGGACTTATTATAGATACAACTGTGTCATGTTCTGGGAAAAACACATACCCGTTTTTCCTAAATTAGCATAAACTGGCAAAATGCACTTTAAAGAAGATGCCTACATTATTTTGGTTCAGCTTTCCCCCTCAGAGGATAACTTCGCCAAATATCATCTGATTTCTATGGTTCAACCACATATGTGAGTTGCCATACACCAATTAATTCCATTTGCATCACTAAAATACTCATATTTTAATTGCATTATTGAATACCGAGATCTCTCAGTGTCCTATTGTGACTGTAATTGACAAGGGATCGGTCGAGCGACCTCCCTCCCCTCAGCAGGTCATAAAATTAGTTCCAGACAGCTCTCCAAGATGGCTGCCACGGAAATGGTCTACATTTCCTGTCTCTCTCTACCGTCAAGGCCACACTTGTTTACAATTATATAACAATAAAGATCCGCTAGGCATAGTCCTAAGTAATTGAGTCATTTAATTAATTAACACCTAACTTTACAGTGTATTTGGGCTCAAATGGCTCCTATTAAACATTCATGGCAGGGGTGGAATTCTAATGATAGCATTGCCGTTCTAAGGTGATTACTTTGTGGCTTTTAAGACGCGCATCATAATGAAACCCCATGGTTATCATCAGCAGCTGTCATTTACATATATTTGGGAACCACGTTCCTCGTCGACGAATATGATTCTACCTCTCGGGCAGACCATAAGTAAAAATGCACACCGCGCCTCGCTGGGCGTCCATAGTGGCTATAATTCAATGCAAGCGTTGGCAATAGACAGAATCTATCCAAATCGCTGCGTAACACATACAGTATGCACAAGGGCGATACTTCTCGAAGATTAAGCCAATTTTCACCTCACGCGCAAGCTATACTAGTCTTTCCCGTGCTTATCTTACGTAAATCACTGGATTCTACGTTAATCTGCACGCTATATGCGGCTAAACAATATTTCACATATATGACTCCATTATCAAGGTACCTGCGTTCTTCCTGTTATACTATTTAAGCCAAAGCTTTACATAGCTCCTAACACAAATGTATAAATATACTGGCTTACTTTAATTTCACATATTCATTCAAAATTTCACTGACACTGAGAAAAGCTCTCGTATTCGCGATATTCCACACTACATTCTTTACTGTTTACCAAATGACAGTATCTTAAATTAGACATGACACTATTTGAACATTACTTAGGCCAACTTTGCCCTTACTTTATGGTTGCCGACCCCAGTTATTATTATTATTATTATTTTAACGTTTAGATCCATCACTATTTTTAACCTACATGATCCTAAGCAAATCACCTTCCAAGTCATACTTTATTCAAGACGAGTGGTGAAAACTCGTTCAGTAAGTGACTATTACTTCTTTAATTTCAAAGTGATTAATCGTTACATGGTGAACTATGCCATTATAATGCTATTATTTGCATGTGTACTCACGTTTCCTTCTGGGTGGAAAGTACCAGTATCTCCGCCTGAGCTCTACCATGACGATTTGACTTAATCCATCATGATATCCAATACACAACACTGAGATTCACACTTTTTACACATGATACACATATTACCACAAGTGGCCTTTACCACTGATAAACACTGAATATTAATCATTAAACACATTAACACTTTAAATTATTATTTCACAATTTATACACTTCATCTATCATTTCACATGTTGATCCTTAATCTGGATTTCACCTACGCTTGACCTCAGAGATGCGATGACTTATGATAACCGCTGGTCTCCGTGAAATCTAGTAGCGTTTTTATAGATGTTCGATCCTAGTTCCCTGCACTCCCGTTCACCTCACTGTCCTGGATAGGTGGCAATAACTTCCACTCTCCCATCACTGGAGTGCTCCTGATGCTGATGTCATATAATTGACAATACCTTCCGGTATACGAACTGTTCCAAACATTATCAGTTCCTATTCGCTGTAGCGAATTTATATCTGTGTCAGATAATAAAGCAATATCTGCACTTTGTTACTTTTTATGCACTTCATTATTACTGATGAAGCTTACAATTTGCCTCCATTGTCTTCAACGGCGGTACGCTGATATTTTAATAATTGGCGTGCTTACTGCAGAGCGCTTGTAGACAAAGGACTAACTTCCAACTGAACTGCAACTGCTTTCCAACTCAACTTCCAACAACTGAACTTCAACTGACTCTTAACTGACTGTAACTGAACGTAACTGACTGTAACTGACCCTTGGCGTAGGGTGCTCTTCCCTTATATTGGTTTCTTGCACAAAATAGTTCACGGGACACGTGAGAGCGACTCCCTTCTTGAAATACTCCGTCTTCAGCCGAAATAACAACTGCATCTTGTTTATCTAGGCGTGGAGGTTTTAAAAACATTCGCGTGCCGGCGATCGCTTCGGCCAATTAATTACAATTAATTGCCTTAGTTCAGCGCGTGGGATGCCACGGTGGGGATTTCCCGCTGGTTGGTTAAAGTATTCATGCTCTCGAGCGTGAGTTAGGTTGTAATGCGGTCATTTTGAGAAATAGGCGTAATTTTAGGTGAAAAACCACTCCTAAATTACTCCTCCGTGAATACATTCATCTGTGTGTATGTTCCATTGCATTACAATGCTCCGTTTATCTGTAATTAATTAATTTCTTGTGGGCTTGGTCCCGCCAAAGCTTTGCTCGTTGTCGACCGGTGAACTCCCGGGTCATTAATTTTGAGCTGTCTGACCGCCCTAGACGGAAATAGTTCCGTAGGCGCCAGGCCTACCCCGCCTACTTGTTAAAGTCATTTGTCAGACTTCAAACTAGCCTCCTTTCGACTTCGTATGCACTGAAAACGTACATTCCCTTGCATTTTGCTTACAATTTCTCCTTTCAATTGCTATGATTTGCACCTAAATAATCGTGAAATCACGCTAGACTATTATGTGTCAGTAGACCTCTCATTGCTCTGTGGGTTCCATATAATGGCTCCCCCTTAGAGACCACTGGTTCGACCTTAGGCATAACCATTTGCCTGGTCTTCTCTGATAAGGCCTGAGTTCGATACCAGACTGCCGTGACCAGTTGGGCACAATATATAGTTTGTTTTCCTTTCCTAAACTAATGATTATATGTGTACATATTGTATCTGTAAAGCCATACGCTAAATAAATAAATAAATAAATAAATAAATAGCATTCATTAGCTAGTACGGGATGGGTTACTCACTTTCTGTTGGAGTGTATTGTGTTGGTATCCCCACTACAATATAAAACGATCCTATGAACATATTCCCCCTTACGGGTTCACAACTAGTGGAAAGTGGGTTGGTGATCACGGCGCCCTAATTGATTCCAATTACTTGAGTGCTGGAAAGGGGTACTCTCAGCCTCGTGAGGGGAGACTGAGGTGGGTTCGATTACCACCTCAGCTATCCTGTAAGTGGTCTTCCGTGAATTTCCAATTCTACTCCAGGCAAATGCCGGGATGGCATTTCTAAGGTCAAATCTTATTCTGTCCGTCAATATTAACGTATCCAAAGCCTAGGGTGTCTTCCATTTTTCTTCATTAATTGGCCCTTATCGGGGACACTGGGTTTGAATCCGGGCTCTTTCAAGGACTTGAATTCTGGTCTGAGGGCTGGAACGGGTTGCACTCAGCCTCGTGAGGTAGAACTGAAGAGAGGTGGATTGATTCCCACCTCAGCCATCCTGAAAGTGGTTTGCCGTGGTTTCTCTTTTTCTACTTCAGGGCAAATGCTGAGATGGTACCTAAATGAAGGCCACGGACTCCTCCTACCCAAATCCTAATGTCCATTACAAATGCACTCACCGGTACAGCCATCATAAAAACACAGGTTATCATACTGTTCCCCTCCCCCTCCCCCCCCACACACACATACACACCCAAGTACTTCTCTTCTTGTTCACTTCCTGTTGCAGTGGCTATCATTCTTGGCTGTCACCCCAGAGGCCCACGTTCGATTCCCGACTCTGCCAAGAAATTTAATTCTTGTCTGAGTGTTGCAACGGGGTACACTCAGCCTCTTGAGGGAAAACCGAGGTGGGTTCGATTACCACCTCAGCCATCATGGAATTGGTTTACCGTGAATTTCCAGTTCTACTCCAAGCAAATGCCGGGATGGTTCCTAACTTAAGGCCACCTCCTTCCCAATCCTCACCTGAGTTAGAAATACTCACACTACTACAGACACTCCAATAACACAGGTTATCAGACAAATTTTACTCACACCCAAGTACACCGGGCTGAGTGACGGCGCCCCTCAAATGAAGCAACAACGACAACTTCTCTTCTTTTGTATCCAGACAGTACGAGAAGCAGTAAGCAGCAGATTGTATCGATTAGCAATACCTTCATAAATAGTATATAATAATGGAAAGCACATTAAAGATAATTACTCAATACTTAATGAGGAGACCCTATAGCTCCAACAGCGTAAACAGTAGTAATTAATAGGCAAGGACTTGCTGGTTACACAATCCAGATTGTTGGCGCCATGCGCTTGTAAATGATGGTGTTTGCTTTCCAAGTTTAATGTGCAGGCTGAGACGTGATTTCCAGAAAAACTATCTTCACTGATAAACAAAGACTTTCACGTCCTTCACATATCCTACAGCTATACATTTTCTTATATGTCATTAAATGGTACAGTCTAGGAACAATTGATACTGCAGTTAGTTGGTTATTGTAGTTTTACGGGGCGGAACAGCGAGGCCATCTGCCCTAATGGATATTGCATATTTTCAGTCGCTCAATACTATGTAATCACAGTTACTGGGACTCGGAAAATAATCTAAGAAAATGGCATATATTTGTTATGGATTAGCCTACAGACGAAAGGAACGAAGCTTTTAGCTTAACGTGACCGTTAATCATGCGATCATAAGCCACGGGACCTCCTTTTTACGTGGAATCTGAACCACAGGACATGGCATTTCATTTCGAAAATCTCACATGCATTGATCGGGAATCGATCCCTGTCCACCTTGGTGAGAGGCCAACAGCTAGACGATTACAGAAGAGGAAGATATCTATGGAACGACATGTTTCGCTCATCAATGAAACATCATCAGATCAAAATATACAAGACAAAATGGGTCTATAAAACACTACCAAACACACAATTCCACCTACAAACGGTCCTTGCCCTCCAAGAATAAAAAGCACGTAAAAACTTATGAAATGTGGTAACTATTATTGATAAGTTCAAAAGCAATAAACACCAGAAGAAAGAACTATTTAATTTAATATCTGCAACTTTGCAAGACTGTGAAATGACGATCCCTTCAACAAACAGTCCCACTCCATCAACTACTGTAATCTATTGCTGTGATACACTTAAACAATAAGCCCTGTACTGGAATTTTAAACTGATATGCAGAACAGTTGCCACATTTTCTGTCATGTAATATTAATTGTCAATGGCTTCAAAGCTCTCTATATGTCTTGGAACAGAATAAATGGCTTTACTGGATGGAAGGTATTCTGAGCTTAAACCAACCTAATTTTTATATCCTCTTTGCTTCGTCCATCACTGGTTATTTTGCTTCCTAAGTAGCAGAAGTTTCCTACTTCACTTAGATTTTCACCTGCCATTTCGAAGTCAATAGGGGGTTCTAATTTCTTTCGGCTACATTCCAATATTTTTGTCTTACATTTATTGATTTTCATCATGAATTCTTTCCTCATATTGCACCCAGCCTCTTTTGCTCCCAGGAATTACCTCGTTGTATTGTTTAACTAGCAACCCGCCCCGGCTTCGCCCGGGAACAGTTATGAATGCATTACGTGATAAACTCTTTTTATTTCGATGTCAATAAACTACGACCTATTTCCGTTTTAGATCTCGGCACGATGGGATAAAATCACTGATTGGACTATTAATTATATTATCATGGAGATGCATGTGCAACGAATTGTTTTAAAACGTAATTTAAGAATGGCAAGGTGCATGAAACACAAATCCCCCTTCCGTCCAATCTTAACTTGACTGTATATTTTGCGGAACGAAAAGTTCACAGGCGAAATGAAGAGAAGTCGAGTTGCACTTCCAGGGAAACTCCAAACAGAACCAATCTTCTCTGAAGTCTTAACTCAACATGACTCGACAGTTTTCTGCTGGTTGTATCTGGGGTAATAGGCTCGCCCGCTAGCTAGGCTGTAACTGGGGTGATGGTTCGCCCCTAACTAGCTCGTAAACTGTCGCCTCAGTAATTGAATGGAGATTGTTGAAAGAAATGAAAACGTAAAAACACTTATAGTGGGCGATGCATTGAAGATATAGATAATCTATCGGGGATTTTTCTATAGAACTTTTCATGCTGAACAATTCTTACACTCATAGTATATAGATATTTTTAACGGTTTGCCCAGCGTAAGCTTAAAAAGCGCATGGACGCCAGTTTTTTTTGTTGGACTTTTTCACTGAAATCGTTACTGCTTGGCTTCCTTTGATCATAAATAAATTATTTTCTACAGAATCCTTCCCCGAGAAATCCTTTACAGAATGATGAAAACCGCATCAAAATCCATTCAGTGGTTCTCGAGATTACCCGTAACATCCATGAATCGGAGACTTTGTTTTATACCAAGTAGGAATTTAGGAACCTCCTCTTGGTGTAGTGACTAGCATTCTTGGCTGTCGCCCCGGCGGTCGGGGTTCGATTTGTGGCTGTGCCAGAAAATGTAAATCTGGTCTGAGGGCTGGAATGGGATACACTTATTAGCCTCGTGAGGCAAAACTGAGAAGAGGTGAGTCCGAAGATAATGATTGCGAGATTAACAGTCACGTAAAACTACAAGTTTACCTCCATTCTTCCTTCCTTGATATTTAGGTTATGTACGATACTACTGTACAGTCACTACAGAAACACATGTTTTCAGACCAATGCAATACACACCCATGTACATGGGGCTTATAACCATGATGTCGAAAACTATATAGGAACCACATTTTGTTATTGAGGGAGCTGCGTGTTTGGCACAGATACTCTTGTAAAGATAGCTTTGAAGCCATTTTTCAGAGTTGCCTTATTAACAATTATTAATATTATATCTTTCAGTCGGTCAACACAAAATAATTCCAATTGCTGGGATATGTGAAAAGAAAACCTGAAATAAATTGCCTGTACATGTGATTAAAATTTATATATAGTCTATTGTTACAGATTATTGAAGAATAATAATAAGAAAACTAAAGGATGACATGTTTCGCTCGTCAAGCCAGCATCATCAGGACCAAATATGCAAGACAAATTGCTCTACACAACTCCACGAGATCTATAGTGACACCCACAGATAGGCTTCGGTGGCGTAGTCGGTAGCATGCTGAGCTTCTATGCCCAAGATCGCGGGTTCAAATCCGGCCAAAGTCGTCGGATTTTTTTAAGAGCGTTAAAAATCCCTCAGTATGCCTTCCTTCGGAGGGGAAGTAAAGCCGGCGGTCCCATGTCATGATTTATGGCATGTTAAAGAACCTTCCACTAATTACACCTGTGTGAAGCTAAAATGTATAGGTTCGGTGCCAAAGGCCGACTGCGGTGGCGTCATGTAGCTAAGTTCTGAACTAGTAGTCGTCGACGGTGGCGTTTGGCGGCAAAAGTAGGAACTATTTGAAAAATCATAAGTCTGCAGTCCTACTTGAATTAAAAAACAGTCATCACAATTTACACCGGTTATCAGACAGATTCTACACACACCCAAAGTATACGGGGCTACATGACCGCGTTGTCGCAGCCCCTAAACTTAAGAACCAACCAACTAAAAAAAAAAAAAAAAAAAAAAAACGGCCAGAAAATGTAGCTGAATATGGACAGGAATAACAAGGGGGTTCGCGGGCTTGAAATTGTCAAAGCTTTATAACTAATTTTATCAGTAGTAGTTACCGCTCTTACTACGTTTTTGTCTTGGATATTTTGATCTGATGATGGTCGCTTGACGGGTGAAACATAATTATCATCCTTTAGTTTCCTTCTTCAATAGTCCATAATAATAGTATTAGATTGGTTGGAAGGCTAAAAAAGAGATGGGTGGACCTAGAAGTAGTGGAGCAGGAGCAGTGGAAGGATAGACAGCAGTGGAAGAGGCTAGTTTACAACACCCGGGTGACTGGAGTTGGACACGGATGATATGATGAAAATCCCAGGCACTTCATGAAAAGCCGGTATATGGTACACAACGGGATAGTTGCACTATCTGACGCGAGGTTTCATGAAATGACTAAATTTCGCCAACGCATAGTATAACATTTTTGTACATTATCTGACAGAAAGTCCAGCCCGTCACTTCATGAAGTGGTGGTAGCAGTGTCCTCGTGGTGAGATATGACTTAATAGTGTCAATAAACGGTATGGAAGTTATCGTGGACGTTCAAAGGCTGTTCTTTCTTGGCGAGTATATTTTTTGGCAATTAACGAATTCTGTATTTTTGTTGGTTCTGTCTGCTTATTTTAAGTCATGTTGTTCTATTATTGATGTTTTATTGTTGTAAATTAATTTTAAACCATAATAAACAAGCATTAATTTATTTCTTGGAATAGTGAATAAAGTACGACTCCATTGCGTCAGTCATTTCATGAATAGTCGAATCAACAAACACCGGATCTTCATGAAGTGCTTCGGCTGATAATGTACATTTCTCACTTCATGACGAAGCGCATCAGATAGTGCAACTACCCCATTTTTCATCATATGCCGGCTTTTCATGAAATGGCTAGGATTTTCATGACATGACGGATTTCACCATCTGACTATGACAAAATATACAGCGTATGTTCGACGATGTAGAAATGTAAATATTATATGTCAGAAAACTGTACTATAATGAAGCTCATTATAGTACAATTTTTCTTTATGGGACAGTTTCTCCCACCAATCAGAGCTCAAGAAACAGTTGTTTGGCCAATTAGGTAAGGATAGCACTCCACCTGTGCTGAGTTCCAAGGCCTTCTAATTTAAATTTCACTGCGTGGCCTAGTGTCATAGAGGGGTAATCAAAGAGGCCATGGTCAAATACAAAGTATTCTCTGCGTCCCATGCGCTCTGTTTAATACATAAAACTGGCGAAATCTCGACAGATATTTATGAATATTTATGTTCGAACATAAAATAGTTATAATAACTATCGTCGAACATAAACAGTCTTATGCAACTCGCCTATAATGGTAATTAAGACAATCGCATGGAAATTATAAAACTCGCATACGCTAGTTTTATAAACATACTCGTGTCTTAATTATTACCATTATAGGCTCGTTGCATAATGTACTGTTATATAGCTTACATTTATACTGCATATAAATGAGGAACATTGGAATATATCGTATTAGATTTAGTTTTCTTTACATTTCACTTGATGTCGCTTTGATCACCCACTGTGAAGCTTACATTTTATTTTGACATGGCATTAAACTTGAGTGTGGTTCACCTCGTAGCACAGTGACTAGCATTCTTGGCTGGCTGTCATCCCCGAGGTCCTGGCTCTGCTGAGAATTTTAATTCTGGTTTCAGAGGGGTTGGAACGAGGACCACTCAACCTGGAGAGGCATAAGTGAAAAGAGGTGGATTTGATTTCTACCGCAGCCATCCTGGAAGTGGATTTCCGTGGTTTTCCCCTCACTTCTACTCCAAGGGAATGCCAGGATGGTACCTAAATCAAGGCCACAGCCACCTCCGTCCCAAATCCTATCCCTTGTTACAAAGAGACACACTTCTACGGCCGTCACAATAACACAGGTTATGAGATTTCACACACTCACACCCAAGTACATGGGGCTGAATGACCATGATGTCATAAAGCCCCCAAATACGACAACAACCAACTTGAGTGTGACAGCAGACTGAGGCACTCACATTCTGTGTTCAAAGTTGCCGGATAGAACTCTCGCAACAAACAGTTGACGTAATTTAAGAGGCCTTAATGCGATATATGCCATCCAGTAGTTTCGCAGATATGGTGTTCTGGGGCAACATTCCGACAAATTGTCTCAAAAAGGGTCAATAATGCATTATTATTATTATTATTATTATTATTATTATTTAGTTAATGATGTTTTCTTCTTCTCCAAAGAACTTTTCATCTAGGCACTGAAAAATCTTCCTCCTCTCTTCAGTCCATGATTTTATTGGTCCTGGTAGTCATTTTCTCAGAGGAATGATGGTTGTTGATTACTTTTCTGAACAGGAGTCGATCTAGTTTAAGTTCTATTGTTAGTATTATTATTAATAATACAGCAATAATAATAATAATAATAATAATAATAATAATAATAATAATAATAATTTAAAGAAACACGATCAATGTCCTTCAACGCCAAACTGAGGCACTTCGTTACCGTTATTCGCCCGGAGGCGTTATATGCATCAGAATGCCTGGCGATGAATAAGAAAGGCCTGGCAGAACAAATCGAAGCCAAAGAGAGGAAGATTCTGAGAAAGATCTTGGGCCCGGTCAAGGAACGAGGAGAGTATAGAAGACGACACAACGATGAACTCTATCTGTCTGTCTGTTAGGTAGTCATCCCGAAGGCTGGTTGGATCCTCAAAAAGTACCGCAGTTACGTTATGTGAGTAGATACCCACAAAACCCCAAGGCAGCGCTATTTTGAGGCGTTCTAGGCAAGAAGAGGAGTGAGGTAGTTTGCCATTGCTTTCCTCACTGAGTCAGAACAGTAGTCCTAATCCTATGAGTTGAACCTTTCACAGCATTCACAGGCACTGACTGAGCCCCGAATGCCATTACTAAGCCCCACCCATACCTCAGTAGCTTCCATATAATCACAGCCATGAGTGAGACTGAGACATCGGTGAAAAGCCACCTTTTACTCTAGCCTGTGCCAACTGACAAATACAAATGTACTGAACTCTATCTACATGTGGAGAAAATAACGGACATCATTCGCAAAAGGAGACTTTCCTTTTATGGCCATTTAACACGAATGAACTCCGGAAGATTGTCCAATCGAATCTGTGCCTACTTTGTGGGAAAGAAAACCAAAGGGATCTGCTTTACAGAGGTGGAAAAAGACCTACAAGAACTGGGGATATCACATGAGGACATCTTGGAACGTGACTCTTTCAAGAAGAAGCTTGGGGAGATACAGAGTTTTCAGCCAAAACCTATATTGAAAACCAGCAAGAAGTGGACCGAAGAACGAAGGGAAGCTCACCGAAGAAGAATACGCGAATACTTGGCCAATGTAAAAGAACGAGGGAAAATGCAGTTGAAATAGCGTGGTCCATTGACGACCGAAACGATAAACAATAATAATAATAATAATAATAATAATAATAATAATAATAATAATAATAATAATAATAATAATACAGGTATCCCTCGATTTACGCGATGAATTCATTCCGAGGAATCATTGCGAAATACGAAAACGCGTAAAGTGAATGTATTATAATATGGGTTAGTTAGGAGATACGGACTATTTCAAGGGAAAAATAAAATGCCTGCGAGTGTTAAACAAATGCAATTGAGTGCTCGTGGGTTCTCGGAATGATAAACCAACTGGGCTTTGATTTTATGGTCTCGAGACGCATTTCCTCCTAAAGCCGGCGGTCTTCTATTATCGTATCGACGGAAATGTTCTGGTCGCCCTTTTGCAGCTATCTTTATTTTTTTCTGTTTGACTTCTTATGGTTCTCAGAGTTGATTCTGAGATTCCTGTAGCTCTGACAATGTCCACAGTCTGCTCATTACGTTCATATCGCTTTACAGTATAACTTTCAGCTTTCCTTCAAGTGTTATTGATTTCCTTTGCTTTTTGTTATTGGAAGCATTTTAATCACACTTTCTTTTCTCCATAACGTTTTTAGAAACAATAAAACGCAGCTAGTTAACTCAATGCTGTCTTTAATAATGACCACATGCCGCCAGTCAACACTGAAACAACGCAAGACAGCTACTCAGCTCTCTCTTTGAGGCAGACTACATACCGCCTTGCAGCGCTCAGAGGGTGATTGAAAATCTTAACCTAACTTGTACATATTCTTTTATTTTATATAGTTATGTACATTTAAAAAACACGTTATAGCGAAAACGCGTTAAGTGAGAACGCGTATAACTAGGGATGACTGTAATAATAATAATAATAATAATAATAATAATATATATATTTTTTTACGAGGGATGTGGAAAAATCTTGCATAAGACCTTGAGGAGGGTCCGCACTCCTCAAGAGTGTGGGATTCTTACCCACTAAAAAACCACACCCTGTCCTCTTGACAAAACCCATCCCGGGACCACTTTCGTATTACTTCAGGATGGAGCCATTTTCTTTGCTTCACAAGCACCATCTTACTTCTCAATTCATAGTCCGCGGATCGCAGACTTAATCAACTAAATCGAGCAAGTCCCCATCCGACTTCTTCTGACGAAGGACCACCTCAACAAAGAAAGCGACTAATCAGGAGAATATCTGTTTTCCGTTCAAATTTTATTTTTAATAATAATCATCTCTCTCTATATATAAGAATGAAAGTTTGTCTGTTTTTTTCTGAATTTCTACGGAAATTTGCGTTATTTACGCGTTTAGACTGTTTTATGAAGGATGCGCGCGAGAATAAAAATTTTGTCTGTCTGTCTGTCTGTTTGTTTGTCTGTGGACAATTTTTTGTGTCCTTATAACTCGAGAACGGCTGAGTGGATCAACGTAAAATTTGGTACAGATATCCTTCAGAGGCACCACACCTACCATTGATATAACTCTTCTCTGTACCTCTCATAAAAGGGGGCCTACCCCCTTAAAATACTTGCTGAAATAGGCGTAGAAGGGCGAGACAAAGCTCATTTTCAGCCCCTCAGTGTGAGAAACGAAACTCGGGGGCCCTACAACATTTTAAGGCCCTAAAACCAACAGTTTTTGAGATATTCCCAGAAAATTAATTTCATTTAATACAATAATGAAAGGAAGCTAGCTGGTAACCATGGCAACAGAAATTCACAGGTCCATCTATTGCTGTAATATAAGACGCAATACAATTCCATTTATTACTTTACTGAGATAGTTTGCAAACGGCTGGAAGGTTATAACGGAACCAAACTAAGCTGTAAAATTCATCAATACATATAATGCGCTTAAGGGGGTCAAGGGGTACTCTAGAATTTTTTCACGCGATTTACACGTGCTGGTGTGCTACGGAAGGTCTATTATATCCCTATCCCTATATTGTTATATTATTATTATAATTAATATTATTATTACACTATGGAAAGGAAGCCCCCAGAGGACTGGAAAAAGGGAATAATTGTCCCGATCTTCAACAAAGGTAGTAGAACAGAATGCAGAAACTATCGGGGAATAAAACTGATGAGTCATTGTGCAAAGATGTTCGAGAAAGTTTTGGAAAGGAGAATTAGGACAAGGATAGAATGAGGGATGAGGGAAGAACAACATGGCTTCAGAGCAGGAAGGTCCACAGTGGATTTGATTTTTGCTGTAAGGCAGTTACAAGAACAGCACTGTGAGTATGGAACAGATCTACTGATGGCCTTCCTGGACATTGAGAAAGCATATGACAGTGTATGCAGAAACAAAGTATGGAAGTCCCTGGAGGATAGAGGAGTAGAAAAATGGACTATAAGGAGGATAAAGGAGATGTACAAGGAAAGCGTGAGCTGTGTGAAAGTGGGAGGAGAGGGATCGGACTGGGTGGAACAGAGAAACGGCCTGAAACAAGGAAGTGCACTGGCACCGTTACTTTTCATTGTGGTGATGGATGCCATAATGACCCGAGTGGCACAAGTAATTGGGGAAGGAAAGATGAAAGCAATGGTGTTAGCGGATGATTTGATGATTTGGGGAAACAAGGAGGAGGAGGTACAGGAACAGTTGGACGTGTGGGAAGGAATAATACAAGGATATGGGATGAAATTTAGCATAAATAAGAGTGAGATGGTGATCACAACAAGGAAGAAGGAAAGAACCACAACGGGAATAACAATTGGTGGGGAACAGCTGAAGAAAGTGGAGAGTTTCAGGTATCTGGGAAGCCTGATACAAGATAATGGAAGAAACTATAGAGAAAAAATGAGCGGGGGAGACAGGCAGAAGCATTCCGGAGGAGTGTGAGAAGCATGTTATGGAGCAAGGATGTCCCTTAGAACAGAGAAAAGATCATATATCGGACGTGCTATGCCCCTATCCTGACGTATGCCTCGGAGACCTGGGCTATGAAAGGAAGGGAGAAGAGCAAAATACAGGCCAGTGAGATGAGGTTCTTGAGAAGCAGTATTGGAGCTACAAAGATGGACAGAAAAAGAAATGAGAGGACCAGAGAATTAATAAAGGAGGAACCAGTACGGGATGGTATAAATCTAGACTTAGATGGTATGGACATGTAAAACGAATGGAGGATAAGAGGATACCCAGGAGGATACACGAGACGAAGTGGGAAGGAAAGAGACCGAGAGGTAGACCAAGAGACAGATGGCTGAAAGGGATGGAAGAAAGCGTGAAGAAGAGAGGAGAAGACTGGACAGGGGTGGAAGCTGAGGGATGGTGGGAAGACAGAAGACGTTGGAGTGGCCTGTGTTCCAAACAGACCCGGCCAACGGCTGGAAACTGTGCAAGAGGATGATGATGATGATGATGATACTACGGCCTACAACGACGAGACAAAGCTCATTTTCAGCCCCTTGGTGTCAGAAAAAAACCTCGGGGCCCCTAAACAGTCGTAAAGGGTCCCCGAAAACTACATTTTAATGCTCTAAAACCAAGAGTTTCTGAGATATTCCCAGAAAACTAATTTCATTTAATAAACTAATGTAGGAATGCAAGCCAGTAACCATGACAACAGTGTCTCAAAAAGGTACATTCAACTTTCCAACTATTTCTGCAGGAAGTAATGCCACTCCATTTATTAAATTTCTGTGAAAGTTTGCAATGGCTATAAGGTTATCACGGAACCAACAAAAACTGTAAAATTCATCAATGCGCTTAAGGGGGTCAAGAGGTACCCTCAATTTTTTCACAAGACTTAAACGTGCGATGTGTCGTACAGAAGGTCTATTATATCTTCAAACAACAACATTATTTTCAAAAATTCCTGAATTGAAATAGTTTATTTTTTCTTTTCTTTTTTCTTTTAGGAATTTGGGCCATTGGAGGCTAAAAAAACTGAATTTTCATGCACCACAAGCCTTTATAATTTATTAAAAGGGTCTTCCTCTGGATGCGCACTTGACACAACAGTGAGGGTCAGTTTTTATGTGACGTGAATTGCATTTCGTCTACTAGGTTTTCAATTTTATTTTCACGTCAGGAAGTACACGTTAGGTAAATTAGTTTCAGAGCATATTTCAACTAATCATTTATCTTTGTCGACAAACAGGTTCCAAGCCCCTAACCATTGCAACAGTAGCATAATTGATTACGTCTGGTTATTAACACCGACGACCGTTCGAAGAATGGGTACTTCTGCTAGTCTTATTATATAATACGCTAAGGTGTATGTTTCACATTACTCAAGCTCCTAAACCAGAGGGAGTTAGAAGGTGTGGTCTCAATAGTACAGGAAAAATCTTGCATTTCTTGAAACGTCAACGGAAATATATTTATTTGTTTATAAAGTGCTTTTAAACAAATAAACAAGACGATGGCCCCTGGCGGAACTGTGTCGCGTACAGCCCGCATAGCGCGAGAGCTGGACGGGTAGTCTGTACCAAAGGGGCGCACACAACCCATTATGCGAGATTTCTCGCACGGGTCCGCTAGTAATGAAATGAAAACCCACAGCCTGCTTCCAGTCTCCGACCGGGTCAGGAATGGAATGAATGAAGCCCCATCTAGCGGCGAGGATATGAACTGTGCCGGCTGCCGAGGCCTGGCGCACTCCTCTGGGGCAATGATTAAATGAATGACAGATGAAATGAAATGATAGTGGAGAGTGTTGCTGGAATGAAATGTTGACAGGGAAAACCGGAGTACCCGGAGAAAAACCTGTCTGCCTCCGTTTTGTCCAGCACAGATCTCACATGGAGTGACCGGGATTTGAACCACGGACCCAGCGGTGAGAGGCCGGCGTGCTGCCGCCTAAGCCACGGAGGCGTCTCCGCTAGTAATAATAATAATAATAATAATAATAATAATAATAATAATAATAATAATAATAATAATAATAATAATAATAAACTAGTAACTCTGTCCATCTCCTGGTGTAGCAGCTAGAACTCTTGGTTGTCGCCCCGAGGTCTGGGTTCAATTCCTTGCTCTGCCAGGAAATATTGTATGTCTGGTCTGAGGGCTGGATCGGGGCACACTGAGCCTCGTGAAGCAAAACTTCACTTCGATTCCCATCTCAGCCATCTTGGAAGTGGTTTTCGGTGGTTTCCCACTTCTACTCGATGAAAATTCCGGGATGGTTCCTAACTTAAGGCCACGGTCGCCTCCTTCCCAATCCTCACTTTACTTGCAAACTCACACACTAATACTGCTATCACAATAATACAGGTTACTAGACAAATTTCACACACACCTAAGTACATGGGGATAATGACCACAATGTCCCAAGGCCTCTAAATAAATCAGTTTCAACAACAATGGAACCTGGATCTATACCACTCACCAGTACCCTAATTAGTAACTCACTGCTATCAATCTAACATCCCCTCCAGGGGCTCTCAACTTGAGGGACGAGGGTTAGCGACCACGGGACCCCAGCTGAGTCCGGCATTGCTCCCACTTACTTGTGCCGGGCTCCCCTCCAGCTTCTTTCCTGTCGACCTCTCTTGGTCAACTCTTGTTCTCTTCCGACCCCGACGGTATTAGGGTATCCGACGCCTAGGGAGTCTTTCACTTTCCCGCCTTAATTGGCCCTTGTCTCATCTTTCTGATACCCTCATTCTTCGAGGGGTCAGCCTTCTTTTTCTTTTCATGTTATCTCCTGCCTTCTGCACAAGACCCTCAAGGAGGCAGGGTGTAAGTAGCCCTACCACTTCTGGTGCATCCTGGATAGTGCTACACCCTCAAGGGCTCACTGCTGGTGAGTTTGGGAGCTGGCGACCCCGAGAGATTTCTGAGCTGGGTCCGTTTTGTCCCCATTTTCCTCTGTCTTTGGGGCGGTCCCTCACTTCTTTCGCTTTCCTATCTGCCTTTAATGGCTCTCCTTTCTTCCAAGTCCCACAATCCTCATTCTTCGAGAGTTGAGGGTATTTCTTTTCTTCCTGTCCTTTATTTGCCTTATCCTTTATTTGTTTACCATTTCTTCTTCTAGTATGTAAGTCTGTAGTTAGTATATATGTTACGCTGAAAGACCGAATTCGCTCAATGACCGAAATTTTTACCCACGACGCGACGTGGGTACGACAAAATACTCACAACGCGACGTGGGTACCGAAATTCGGTCATTGGCCGAAACGGAATGCCCACGTCGCGTTGTGGGTAATCCTGTTTGCTCAAAGACCGATGTAAACTTCACTTCGGAGATTGAGCAATGCAAAAATACCCACGTCGCGTTGTAGACAACGTGGCTTGCCCACAACGCGTTGTGGGTATTTTGCTTTTGCGCAAAGACCGAAATGACATCATATAGTCGTGAGCGTGTACAGACTTGTCTGCGAGTCCGCCACCCTCCCCTCCACTCCTAGCTGTTACTGCCACTAGTCAACACGAAGCACGCCCAGTGTCAACCCGCTTTGTAGCTGTGCATTTTAGTGAGTTTTTTAGTTAGTGTTTGTGTTTACTAGTTGAGTGAGATGGAAGAAGCATTCTATATCAAGCTGCAGGAGCTATCATGCACGAAGGACCTTGAGTCGGGTCTCACGTTCATCATGGACAGAGCTCGTTACGACGAGATTATCATTCAAGTGAAGGAGGCGAAAGAAAAGAAGAAGTGTGGACGAACTCTGAGCTCAAAAGAGTATCGTCGCATAAATCGTTTCGACGTTATTCAGATCGGAAGTGTTCAAATGTTGATCGAGAAGTCTGTGGGTGACTTGACTGACATAAAATACTTTTGCCGATACGAAGAAATTTTCGGAGCAATACATGCAGCCCACTTGAATACAGGACATAAAAAAGAAAAAGCCATGGAAGCTGAACTAAAGAAGAAATTCTGCAATATCACCAGAGAAGTTATAAAAATATATTTAGGTATGTGCGAGGCCTGCGCTTTGAAGAAAAGATCAATTAAGAAGGGACTTGTTGTTAAACCAATGGTTATGTCTGCTATGAATTCTCGATGTCAAGTAAGTTTGCATTTTACAAATCTGCATTATTTACACACCTGCCTGATATAGTACCATGAACTGTATGTAAAATCACGTAAGCTACAATATTTAGGTAGTTTACACCTACTATCGGCTGTTTTCATAATAATTGATTCATAAATGCGGCGTACATAATAATAATCGTTGCTGCATTCTTAATACCTTAAAATTATCCTTTAGAAAACCAACTAAATAACTATTTTAATGTGTTTTTTAAAACATAGACAGCGTTTCTGTCGACTAGAGTTCGTTTGGCTAAAATTCGAAGTAGTTTCCGAAGTACTCAAGTGTGAGAAACAAATTAATAACAGGTAAAAGTATACAATTACCTTGTCACCCTTAAAAAATTTACTATTAAGATATGTTATAGGCAATGAACTGAAAATTGTAGATAAACATGATTTAAAGGTCGGAAAATGAAAAAGGGGAGTAAAATTGTGTTTTTTCGTTTTTTGCAATTTTATGCAACTTTTGCGTTTTTAAGCTGATATTAACGACCTTTTTTTCTTTCCCATGTTTTACGACGTTGCCAATACGATGGGATACACAAAAAAAACTGCCGTGGAACGAACATTGATTTTTATTGAAGATTTTTTACGCTTTTTGCGATGTTAGGCTAATTTTTGCGTTTTCAATCCGATTTTGACAAAAAATACCGTGTTTTTTCAACATTTTTGATAAAATGGGACACTAAAAACACTTAACAACGCCATAAACACCGCAATTTGTTATTGTTCTATTTTTTTTTTTTGATAACCTAACTTAACCTAACCGACCACATAACATCGGAGGCCACTCTTCTAAGGCTGTTGGCAAGTTATATGCGAGTTATTCAGCTTTAAAAACCATACTTTTATGACTTACAAGCACTATTCGCCAACAGATTTAGAAGAGTGGCCGCCGACATGACGTGGTGAGAAAGGTTAGGTTATAATATAAAAAAAACTTATTAGTCCGTCCGTGTTTTGATAAAAAACAATATTTGTTCCACAGCAGCGTTTTGTTGCGTATTACATCGTTTTTTATTATAACCTAATCTAACCGACCTAACTGAAACGTCGGCGGCCATTCTTCTAAGTCAGTCGGCAAGTTCTTTGCAAGTTAGTCAGCTTGAAAAAAAACACACTTTTATGATTTACAAGCACTATTTGCCGACATATTTAGAAGAGTGGCCGCCGACAAGACGTGGTCGAAAAGGTTAGGTTAGGTTAGATTATAATATAAAAAACCTTAATAGTCAGTCCGTGTTTTGATTTTAAAAAATGTTCGTTCCATGGCAGCGTTTTTGTGTATCCCATTGTATCAAAAATGTCAAAAAACATGGGAAATAAAAAAAGTTAAAGTTGGCTTAAAATGCAAAAGTTATGTGAAATCGCAAAAAACGAAAAAAACCCGCCGTTTTACCCCTTTTTTTCACTTTCCGACCTTTAAAAAATGTTTATCTATCATTTGCAGTTCATTGCCTATAACATATCTCAATAGAATTTTTTTTAAGGGTGACAAGGTAATTGTATACTTATACCTAATAACATTGAAATGTAATATAAATTTTAAAACCAAATAAAACTGTTCCTAACAAGCCAAATAATGCCTGCATAAGAAATATTTTTAGAATTATTATTGTCAAAGTTACAACAACTTATGTACAAGGGTTTGTCGAATACCTCGGAAAATCAATGTTTTTAAATACAATAATCGTTTTCAAAACATGAAAAAATTTTAAAACAATAATCCGTTCTAAATTTCTTCATTAATCTAGTATTAACCTGTGGTCATGTTTGTAAAAACTGAAACTTTTTAAACGTATTGTTACGGCTGTGAGTTTGTGTCATCGCTCGCCGCTTGAGTCACAACTGCCCCAGGGGCTGGGCTGTGGCCTGCCTCCTGTATTGCGTGTGCCTTATGCAACAGGGCTACTAAAGACAAAGGGATAGTCCAGAATATTCGTGACTGGACCAGCGATGGAAACCTCGAGAAGCCGTGAACCCTGGATGGATCTAGAAGCATTTATTGAGTCACCGGCCTGCTATATAAGTGCGACCTGTCTAGCAGTTGTTGTTGTTGTGTTTTACGAGCTAGTGCGAGCGATTATCTTGTGCGACAGAAGTGTGGTGACGAAGTGCTGCGCGAGTTACGAAATCCAGTGGCATTGTTTCTCCAGCTTGTGGACAGCGAAATAGCCTGCAGCAAGTGATCGTAAGTAATTGTGGTCGGTGAACATAAAGGAGAGGAGCAGGTAGTTTCTGTCCAGGCCACCGTACTCATTACGACGGATTAACTTCTGTGATCTGTTGACAAGTGGAAGGGCCAAGAGCGCTCAAGGAAGACACTTGAGGAAACTGGAGTAAGGCTCCTAATTGCTTGTATTTGCTGATTAGTGTAATTTTCTGGCCACAATAAAGTTAATTATTTCTTTAAGCAGTAATTGGTGTTGTGCTTTGTACCCCCACTGTAATCCAGTTGACAAAAGTGCCACTAGGGGGTGGCACGTAACAGTATTTATAACGGAGTTATGACTGGGCAAAGTGACTATAATAACAAATCTAAAAAAAAAAAAAAAAATAGTTTGGCCGCTAATAATTTTTCATGAAAACTACGCTATTTACTTATTATATTTCCTTAGGTTGATCTTATCGACATGCAGTCTGAAGCAGATGGAGAATACAAGTTCATATTCAACTATCAAGATCACCTGACAAAGATTGTGATTCTTCGACCACTGAAAAGAAAAACAGCTGATGAAGTGGCAGATGTCCTCCTGGACATATTTTGCATATTTGGTGCACCGAACATTCTCCACAGTGATAATGGAAGGGAGTTTTGTAATAAGGTAAATTTTCATAATCAAATCTACTTTAAAATAGTTATAAACTCAACCAAGGAATGGTAATCTGGTGTAATCAATCATTTTGGTGTAACTTTCAGATAATCGAGACTTTGGCGACAAAATGGAGTGCTATCAAGCTCGTCCACGGGAAACCACGACACTCGCAAAGCCAAGGATCTGTCGAACGGGCCAACCAAGACGTAAGGGACAGTTTGGTATCTTGGATGGCTGATAACGACACTATTGGGCGAACGGTCTAAGAATTGTCCAGAATACCAAAAATAATAGTTACCACTCGGGAATAAAAATGACACCTTATGAAGCTATGTTCGGCGCCCCACAGAAGAATGGCCTACGTAGCTCCATCTTGACTGAGGAGGTTTGCAATCGGATTGTCAGTGAAGAAGAGCTGGAGCAGGAACTCACGTTTGTTAAAAATAGCATAAACGAAAACGATATGACACAAGATAATGATGAACTCGTGGACAATGCTATGCTAGATCAAAATGAAGCTGAATTCAATGAAAGAAATATGTTGGTTTGCTCTGTATGCGATCAGACTATTGGTGACGATGAGTGTGCTTTGGTAACTGAGAAATGCTTTGAATGTGGGCAAAAATTTCATCTAGCATGCTTTCCAACAACTGAATTCGGTTCTGAATTGCCCCTTTGCTCTCTTTGCTCAAAGAAATCTGCAGTTGAAACCGCCAGAGGAAAGTGCAAACTGGGACTTGGGTCACAGGCTGAGAAAATGTTGAAAATTTCGGGTAAAAAATTATCTTCTGTGTCTGTTGGTGACAATGTAGTTGTTCAGATTCCTGAAGTAGACCGTGGCCGGCTGGCCCCGGGAAATATCATGGCTGTTGTCATGAACGTTGACGAGGATCACCACACACTTGGAACAAAACATGGGACCCTCGACAAACAATTCTCTAGGAACCAATTCCAACCAATAAAAAACAAATTCCTGAAAACTGATGAAGTGCCTGAACCTTTCATCAACGTCAGGCAAGAAGCGGTGGTGTCGTCAGGGTCTAAACAAGGGTTTGTTAAATGTGGATGTAAACAAAGGTGCACAGGAAAATCCTGTAAGTGTTTAAAATCAAATGTAAAATGTAACTCAAAGTGCCATAGCAGCACCACATGCGCAAATAAATAAACAGTTCTTACAATGAATGTATCGTGATAAACATAACTTTAAATACGTTTTTCTTACATTATAGTATTTAATTTAAAGTTTTCTTTTGAGTCATATATTTTTAAGGTTTACAATGTCAAATGTGTTATAAAGCAATAAATTTCTTTATAATATGTAACATACTTTATAACATTAATTATAACATTTTCTTTAAAACATTAATACTATACCCTTCCGCGTTCTTCTAGGATGCCGACTCTCACTCGGGTGGTGCTCTGTTCGGGGTGGCTCTAATTTATACTAAACATCCTAGGAATATTGTCACAGGATCACAGGTGGCTTATCTTAAAATCAGTAGGTCAGAGAACTCCTAATATAAAATAATTTATTTCACAAAAACATCATCTCCCTTTTCTCCCAACCACAGACGAATAAAATAAAATCAACTCCCTTAAATTACTGAAAAACAACAATATCAAAAAAATGCATAATAATGTTTCACACTGGCTGAAACCAGGAATAGAAAATAGTCTATTTTACTGCAGTCCACTGCTTCAAGTCCAAGAGTTATTGTCAACAGACTTAATTCAAATAACTATGGCTTAAATAAACCAGCCATTCTATCACAATAATATTGCGCACTCATTTTTATAACTTGCAAAACTTGTTCTTTGGGAAATCGGACACGTCTATTCGTACAATCATCATCTTTCCTCACAAGAGTCAGATAATGAAGGCAATAGGTTTATTCTAGGTTACGGGCAGGTGTGTTTGTATAACTTTAAAACAATTACTTCACTCAGAGCTATAACTCCGTTAATTATGGTAAAATAAACAAGTCAACATACATGAAGCATCAAATAAATACTTCGGCTGCCGGTGCGCCGTGATTATTAATAAACAACAACATCATAATGAATGCACTCCAAAAATAATGACAAATATAACCCATCGCTTCCTGAAGCGGCACACTAAAGAAACCCCGGGGAGTTGGACTGTCTCCCTTCATATAATACAATGCCAAACTCGACCTTGTGACAGACGTGCTTTCATCATGCTAACCGGCAGGCCAGCACAACCCTCCTGACTGCTTTGAGAATTCAGACGGCTAACCAATTTCTACCTGCCTCTTAAGACTCCCTTTTACCTGCCTTGGGCTCGAGCAATTCAACCTCTTTCCGACGGAGCTAAAGTGGGCTCTCATCAGCTAATGAATTCAATCATATTACTTACCATTTATATATCGTCGAAGAATGCGGGAATACCACCTCCGCTATTATTTCACTCACCATTATATCATCGAAGAACGCGGGAATACCAAATCCGCTTTATTTCTGCTCGACCCAAGATCGACTCTTAGCCTCATCTGAATATATCTCATACTACCCTGTAGCCATTCATGTCTTACCACTTGTACCTTCGCGTGATAATCACTTACCATTTTCATTACTCTCATAATTTCATTGTCACTTACCGGTCTTGTCACACTATCGAGTGGTCTTCCCCATTTAGCTTTTACAATTACATTGTGCGTAAGCACTATCAAACAAATATTCCCTTGACTGTGCATTCACAAAGATAAATGACATCCCAAAAACAACCATATTTAAAAATAACACTTTGATGCTCATATACTTATTACATTATAAAACACACAAAATTCTTATTACTGATAAACACACAAATCTACACAACATGCCCGGTACGCCTAAAATATCTATTTTTATCATAACTGCTTATGATCGAGATAGACTTATCCGACCCCAATAATGGGAAACATTATGACCCTCATGCCCCATACAATATTTACTTATCTCTCATATTTCCTGATGCGGTTCTGGTCCATGATATCAGTCTTCTTCAATAGTTGATTCATCTTGATGGGAGGAGAATTTACACACGGTTTTTCTCAAAATTTCACCAAAAACAAAGGTCCACTGTGAATTATTACCATTAACACAATGCACGGTTCTCGTACATGAAGCTCCTATCTCATATAGCTATCATTACAACTGCGTCATACTGTTATGATATGCACTGTTCTACTTTGCACTCGCGAATACTTTGCGATGTTCAATTTCGGAGGTATGCTAGCTCCTACTTATAACTTGTAACAATGTTAATTATTCTTATGCCTCAACGCAGGCTCTCGCGTCCACAGCGTATATTAAGACTTATAAAACTTGTAAAATGTTAATTTCTGAACGCTCAGGGCACGGGCTTTCGCCTTTGACGATGCCCCAAAGTATACTTATAGAACTTGTAAAAATCTCCGTATTGTCCGAAGGCTCGCGGCACGGGCTACCGCCGCTGATGTTGCCCCAGAGTAGACTAATAGAACTTGTAAAAATCACCGTATTGTCTGAAGGCTCGCGGCACGGGCTACCGCCGCTGTCGTGGCCCCAGAGTAGACTAACTTCGCTGTGTTTCAATCCATTATTTATACGATTTCTCTTAAAGGGACGTGGAGTAGGGGGTTCTCAGAATTTATTTCCAAAATAATACTCACATGAATATGTGAACTAGCTCCTCAGAACGTCCTCATTCCCAATGTCTCAATGACTCCTTCATATTCAAAATTCGATCGTAGGATCGTTAGATAATGAGCTCCGTAATTTGCTTCATTGTCCCTCAATTTCGGCGGGATTTGATCGCGTCTAGCGTCTCTCACTGCCATTGGTCGTTTCAAATCCACCCCCTGATTTCATTTTAATTCTGGCAAAAATCACAGAATAATCCGATTTAAATTTTGATGATATTTCTGAGAGGCTGGGATCATCTCCTATACGATGGTATAACTCCTGTCTCTGTATCCTAATTGCTGCTCTAATTCCTTTCAAATGGGCGGGGTTTATTTGGTAGGTAATCGTTGAGTTTTCTGCATTTGCCCGCGCAGTTGAACGACCTTCGCGCGTTGTCTGGCACATTTGGTGTCCAGATGTGGATTTTCTCTTTCCTGCCACCTTTGTTCGCGCTAGGAGAAAGCTCCTTCAAGTCACGTACGAACCGTCCTTTTGTCCTTCTAGTTTCACAAGCAACTTCCATTCTCACATCGGCTTTGAGACATGACTTAAATTTTGTTGGAATAATATGTGGACTTAATGCTATCAGATATGCATAAAGGTCACAATACATGTTCATTATGTTGAAAGAATGTTTATTTCCAAACCAACTTCTTTTTTACTATAGTTTGCCGATAAGGTATCAAACAACTTAACTACTGACGTTGGGTCATTTCGGACTTTGCGCAAAAGCAAAATACCCACAACGCGTTGTGGGCAAGCCTCGTTGTCCACAACGCGCCGTGGGTATTTTTGCATTGCTCAATATCCGAAGTGAAGTTTACATCGGTCTTTGAGCAAACAGGATTACCCACAACGCGACGTGGGCATTCCGTTTCGGCCAATGAGCGAATTCGGCCTTTGAGCGTAACATATACATACATGTTTGTCTGTTATTTATACAAATCTACACCGTTTCACCGATCTGAACCAAAATTTGTATACTTACCCTGTGGAATCCAGCGGGTAACACTGTCCACTTTAAATTTCGGACAGACCACTCCATTCCCTGCATTTAGGCCCTTTTGTACAAATTTACACCGTTTCACCGATTTAATAACTTGACGGTCATATTGTCGCTAGGCAACAACGACTAGCACTATATCATGATAGTCAACGCCGCACCATTAATGGACAGGTTGTCACTAGGCAACAACGATTTACTCTGTATCATGATAGACCGGTAAAATTTGCTAAAGGACTCATGGGAACACTGACCGATTGACAATCAAGGAGTGTATTGGACTGTAGTATTCTCTACGCTATCGTATGCACGGTTAATAAGCATATTAGCAAAATGTAATCTAATGCTATCCTGTCAGAGAAACATAGTGGCAAACATTTTTACATTCTCCTATCACCATTTTGCAGTTTACATGTGTAGATAGTTGTTATTTCATTTGCGGGGCTTAGACATCGTGATCATTTTGCCCCGTGTACTTGGGTGTGTGTGTAGAATTTTTGTGATAACCTGCGTTATTGTGATTGTTGCACTAGCATGTGTAAATTGGAGATAGGATTTGGTATTTGAAGCCATTTCTCAGTGTTGCTCAAGGATTTATTGGACTGTAGTATTCTCTATGCTATCGTATACCCTGCGGGTAACACTATCTACTTTAAATTTTGGACAGACCACTCCATTCCCTGCATTTAGGCCCTTTGTCTCAAATCTACACCGTTTCTCCGATATCAACCAAAATTTGTATACCTAGCCTTTGGGACTCTGAGAGTAACACTGTCTACATGTAATTTTGGACAGACCACTCCATTCTCTGCATTTAGGCCCTTTGGCACAAATCTACTCCGTTTCACCGTTCTGAATCAAAATTTATATAATTACCCTTTGGAACCATGCGAGTAACACTGTCTACATGAAATTTTGGACAGACCACTCCATTCCCTGCATTTAGGCCCTTTGACTAAAATCTACACCGTTTCACCGATCTGAACCAAAATTTAAACACTTCCCCCATTGGAACTCGACGAGTAACACTGTCTGCATGAAATTTCGGACAGACCATTCCATTCCCTGCATTTAGGCCCTTTGGCACAAATCTACAACGTTTCACCGATCTGAACGAAATTTTGTATACTTACCCTTTGGAACCCTGTGGGTAACAATGTCCACTTGAATTTTCTGACAGACCACTCCATTCCCTGATTTAGACCATTTAGCACACATCTTCACCGTTTCATCTAATTGCACCAAAATTTACATACTTACCCCCTTGAAACCCTACTGGTACCACTGTCCACTTGATAGTTTGAACAACCCTCTCCATTCCCTACATTCAGAAAACAGACAAAATGAACTTGAAAACCACGTTTTTAGACCCTAGAACATGTCCGTGGCAGTGCACCTCTAAGAATATTTTAATAAGTCTATTGTTGGCTGGTAATTCGGGCTGCATCACGTCGCCCCTACCAGTGTTCTGGTGCAGTATTGCGAAATTAGTTAAATCTTGCGCTGCTTATAAATTGCAGTCACGAGGAATAATTAGTGCAAAAAGATTTCTTAGGCCCCTTAAAACAGTTGTCATTTTGAATATTGTGCCTCTGTATAAGTGCGATGGTCTTGGTGTAGTACATTGAGGTTATCAGCTGCAATAAGTGATGGTGCTCTCAACTTTACTTTCATTTATTCCGATCCTTATCCTTCAGCGCTACGTGGCGATAAATGACACTATTGCTTCCTCAGGAGCTTGGGACAGCCGAAGTTTTCCAAGTGCTCTGATTATTTTCCTACGGAGCAATGGGACAAAAGACGACACTATTGGTCTCTATTTTACTAACAGCCAATGAGATATAGGCCCTAGGCAGTGCCTCTTATTTAACTTACTCCTCTTTCTGATGATATTTTTAAATTCGTTTGTAAATTACATGTGTCAGTACTGTAGTTAGTAAACAGCCATTTCCTTATTCATTTTTATCATTATCATTACGGAAAAATGACCTGAATGTTACGTCCATTATACTGTACTACTTATCACCACCACAAAAAGTTATATTCTTTCTTTCTGTTAGTTTAAATATCATTTTGCCAGTTCTGTAGTAGTATTCATTATCATCCATAAAACAAATGAATCCACCGGGCGAAGCCGGGCACTACTGCTAGTTAGTTATTCTCATCTCATCTTTCACTATCATCCAAACCATTAGGGGCCGATAACCTAGATGTTAGGCCCCTTAAAACAACAATTATCATCAACATCAACATCAATCTACCATCCATCCTATGATACAGAGCACTTGGCACTCACAAGACGGAAGAGGAAGAAGCAGTAATGCACTATCACCTCACTTTCTTACTTCAAGGCTCATCTCTATCGCTTGAGGCGCCGTGCCTGGTGTCTAGACATCTTGATGTGAGGCACGATAATTCATGTGGACATTAAACAGCTATAAACTCGTATTGGCTCATGAGCTCATTGATGGTGACTGCTTGATATTCCTAGCGTTGACACTTGACTTCGTTTTATAGACCTTGCAAGCATGTCCCTCACATCAGTACATGCTTTCAAACAGTTTCCCAATTAATAATCTCGGAAGTTAGTGTACACCTTGCAGCAATAGAAATTGTTTTATCTGTTGAGTAAGATTTGAAATGTATTCGCAGTCGAGATACCAACTCGTATCTTCTGTTGTCCGGGCAATGGTGTTAAGCCATTTACACATATGCTCCAACCATTGGCGTAACTAGGATTTGCTTCCGGAGGGGGATGAGTGGAGTCAAATCTGAAGTAATAAGCCATGAAGAGCGTTTTACGGGGCCTATATCTTTTACTAGCAGTAGTGCCCGGCTTCGCCCGGTGGATTTTTTTGTTTTATGGATGATAATGAATACTACTACAGAATTGGCACATGATACTTAAACAAACAGTTTTTTTAATATAACTGTTGGTGTTGTTGTTGGTGGTGGTGGTGGTTGTGGTTGTAGTGGGGGTGATAAGTAGTACAGTATAATGGACGTAACATTTAGGTAATTTTCCCGTAATTAAAATAATGAATCGGGAAACGGCTATTTACTAACTACAGTACTGACACATGTAATTTACAAACGAATTGAAAAATATGATTAGAAAGAGGAGTATGTGAAATAAAAGACACTGCCTAGGGCCTATATCTCATTGGCTGTTAGAAATGTAGACACCAATAGTGTCGTCTTTTGTCCCATAGCGCCGTAGGAAAATAATCAGAACACTTTGGAAAACTTTGCCTGTCCCGAGCTCCTGAGGTAGCAATAGTATCAATTATCGCCACATAGCGCTCAACGATAAGGTTCGGAATAAATGAAGGTAAATTTGAATGTACTAACGCTTATTGCAGCTGATACCCTCAATACTGCACCAACTCCATTGCACTTATACAGAGGCATACTATTTTCATGATGATAACTGTTTTAAGGGGCCTAAGAAATCTTTTTGCACTAATTACTCCGCAAGACTGCAATTTATAAGCAGCGCAAGATTTAACTATTTTCGCAATTCTGCACCAGAACACTGGTAGGGGCGACGTGATGCAGCCCGAATTGCCAGTCAACAATAGACTTAATAAAATACTCTTACAGATACACTACTGCGGACAAGAATGGTTCTAGGGACTTAATACGTGGTTTTCAAGTTCATTTTGTCTGTTATTCTAAATGTAGGGAATGGAGAGCGTTGTCCGAAATATCAAGTGGACTGTGTTACCAGCAGGGTTTCAAAGTGTATGTAAAATTTGGTGCAATTAGGAGAAACGGTGTAGATTTGTGCCAAAGGGCCTAAACGCAGGGAAAGGAGTGGTCTGTCTGAAATTCCATGTAGACAGTGTTACTCGTCGGGTTCCGAAGGGTATACGAAATGTGGTTCAGATCGGTGAAATGGTGTAAATTTGTGCCAAAGGGCCTAAATGCATGGAATGGAGTGGTCTGACCGAAATTTCATGTGAACAGTGTTACTCGCAGGGTTCCAAAGGGCAAGTATACAAATTTTGGTTCAGATCGGTGAAATGGTGTATTTTATGCCAAAGGGCCTAAATGCAGGGAATTGAGGGTCTGTCCGAAGTTTAAAGTGTACAGTGTTACCCGCAGTGTTTCAAAGGGTACGTATACAAACTTTGATTCAGATTGGCGAAACGGTGAAACGCCAGCGCACGCGGATAAAGCAGTTCGGGAGCGCTTGTTCTTCCGACTTACTGAACAAAAATCAATCTTTAAGGTTATCTGAGATGTGTAGCCTAATGCTACCTTGCCTAAACTATTCCTCTTGAATCTGGCTACCAAATACATAAAGAATGTTTCCAATAGGACTGGTAGTTCCAGAGATTGGCGCGTTTAAACTCACAAACAAACAAACTCTTCAGCTTTATTAGGCTATGTAAGTATAGATAGGACACAACTATTTTTTTTCTAATGTTGTCTTTTGTTTCTTTGTTTTCTCTCTCTCTCTTCCTTTATGGTTAGGTTATGTATCATTGTTTGCTATGCTTGTTGTTTTGCTTTTTGCTTTTTTTTGTTTGTTTTTGGCTTGTTTTTGCTTTTCTTTTTAGGCTTCGTGTTTGTTTTTATTCGCTGTGCTTTTTTTTGCATTTTTGTTTTTGGCTTGCCTTTGCTTATAATTTTCTTTGTGCTTTTGTTTAACGTTTTGTGTTTGATGTTTTTGCTGTGCTTTTTGTTTTACTTTTTGCTTTGTTTGTTGTTTTTGGCTGTTTTTTTAGGTTTCGTGCATTTTGTTCGTTGCTCTGTTTTTTGTTTTGTTTTTTTGCTTTGTGTTTTTGTTTTTAACTTTCTTTTGCTTTTAATTTTGCATTATGTTTTTGTTTTAGGTTTCGTGATTGATGTTTTTTGCTGTGTTTTTTGTTTTGCCTTTTGCTTTTTTTGTTTGGCTTTTTTTTAGGTTTCATATTTGTTGTTCTTTGCTGTGTCCGTTGTATTGTTTCTTGCTTTGTGTTTTTGTTTTTGGCTGGAGTTTAGTTTTAATTTTGCTTTTTGTTTTTGTTTTATATTTCGTGTGTGATGTTTTTTTGCTGTGTATTTTGTTTTACTTTTTACTTTCTGTTTTTGTTTCTGGCTTGTTTATGCATTTAATTTTGCTTTGTGTTTTTGTTTTACGTTACGTGTTAGATTTTTAATTTGGAATTTGTTTTTGCTTTTAGCTTTATGTTTTTGTTCATAGTTTGATTTTGCTATTAATTTTGCTTTGTGTATTTGTTTTAGAATTAGTGTGTGTTGTTTTCTGTATTAGATTTTATTTTTGCTTTATGTGGATGGAGGGAATGAGACATAATCAATGAAAACAAAACTCCATGTTTTCATTTTTTAAATCGACACCACTGGCTCCGACGACGATCATTTTTCAAGGGGCGTTTCGAAGCTAATGCTTTCGTTGATAATGTGCGGGGAGGGGGTTAAACGAAATTATTACGTAATCACTTAACAGATAACAAAAATATTAACTCATCTTACGCTTTACGCGGCTTTCCAGCCACGCTGTCGGAAGGCGCGGGCGAAGCCACCGTGCAGTGGAACGTAGTGGTATTTCCCTGGTCACTTTTGTTTTACTTATAAGAGTAACAGAAGGCATACCTTGTAACTATATTCAAGTTGTCCGGGCTTGTAAGCTGTGGTCCAGGCAGGATGTTATTTACGGAAGTTTCAGAGGAAACTGCGTCCGGCATTATCAAGGGTTCACTCCTTTAGTTAGTAAACAGGATGAGGAAGGAAACAGCCGTGGCCTGTCATAAGATACCGTCCCAGCATTTGACTGGAGTGGGGTGCTAGGCATTTGGATGCGTCTCAAATAGCCTCTCCAATTCCAAATGTCAACCTCACCTTCTCGCGGTGCACCCTGTTACCACAGACGAGGCTCTGGCGACCGAGTATATGGCGGGATAACCACATAATGATGCAGTAAATGGCATCATTTCCACCCACAACATCTTGGGAGGGAGCAAGTGCCAAGGCTTAAAGGTGGCAGCCCCACCATGGCACTCGGCATATGTGGGCTAATAACTCGCAGTTGCTTTAAAAAAACACATATTAAAGAAAGTAAGAAAAGCAGCCGGACGGATCCTACGATGACGACCTTTGGCTTGAAAAAGGACAGAACTCAAGCAAGATCTTGGCTCAAAATAGGATAAGTTGGCGCTGCTTTGTAGAAGCCCTATGCTCTGCAAAAGAGTAAAAGGACATAAGTCAAGTAAGTCATTTGACTGGTGTTGAAAATAGGGAAACCAGCAGATACAACTGGGGATGGTGACAGGCTGATAGTCCAGGCGACCGCTAACTTGGGTCTAGTTAAGGGAGGGTACTGGAAGGGATTTTGGAAGGAAGTCGGACGTGGATCTGTTGAAATGAACCGTCCCGACATTTGCCCGGGGGAGAGATTGGAAAAGGGCGGCCTCGGTGGCCTATTTGGTAGCATGCTGAGCTTCAATGCCCAAGATCGCGGGTTCAAACCCAGCGGAAGTCGTCGGTTTTTTAAGAGCGTTAAAAATCCCTCAGTATGCCTTCCTTCGGAGAGGAAGTAAAGCTGGCGGTCCCATGTTAAAGTCTTATGGTATGTATAAGAACCTTCCACTAACTACAATTGTGTGAAGCTAAAAGTTAGATTTGATTGAAGCTCTATTAAGTTCCAACGTTCCAGTTGCGGTGGCATCTAGTAGCCAAGTTCCCAGCTAGGTGTCGTTGACGGTAGTATTTGGTAGCAAAAGTAGTAACTACTTGAATTGATCGTCTGCAGTCCTTACCTGAATCGCAGATAACACACACTAATACAGTCATCACATTAACACCGGTTGTCAGACAGATTCTGCACACACCCAAAGTACACGGGGCTACATGACCCCCTTGTTGCAGTCCCTAAACTGAGGAAACACCCAACCAACCAACATACCAACCAACCAACCAACCAACCGAAATTGGGAAACCACCGAAAACCATATTCAGGACGGCAAAGGTGGCATATGAACCAACGCACTCCCTATATCAGTGAGGCAGGAGGAAGTGCGTTAGCGTTCTCGGTCACCACAGCCGATTAAATACATACATAAACAAACAAATAAATAAATAAATTAATGTTGTTTATTGCTTATTCTTTATTATGCTAGACAGATAGACCGACAGACAGATAGATAGACAGATATATAGATAGACAGACAGATAGATAGATAGATAGACAGATAGATAGATAGACAGAGAGACAGATATATATATATATAGACAGACAGACAGATAGATAGATATATAGATTGACAGCCAGATAGACAGATAGATATATAGATAGACAGATATATATATAGATAGACAGGGAGATAGACAGATAGATATGTAGATAGACAGATAGATAGACAGACAGACAGATAGACAGATAGGTAGACAGACAGACAGATAGACAGATAGACAGACAGACTGATAGACAGATATATATATATAGATAGACAGATAGATAGACATATAGACAGATATATAGATAGACTGATTGATAGACATACAGACAGATATATAGATAGATAGACAGACAGACAGATAGGTATATAGATATACATACAGACATACGTATAGATATATAGATAGACGGATATATAGATAGATAGACAGATAGATATATAGATAGACAGACAGATAGACAGAGAGACAGATATACAGACAGATAGATATATAGATAGACAGACGGATAGATAGACAGATAGATGGATGGATGGATGAATGAATGAATGAATGAATATATCTCTACTTAGTATAAAACAAAGTCCCCGATTCTTGGATGTTACGGGTAAACTAGAGAACCACTGGATGGATTTTGATGCGGTTTTCACCATTCTGTAAGGGATATCTCGAGGATGAATTCTGTAGAAAATAATTTATTTATGATCAAAGGAAGCCGAGCAGTATCGATTTCAGTGGAAAAGTCGAAAAGTAACCTAGCGTACGAGCGCTTTGTAAGCTTACGCTGGGCAAACCGTTAAAAATATCTGAATTCTATGAGTCTAAGAATTGTTCAGCATGAAAAGTTCTACAAAAAAGTCCGCGAGAGCATATGTCTATCTTCAATACATCTCCCACTATAAGTGTTTTTACGTTTTAATTTCTTCCAACCATGTCCATTCAACTACTGAGGCGACAGTTTACGAGCTAGCTAAGGGCGAGTCTATCATCCCTGTTACAGCCTAGCTAGCGCGCGAACCTATTGCCTCAGATATAGCCAGCAGCAAACCGTCGAGTCGTGTTGAGTTGAGACTTCTGAGAAGGTTGGTTGTGTTTGGAGTTTCCCTGGAAGTGCAACTCGGGTTTTCTTAATTTCGCCTATGAAGCACAGTCAAGTTAAGATTGGACGGAAGGGGGATTTGAGTTTCATTCACCTCGCCATTCCCTGGAAGTGCGACTCTCATTTCGCCTGCGAACTTTTTGTTCCGCAAAATTCACAGTAAATTTAAGATTGGATGGAAGGGGGATTATATTATATTAAATTATACTGATTGGCGTATAATCTCTACTTAGTATAAAACAAAGTCCCCGATTCTTGGATGTTACGGGTAATCTCTAGAACCACTGCATGGATTTTGATGCGGTTTACACTATTCTGTAAAGGATACCTCGAGGAAGGTTTCTGTAGAAATTAATTTATTTATGATCAAAGGAAGCCAAGCAGTAACGATTTCAGAGAAAAAGCCGAAAAAGAAATCCTGACGTCCGTGCGCTTTTTAAGCTTACGCTGGGCAAACCGTTATAAATATCAATATACAATGAGTGTAAGAATTGTTCAGCATGAAAAGTTCTACAAAAACGAACGCGAGAGCACATCTCTATATTCAATATATCGTCCACTATAAGTGTTTTTAGATTGGACGGAAGGGGGGATTTGTGTTTCATGCACCTCGCCATTCTTAAATTACGTCTGACAAGAATTCGTTGCACATGCATCTCCATGATAATATAGTTAATAGTCCAGTCAGTGATTTTAACCCATCATGCCGAGACGTAAAACGGATATAGATCGTAGTTCATTGACATCGTAAAGAAGCGCTTTTCACGTAATGCATTCACAACTGTTCCCGGGCGAAGCCGGGCTGGGTTGCTAGTATATTAATAACTCGATCCTACCACCCGTTGCCTTATTGCTCGGTGTTTTTTGGTCTGCATTAGAAGTAAACATGAGGACGGCCAATGGAGGAGACAATTTCCTCCTGTAAGATGCACAGTATAAGCGATCTAAGAGCCGCGCTTCAAGTACACTTCCGTCTCATAATGGTTACTTTGATAACGTCACCCAACCATATTTAGCTTTACAACTTGTAATGCAGTTTCCAGCTTCCTGAGCACCATGCTAGTCTGGGGCCACGGTTGTGGGAGTCACTCAGATAATTAATCATTTGCTTTCAATTGATTGCGGCAAACCGGCTCGTGAAAACAGTTTATTAATCTCAGCTTGTTCTCACGGACCAACGCTAATTACAGAATTAATTTGCAATCTACCTTCTCGCTCATGACGCTAATGGAGAGCAGTTTTCAGCGCAGTCAGGCAACTCAATAACGCTTCAGTTCTCACATTTCCCTTACAATGACGTCGATCTAGTACTATCCTCATTCATTGAAAATTACGACGAAGGGAGCAAAAATCAACTCACAAGTCTTTATTCAAATTTTCAGATCAAGCATTAACCAATACAGTACTTGTATAAGGGAGCCGGGAAGTGTGAAATGACATAAAATTGTTGCTTCCAATATTTGACCGTGTATATCACAAAGTTACACCTATGGTTTCTATGTGTGGTGGTAAAATTATTTAAATATCATCATTGGTTGTTGAAGACCAGACTGAGAACTACTAATATCCTTACTGAAAATTTAAGAATGAAATTATGATCCACAAAAAATAATAAAAATAATGTCTTTCCGATTTAAACATATCAGGGCAACAGTTTTCCTACAGAGACTCAAGATATGTTACAACAATATGTGTGTAAAATCTCTTGAATGTTTGTCTAGTAGTTTTTGGAAACATTTATTTAACACTTTCCTTGATTTTTTTTGACAACCACAAGCTACAAAAAGCTGAAACTCTGAAAATATAATTTCAGAAGTATTGTTTACACATCAGGATCATTTTAACCCGTTGAGTGCATCGCCCGTCTATACACGGTGCACAAGAACCTTTTGATTTTCATATTCCCCATTCGCTTTGGAGTGCCGAGTCCATCTCTGGCATATTCTGTCATCTGTTGGACATTATGTAGTACTGCTTGAGTTCTAACGGAGCATTTTGTAGACGTCTGTCATCTACAGCTGGAGTACATCGGAAAAAAAACAACAAGTTGTTCCATGAAGACCTAAATAGCTTATTTTCATATCCTACTTATGTTAATTGCCTCTATAAACACACAACATTTCAGTGTGATTGCTGTAATAGATTCGTAGATATTGAGAACCGTCTAAATATTTCGGGTAGTCGCCATGTTGGATTATTATCTATGTAGGGTTTAGAGTTATGCACTATTACATGGAGACCATTGCGTAGATGTATTATTCAAACTCCAATAGCACAAGAAATAAAACCGAGATTTTAAAATTTCGGACAGCCGCCATCTTGTAGATATGAAAACAATTGAAATAAATTAGATGTCAGTGAATTAAATTTTGTATAAGGATTTACCGTACCAAGTTTCACAGCGCTCGGATGGTGAAATCGCGAGGAACGTCCTTTCAAAACTTGCCTCTCTCAAGCGCACAGAACTTGTGCAAAAATCAGTGCTTCAAAACACAAAATAATCACCTCTGGGAAAGAATCGTGGCTGTGTTGGAACTGTTCTTTACCCCAGTTCTCTAACTCATTTTTTAATACATCGACACAGAGTGCAAATAGTGTAGATAGTGACGTAACACCATTGGATGGCAAGGCATTGTCCATTTTTTCCTTCAATGCCCGAAGTGTAACATGTCCCTCCAAACAACCGGACCTGCGTTCTTCTCTCACAGGACTTAATCCGTCAATTGTGTGTGTACAAGCACCACCCCACCTCACCCCTTCAATCGACATGAAATTACCATATCAAAAATTAATAATTTATAACAAACAGAAACAGGCCTAATTAAATTACTCGCTAGGTCAGCTGAATTCACAGCTAACAAGAAGTTCCGTGACGAACTAAAGAGCCTACTTTTCTTAAAATTTAAGATTCATGCCAATGATTAATCTACTGTGTATGGATCTATCTAGAATAATGAAATTAAATTAGTAATATAGAAATTTCTATTTAGTTCGAAATACTGTATACCTGGCATAATGTAGCCTAATAGAGAACTACAGTTGGCAGCCCTGGTGACTGAATATATTCTTAGTTCCATCTCTTAAGGTACAGAATACAAAATTTGGTTGAATTCCAATGGATAGCATGGACGTTACATGCAGTTAAACATTGGATCCAACAGCGCGCGTAAAATCATGTTGGCAACTATGAAATACATGTATTGATCAGAAATAATCTGAAATAATATGATCTATTGTTGTGTCAATTTTGAATTAAATCCATTAGTTAGTAGTTACATGCATTTTAAAATTGGACCTGTCAGCAGGCTTAGAATCGTGTTGGCAGCACTGGCGTAGGCCTATATTAGTTACCCCAAATTAATCAAGAATGCCAGGTACTATACGTGTGCAAAGTTTAGAGCTATTGGCTTGCATACTTTCTGATATATTGATATTAGGGTAACAAAATAGAGACAGTATTTATTAACAGTTGGCAGCCCTGGTTGCTCTTAAGAATACGCAGTCATATCTGTTATGGTACACATTGCACATACGAAATTAGGTTGAAATCCAATTGATAGTATAGAAGTTACATGTATTTCAAAATTGGTCCTATCAGCTGGCTTAGAATCATGTTGGTAGCACTGACGTATATAAGTTTCTCCAAATTAATATAGAATGTCAGGTAGTATACGTTTGCAAAGTTTAGGGCTGTTGGCTTGCGTACATTCAGATATATGGGTATTTGGATTAAAAAAACTGAGAGCATTTATTAACAGTTGGCAGCCCTGGTGGCTCTTAAGAATACGCTCAGTCATATCTGTTTGTTTACACATAGGACATACGAAATTTGGTTGAAATCCAATTGATAGTGTGGAAGTTATATGCATTTAAAATTTGGACCTATCAGCAAGCTTATAATCATTTTGGCAACACTGCCATGTATGGCCTCCTGGAAATTAAACTGCAATATTATTATCTATACGTGTGCCAATTTTGAAATAGCTCCCATTCATACCTTCCAGGATATCCAACATGGTGCTCAAATTTCAATCGCGATTTTTCAGCAGTTGGTAGCACTGACATCATTCTCAAATACGGCATTGAGATATTCAGGTATAGATCTTTACTCCTACCAAATTTTGTTTCGATTTCTGCAGCCGTTTAGGAGTTGATAGAGGGGTGGGGGGACACACACACACAGCCAGCCAGCCAGACAGACAGACAGACAGAAGGACAGACAGACAGACACACACACATTTGCCCGATCTCTTAGGTCTACTTTTTCCCCATTTTTGCAAAATGTGAAAAGTAGGCTAAAAACCTAGGGAGAGAATATTCCTAGTTTCATAGCATTGAGGAATATCCTGATCTAATTTAGAATAAGGGAAAAGGTGGGATGTAGCCAAGGTCAAGACCAGCTTGTTGAGAGGAAAGGCCTGAGGCGTACCCAGTAGGCCGAATTAAATTGACCCTGCCAAAGGATGGAGAAGGAAGGAGGGAATAATCCTCCTAGTAACTTCATGCAATAAATAACGTGACAAATCGAAATAAGCTAAAATGTATTGAACATTAAGATAATACAATTACAAGAGAGACCCTTCCACCACTTAATTAACTAACTGACAAATAATATGGTCTAACTAAACACAAATGAATGACTTAACCTGACATGTAAGACCAAATACAAACAATTCCTCAAAATAACGGGCGGGAGACTAAACCAGACACTTGCCCGCTTGGCAAGATTACACACTTCTACATGTATGATTAGAAATGAATTTAACTAGAATGATTCCCCTGACGACAAAACTAAAGGAATAACAACATGAAGGTAGACTCGATGCCACCTACAAAAAACAATGTTACATAAGCAACCTAAGAGCCGTTTAATACGACTAAGGCGGTCCGAAAGCCTGCTTTGACTCACCGTCTTCAGCAGCTTCTGACCAAAATCAAAACCTTTTTCCCTCCCTGAATCTAATACCAAGCAAACGCATCTGCATATCCAAAAACTTAGCAAAATATACTTATTAACTAACAATCATAATTCTAGAAATAACGGTCCAGAAACGCCATTCGACACATGGCATGTAAAATTCACAATATTGAAAGGCAGTCCGGAATGAGTTATTCAAAATGTCAGTTACCCCCAAAACAAGTGTACTTTGATACTTCCTGCGTTCCGAACCCGCCCCGAGGAACAAGTCCCCGGGGGAGTCGTTTCTCTACACGTCAAGCTTGTACCAGTCTCAGTTTAGAAGTTTTCTCATTACACTCTTGGTAACGCGTTCAGTCAGAGGGAAGCAACCCCCTCTCCTGACCTCAGATACAGGTCGTGCCAACATAACATGGGGGGTGCAGACCACCATGACAACGACAGAGTCCATGAGAAATGTTGGTACCACAAGTGGTCCCATGACCTAAATCGTTAAGAGTTTACTCAGAAATGCTACGACGAAATGTTCCAAGGGTAGAAACTCAATCCACTAATGGGCCTTAAAGGGGTTTCTAGGTACCTATTGTTTCAGGCATGTGCGCAGTTGTGCACTTCACAACAGCGTAGAAATGTCAATCTTCTTCCAGGGTATTAACGTCTGCTCCTTCTCAGGCAACAAATGTAGGTAAAAGAGTTTTGGAAACCAATTAGCTGGTAGCAGGAGAGCCTGCGAAATATACCAGCTCGAGACTGTTGCGAAATAATTGCAGTTGAGTAAGCAAATCTTGAATGTTTCATTTTCTTCATGTAACGATTTTAAAAGTCGTTACATCCTCGCCCTCCCAAAGAAGACGATGAGGAGAGAACAGCAGTGATGGTGGTGGAGTCGCTGAGGATCTGGCAGTTGAACAGTCACCTCCGAACTCCGCCAGCAGATCTCGAATTACAACTCCTCAGGTAGAAGGATGCCATCGAACTTGGTATGGTACTGCCAACCTGGGCCCCAGGTTGGGAGCACAGGTCCCACATGAAAATTTCCCAGGCTGAAACACACCATTACTACAGCAGTATAAATTCAATTGGGTTCCCTTAGTGGGAACGGGTGGCTCCAGACTAGCACGCTAGCCTTAAGCAAGGTTATGCCATCTGAGGACAGATGAGAAATATCACACGAAGTGTAGGTGTGCCATCGAAATTCACTTAAGAGTTCTTCAAGTCACACACCGGGTGCTTGAGGTCATGAACAAGGTTCTGTGTAAGATAGGGGTTCCAGGACATAATTAAAAAATTCACTGAAGCATGAAAACCACACGAAAGGGTAACTGACCACACGAAGGACTGACATTACGCTTTTAAAGGAACTACGGTACGTTAACCACAAGAATAATCAAAACAACTTACAAGTACCCACAAAATTTGACCCAAGATACAGCAAACCAAAATTTACCCAAAACGTAACTCAAGGGAACCTACAAATTTGCCCACCAAAAATTTTAAACAATTTTCCAAAATGAATTTACTTTAACCAAACCGAAGGACCATTTCTCTGCGACTTCACGAAATCAGGACTGCACGTAACTATTCCAAAACTCGCAATGACAATTACATAAATATGCCGCACAGGGCATTCCATCAAAAACTACATTTATTATACCGCACGTGGTATGGCTCAAGAAAAATACATTACAAAATACCTACCGCACCGAAAGCATCACACAGAGCTCGTTTTGATATGCACACAAACACAAATTACATGTCTTGCTCAATTTCACATGCCCCTGAACCGCACTGCCCTCAGTGGCCTCCAAGGACAGGAGGAACAGAGACCACAACATCCTATCACACAAGCATACTAGCAGCAAGACAAACAAAATAAGGAAAAGCCACGTCACCCACATAATTCACACACATTCACACTCCTGGCACCTGGGTTGAGAACTGAACCCAAGGCCAAGGACTCGTGCAAGGTGGAGGACTGGCTCCACACAACGATTCACACTAAAATAATAAAAAAGACCCTTAATTCCATCGGACTGTCACCCCAACATTTCTCCCACTCCATAACTGCCTACGGGCACTGTTCCCGGCGACAACACAAAACATCTCCCACTCCATAACTGCCTACGGGCACTGTTTCCGGCAACAACACAAAACATAAATAACCCTAAATTCCATAGGCAACTTACGAACCAGGAAAACAGCACGGAGACTGCAGTTCGCAAACCTGACGTGAATTATAAAAACAGTATGCACTGTCATTCACGCACTACACAAATAAATATCGCCCTGTCCTTCATACGACAGGTTCTCTCCCTTACCAACGCGGGAGGAACATTTACTCTTGTGCCACCAAACCATGGCCATCAAGACGTAAATCAGCTCGGTACCTGACCTGTCCCTCCGGATCAACACACGACTCGATGGAGGGTACTTAACATCTTCCCACCAAAGGCACGCCGCCTCAGAAGATGACAGTACAACACTTTACACATAACATAGATATACATACGACACACCTGAACTATCGCTCTGGTCCAAGCACGACCCCACAGAGGGTACTTAACATCTTCCCCCACAAAGGCACGCCGCCTCAGAAGATGACAGTACAACACATTACCAAAACATAAATACACATTCGACACAAGGTAGGGCACCCACCAACGTCATCCGTACTGCCACCAAGTGTCACACACACCCTAGTGCACGCGGTTCACCTTCCAATCACACAACACAGACAACCAAAACCCTGAAAATTTCCCTAAATAGCGTTACCACTGACTACAGACATCTCTAACTCACAAAGTGTGTCATCTACCATTAATGTTCACCCTCCAAGTACCGAGTGACACATTATGACCACATTATGACCCATCACGCTTCAAAACACCACTGTCATCATACGTTCCCAAAACATTAACTTCACGAAGCTATTTAAAATCTCAAAATTCACAACCTCCTCGACTAACAGCACGTGTCTGTATCTCACCAAATGCTACCCCCAATAAAATCCCTCCCAGAATATCAACACTAAATTATTCAGAATTACAAATCACAGCAGTGACAGGTGTTATATTCCAAAAGGCACGAAGCAATTAAAATCTTCAAAATAAATCCATAAATCCAGCTCACACCAACCACATTGGAACCTCGCATACCCAAAAAACTGCCGAGCTATCAACACACAATTACTCAGAGAATTTAAATTTATTTACCACAAAAGATGACACTACTCCAGTTACCTCCCCAGACCACTGACAGACACTAAGGCTCACAATCGATCAGAAGATCTGGTGGCAACAGCCAAACTCACACACACCCAAGATGACGGGGCTACACAAAATTTTAACGAACCCAGCACTTTTCAGAGTTTAGACTACAACAGAAACGCTAGCGGTCTAACAGATCAAGGCTGCAAGTTATAAATAACTAACCAACAAATGCACTGAAGCACCCTCAAGCGAAAATCCAGAATCAAAAGATCAAAATATGCCCGAATGCCTACAACAGCTGATTGTGAAGTGAACACAACCAAACTAACGGAGTCTAAATGAAATATCATGAACCTACAACCCTTCAGAATGTGACCACAATGGAATAACCTAGCCGCCTAACAGTAAGAACTGCAAGTTACGAATAACTAACGAACCAGCCTACCCGATGTAATCCCAAACGAAGCACTGCAACCTCAAAAATCTCAAAATCAGACTAGTGAACACAGCAGCTGACATACAACGACAGCTCAGCATGCTACCGCAGGATATCTCCCTAAAAGAAGCTTTCACCAACCAAACCACAAAATCATTTTCTTACTACCAAAAATCAACAAGTATTCCCAGAGCTAGCAACTTCATCACCGGAATTCGAACACAGGACTCCAGGTTCTAACATTCATCCATCACACATCCTACTCAAACATTCCACGATAAAATGTAACCACCCATGACAATAACCCGTTATATTCAATTATGCAAATTAGCAGTCGTACAGATATCATGAACACAAACTAAGGGTATTGCGGACTCTTACCAAGGGGGCCTCCGTAGAGGTCTTTTAACCCCGACTCCCCACTGACTGAGCGGCCTCAACTACCCCCCCCCCCAAAAAAAAATTGCCTGTCACCGAGATAACGAAGTCCCATTTCTTCAGTCACTCGACTCGGGCAAATACTATATACACCCTGCCCGGAGCCAAGCAAATTGTACTCACACCCCAAATTAACTGGACTCCTGAGAGTAGATCCCGGTACGAAGCACACCTACATAATAGGTTCAATTCAAAATAGTGCCTAATACAACTAATATAAATACCAATTTAACCTTACATAATAAGACAACTAGGCCCAAATTTACTGCCACCCTAATTCAAATTGCAAATCTACATCGATTCGTTCACACATGACTCAAATTCATTCAATCAACAGGATCAAAAAAAACTTGAAGGACTACAGAAGAAAAAGAATTTGACATCAAAGGAAAACCAGTTCGATCCCTAGTCAGGGCAGCAATAAAAATCGCATCACACACACTCTTTCATCCTGAACCCTATCAACCATAGAAATACATTCATACCTCCACCTGACACACAGGCTCCCTTCCCTGAACAATTCTAAATTCCCCATTTACACCAGTATGTTAGTATTCGGATCGTCAAGACACTATAACGCCAACGGAGTTTCAACTCACGTGAGGACCTGATAAAACAACCCGTAGTTGTAGCCCTGAAATCACAGTTCGCCTTACATCGTAGAAAAACGTCCAAAACGCAAGACACGAATCGGGGGAAAATATTTATTTACACCCTAAATGAGATGAGGACCTGAAGGTGAATGCCTCCCAGAACAAGCCCACTTAGTAAGTCACTCGACGAAACACACACTAAGATACTGAATATTAAAGCAATCACAAATACTTGACCAATTTAGATGACAACCTAACCTTAAAATCCCATGTCACAACAAGACAATTTACTCTTCCCCCAATTACTAAGCAAACTTAAACATCAATCAAACATACATAAACACTCACCTGATTCATTTATACTGAATAGCCCACACGCAATCCGACACTTACAACATTCAAAACACAGCTACAACGCACACATATAGACAGCAATCCGACCATTCCCCAGAATTAATTTAACGCAGAATAAGTTGATAACACCAAATTTTAACACTCACACGGTCCAATTTAATTTGACAGAACTACCAACAGCGAAATAATTAACCCCCAGCTAAAGAAATGACGACAAAACTTGAAATGTTTGGCCTAACGAACAGCTGACAACTACCAATTATACCTCACACGTATTATGCACAGCGAATCGCAGAACTTCACATCTCCAGCCTTACGTCACTAACAATTATGAAGAACAATTACAGATTTACCCCAAGGAACCTGCTGATGATAAATCCACCCACGCAATTCACATTTTCACTTACATCAGTTATAAGATAATAAATTATCCAACTCGACGGCCATGGTTGTTCAAAATCACTACGTGATTCAACAGGCGTGCACTAAACGCACATCAAAACAGACACTAAGTTATTCTTACTGGAAATACCAAGCTCGTCAATTTCAGACTATTGTCAAGAGAATTTAAAACGTCAATAATTTAAATTTTAACAAAACGACTTCCAATCAGACAACCATTTTATTATTTCCAAACACGTGACACAATTAAGTCAAAACAACACTTCCCGAGGTGTTCTTTTAGCACAGGCGCAGTAAAATTGAGCTGGACTATTACTCACTAGAAACAGAATGAATTTACAACCACTCCAAAACCATACAAACAGCATATCAAAACTCACCACGTGCGAAATTCTTTCAGCAGGTCGATCAATCAATCTGGCAACGCAGCTCCGCCATTATTATCTCAGCAGTCCTGAATTTCGTTCAGCGCACTCTGACTGTCAATTACAGTACTCGTAATTTCAGCTCCTCACAGCTGACGACTGAATTACGCAATTGGTCTCGGTGTACACAGCAAGTTATTTTACATGAAATCAAATCACAACAGATATTAGGTTCTTCTCTAATTACTAGCCTACCTATTGGAAAGAACAAAAATTCGTAAGGAGGACCCAATCTACGTTAATTACTGATTTTAAAATTTTATTAATTACTGCAATCAGTCAGCAGGAAAGATTATTTGCTAATGGCAAGATCACAGAAACAACCACGCTCTGCTACCACTGTACAAGCACCACCCCACCTCACCCCTTCAATCGACATGAAATTACCATATCAAAATTTATAATTTATAACACACAGAAACAGGCCTAATTAAATTACTCGCTAGGTCAGCTGAATTCACAGCTAAAAACCTAGGGAGAGAATATTCCTAGTTTCATAGCATTGAGGAATACCCGGATCTGATTTAGAATAAGGGAAAAGGTGGGATGTAGCCAAGGTCAAGACCAGCTTGTTGAGAGGAAAGGCCTGAGGCGTACCCAGTCCAGTAGGCCGAATTAAATTGACCCTGCCAAAGGATGGAGAAGGAAGGAAGGAATAATCCTCCAAGTAACTTCATGCAATAAATAACGTGACAAATCGAAATAAGCTAAAATGTATTGAACATTAAGATAATACAATTACAAGAGAGACCCTTCCACCACTTAATTAACTAACTGACAAATAATATGGTCTAACTAAACACAAATGAATGACTTAACCTGACATGTAAGACCAAATACAAACAATTCCTCAAAATAACGGGCGGGAGACTAAACCAGACACTTGCCCGCTTGGCAAGATTACACACTTCTACATGTATGATTAGAAATGAATTTAACTAGAATGATTCCCCTGACGACAAAACTAAAGGAATAACAACATGAAGGTAGACTCGATGCCACCTACAAAAAACAATGTTACATAAGCAACTTAAGAGCCGTTTAATACGACTAAGGCGGTCCGAAAGCCTGCTTTGACTTACCGTCTTCAGCAGCCTTTCTGACCAAAATCAAAACCTTTTTCCCTCCCTGAATCTAATACCAAGCAAACGCATCTGCATATCCAAAAACTTAGCAAAATATACTTATTAACTAACAATCATAATTCTAGAAATAACAGCCCAGAAACGCCATTCGACACATGGCATGTAAAATTCACAATATTGAAAGGCAGTCCGGAATGAGTTATTCAAAATGTCAGTTACCCCCAAAACAAGTGTACTTTGATACTTCCTGCGTTCCGAACCCGCCCCGAGGAACAAGTCCCCGGGGGAGTCGTTTCTCTACACGTCAAGCTTGTACCAGTCTCAGTTTAGAAGTTTTCTCATTACACTCTTGGTAACGCGTTCAGTCAGAGGGAAGCAACCCCCTCTCCTGACCTCAGATACAGGTCGTGCCAACATAACATGGGGGGTGCAGACCACCATGACAACGACAGAGTCCATGAGAAATGTTGGTACCACAAGTGGTCCCATGATCTAAATCGTTAAGAGTTTACTCAGAAATGCTACGACGAAATGTTCCAAGGGTAGAAACTCAATCCACTAATGTGCCTTAAAGGTGTTTCTAGGAACCTATTATTTCAGGCAAGTGCGCAGTTGTGCACTTCACAACAGCGTAGAAATGTCAATCTTCTCCCAGGGTATTAACGTCAGCTCCTTCTCAGGCAACAAATGTAGGTAAAAGAGTTTTGGAAACCAATTAGCTGGTAGCAGGAGAGCCTGAGAAATATACCAGCTCGAGACTGTTGCGAAATAATTGCAGTTGTGTAAGCAAATCTTGAATGTTTCATTTTCTTCATGTAACGATTTTAAAAGCCGTTACAGTGTGTTCAGGGGAGACATGGCTGAAAAATTCCACTAACGACCCGGAAATATTTCTGGTAACATACACCATGTTCCGCAAAGGTCGAACCTGGACATCAGGGGGAGGGGTACTAATATACATGAAACCTGAGTTAAGGCCTGTTCGCCAACGGTAGCTTGAAACTGATACTGAGGCTGTGTGGGTGGAATTCACGTGTGCGAACAATACATTTCTCATAGGCTCTGTATACCGTGCTCCAAATTCAACTCGGCACATCAATGATGAACTTTTGGAGTCCCTCCGTCGTGTACAATACATCCAGCACAAATACAAGGCCATTTACATAACAGGCGATTTTAATTTAGAATTGACTGACAAAACTCTCCTCCCACTCCCAAGGATCCCATTGCTAATGAATTCCTTACCGCATTCTACGATTTATTCCTTGACCAATTAATAACCGAAGCAACTCGAATCACACGCTCCACAATAGACCTATTCCTCACAAGCCTTCCTTCCTCCGTACAGAAAGCTGAAGTCATACCCGGTTTCAGTGATCACGCAGCCATCTTTACCACATTGCATTACAACAAACCACGCAGCAAGAGGACAGTGCGGACAGTATACAATATTACAAAAGGGCAAACTGGAAACTGCTATCATCTTTATTCCTCAAACACTTTCCCACCCATTTATTCTGGACACCAGTGACATCAACTCAGTGTGGCACACCTGGCGAAATTGCTTTTTTGAATGTGTGAATATAGCTATACCGAAAATAACCATTAGTGGGAAGAAAAATTCTCCTTGGGTGACGAAGGAAGTCATTAAAATGATTAAGAAAAGAAACGTTGTATACAAGAAATGGAAAAGTTGCTCAACTGACATCATGTGGGAAAAATACAAGAAGATCAGGAACCAAACAAAGAAATTAATTCGCGAAACATTCGAGAATTATATTCACAAAATAAGCAGCACCAGTGAAATGTGGAAATTCTTGTCAGAAGACGTGGTACCGCTGCGCCAGTCTCATTTCACTGTAACGGTACATTCCTCAGTGCACCCCAAGATATTGCAACAGCGTTCAGTGACAGTTTCAAGCAGAACTTTTCTAAGCCGGATATGACCATGAACCTGCTTCTGCCAAGGTCATCACTTCCACCCTTCCCACTCTCCAACCTGTATTTCACAACAACTGAGGTGACTCAGAGCCTAAGGAAGATTAGACCACATGCGGCGACCGGCCCAGATGATGTTCCCGGATGGATCCTGCTGCAGTGTGCGGAAGCATTAGCGCCCTCTCAGTGTGCGTTATTCAACCTGTCTATCAACCAAGGTTCTGTGCCGTGTGGGTGGAAATGTGCTAACGTGGTGCCAATCTATAAGCAAGGTGACAGAGAAGATGTTGCAAATTACAGATCGGTGTGTCTAACATCTATAATTTGTAAATGTATGGAGTGGCTATTAGCAAACAGTGTGCTGGAAATCCTACGGGAGAACAATCTGCTCGACCCAAATCAGCATGGTTTTCTTCCGGGTCGTTCTTGCACTACTCTATTGACAACATTCATTGATGAGTTTCAGTTCTACTTGAAGCAGCCAGAAGTGAAACAAGTGGACTGTATTGCACTGGATTGGGCTAAGGTCTTCGATCAAGTGTCTCATGAAAGACTTTTGTTAAAGCTACAGCAGCTTAACATACGGGGTAGCTTACTTGCATGGGTGAGGTCTTTCCTAGAGGGTCGAACGCAGTGTGTGGTGTACGGAGGAGCTCGATCACAGGCTGCTCAAGTTACTTCTGGAGTGATTCAGGGCTCTGTGATCGGACCTCTTCTCTTCACTATATATGTGCTCGATCTTCCTGGCTGTGTCACCTCATCAATGTCACTATATGCAGATGCCACCGTGCTATACAGGTGCATTAAAAGTGAAGAAGATTCCCTCTGTCTTAAATCCGATCAGGACAACTTATCGCTGTGGTGTTCTGTGAATAATTTAAATATAAATGTACAAAAATGTAAATACATAAGAATAACCAGGTCAAAAAACCCTATTAAGAATGAATACAAAATTATGAACAGTGTCATCCCACAGTGCACAAACTTAGAGTTATTAGGGGTAACAATCTCCACCACCATGAATTGGAACATTCAAAGTGAAGAGGCAAGATGGAAGGCCACCCAAGTTCTGGGTTTCTTGTACAGAAACAAGAGAGGTTGTAAACTTAGAGCCTTCAGGACGGCTTACATATGCATGGTCCGTCCGATATTAACGTACGGCTTACCTGCTTGGCATCCCACTACAGCGGAAAACATGAACAAGCTCCAGCGTGTACAGCGCCGCGCAGAGAGGCTAATAGCTCGTTATTCCCCTTCCCCTTTGTCAACATTTCCATCTATAGAGGCAACAGCCAAACAAATTAATCTAATTTTTCTTAAAAAAGCCCTTACAGGTTCCATTAATATTGACCCTTTTTGCCGACTGTCATTGGCATATCGCTCAGTTCGAAGAGGACGAGGTGTAACTCTCGTGCCGCCCTTCGCACGTAGCAATGCTTACCTGACAGGTTTCTACGCCCGCTCTGCGCGGTTATGGAACGCGCTGCCAGGGGATGACAAGCTCTTGCCTCTTCGGAAATTCAAGCCGTACTTAAAAAGGTACATCGTATAAATAAACGTATGTACGAGTGATTGATTTTCTCGCTGAATGAATGAGTATCTGAATGGAAGGAATGAATGTATCGAGTGATTGAGGTTATGAAAGTGCGTGCGAGAGAGAGTGAGTGAACAGGAAAAATGTACTATGCCAATATTCTAAATATGTAAATACTGCAAATATCTTTGTAAAACATGTAAATATTGTTAAACAAATGTAGATGTAAGCTGTGCCTGTGAAGCATGAAATATGTATGTGGGGCTTGCCCTTTCTCACTAGGCCTTCCATACTTCTTGTACGATATATGGTAAATAAATAATAATAATAAAATAATAATAAATATCTGAATTTTGTGTCATTGCTATGTTGGATTTGTGCTCACCATGTTATTAAAAGTCCCATAGGTGAACTTATGTTCATAGCGTTTATCGACATAGAAAATTTATGTTTGATTGCTGTCATAGATTGGTAGACATTGGCACTGTTTGATGAATGTAATGTATTATTAAATAAGAAACTTTAACTCTTTTAGTAGATATTGGGAACCGTCTAAATATTTGGGATGGTCGCCATGTTGGATCTTTATGTCTGTAGCCCACAGAGTTATGAACTATTAGATGACAATTATTGCGTGGATTCATGATTGAAACGTTGACTTTGATCGCATGATCAGTACACAATAAATAAAAACTTTATTTTAAAATTTCGCCCAGCCGCCATATTAAGGTTATGTAAACAATTGAACTAAAATAGATGTCAGTGCATTGCAATATAATAAAGTTGACTGCGGTAGGATGGTTAAAACACAAGAAAAGTCTTTTTAAATGTTTCAACTTCGCTTGGCTGCCATGTTCCTTTTGTACCAAACAGGGTTTTGAAAGTCACATAGGTAAACTTCTAGTAGTGCCCTATCACCGTAAAACGTTTTAGGGTGATATCAGCGATAGTTTAAGAGATATAGCATGCCGGTGAAATATTTCGCACAACCACGATGTTGGATTGGTGAGATATAATGCAATTTGGAGGGCACGGTCGGGGTCGGACGAACTAGTACTATGTCCTTACCGAGTTTCATTGAAATCGCTCCAGCCGTTTAGATTTCATTAGAGCGACACACACACATACGCACACATGCACACACGCACGGACAATAGGTGATCTCAAAGCCTATTTTTTCATAAATGAAAATAGACTAAAATTACCAGTGAAGAGAAGTGTTGGACGGAGAAGAATATCCTGGTTAAGAATTCTCACCGGCTGGACGTCCAATACGTCCATTGAATTATACCGAGTGGCAAGTGACAGGAACTGCACAGTCAAGATGGTTGTAAACACTCGCAAGGGATAGGAACCAGAAGAAGAAGAAGAAGAAGAAGAAGAATTCCATAGAAGCCGGCGTACCGGTACCTCCCAGAGGGCAGACTATCCACACGTCCTGCACATGTGTGGCGGCAAAGTACTTTCATCTTCCCCAAGACGCTCTTGCATTGTATAAGGTCTGCTGCAAAGAATAACAGGCAATTATTCCACAGAGAAGTGTGCAGTCGTGATGCGCTTGTAGATTTCGTTAGTCTGCAGTGGCAATGCGGCGCGGCGTAGTCGTGGCGAAACTCAGTGGTGGCTCCATGCAAGCTGCTGCTTTTTGAACCTTGAATCTCACCCGGGAGACGTACAGTAGATCGTGAATCAATCAGCACAAAAATAATGTTATTTCTTAAATAGCTTATTCTCCCAGCTCGGCTTGACCCACGGACTCTGAGAGGGGTCATTCCTCTACCGTCGCAAGGACGGTGTTCGAGAGCTGAACACACTTGGTCAGCAAATACAACAGGCCGGTCATCTAGGCGACTGCTATCTTGGGTCTTATTAAGGAAGGTCAGGAAAGGGATCTGAGAAGGAAGTAGTCCGTGGAGCTGTTAAAAGGAACCGTCCCGGCATTTGCCTGGTGGTGAAAATGGGAAACCTCGAAAACCATAATGCAGTTCTGCCTCTCGATTTTGAGTGCACCCCGTTCGAGCCCTCAAACAAGATTTAAATTTATTGGTAAAGTTGGAAATCGGACCTGAACCTCAGTGGTGACAATCAAGACTGAATCACTTGTCTTGGAACCGACAGTAGTGGCTACGCTGGCTAAAGCGCTGCGTTAGGCCATGGGGCCAAGCTCTCTGTTGAATCGGTAGACGCGTGGGTTCGAGCCCCACCGTCGGCTGTCCTTGAAATGGTTTTCCGTGGTTTCCCACTTTCAACACCAGGCAAATGCTGGGACAGTACCTTCTGACAGGCCACGGCCGCTTCCTTCCTTCCACATCCTTGCCCAGTTTCATTCATCTTCATCCATTCCATCTCTCATCCCGACGCGCAGGTCGCCCACGGGCGTCGAATAGAAAGACCTGCACTCGGCCTCTCAGGAGGCCACACGCCAAAAAAAAAAACTTGTTTTGGAGCACTACTGAAGTCGTGAAAATTAATAGGCTGAAAATCAATTGCCAAAGTTCAATTTGACGTAGTTTTGAACTGCTCCAGCATCATCGAAACAGCATGATTTACTAAGTGACTTTTCGGTGATGATGGTTCATTTTATGGTTTGAGACAACGTTGTCATTCAGCCCCGTGTACTTGGATGCGTGTGTAGGATTTATCTGATAACCTGTATTATTGTGATGTTTGTAGTAATTCAAATGAGGATTGGGAAGGAGGTGGGCATCGCCTTATGTTAGGCACCATCCCGGCATTTGCCTGGATTAAAAGTGGGGAAACTACAGAAAATCACTTATTAAATAGCTGAGGTGGGAATCGAACCTTCCTATTTTCAGTTCTGCCTCACGAACCTGAGAGTACCCCGTTCCAATGCCCAGAACAGAATTAAATGTCTTGGGGGTAACAGCCAACGATGCTAGTTATTGCACCACAAAGTGGTTCTTAATGGCTGAATTATGTTCAAATTGTTCTTGTTATGTGCTATTGAATTTATGTTCTTTAAAGATGCCCCGACGCGATGATAAAAGGGTAGTCTATACCATAACCCTGACACATATTCCTCTAGGGGCATAAAATAACCTAATTAATATTCACTGGGCGAATCATGACATTAAGGATGTGTTAATTTTATAAGAATAAACATTATCAATGTGGATGCAAAACGCGATTTAATGATATTATTAATAATAATAACAACAATTTTGAGAACGTTCTTGGGCCCGGTCAAGGAACGTGGAGAGTATAGAAGACGACTCAACGATGAACTTTATCTAGATGTGGAGAAAATAACGGACACCATATGCAAAAGAAGACTCTCCTCTTATGGCCATTTAACACGAATGAGCTCCGGAAGATTGTCCAATCGAATCTGGATGTGGTTTACAGAGGTGAAGAAAGACCTACAAGAACTGCGGATATCACATGAGGACATCTTGGAACGTGACACTTTGAAGAAGAAACTTGGAGGAATACAGAGTTTTCAGACAAAACTCATATTGAAAACCGGCAAGAAGTGGACCAAAGAACGAAAAGAAGCTCACTGAGAAGAATGCGCGAACACTGGACCAATGTGAAAGAACGAGGGGAAATGCAGTTGAAGTAACGTGGTGCATAGAAGACCGAACCGAATATTAAAAAAAAAAAAAAAAAAAAGTGGAGTCCGCTGTCCTTGGGGTGAATCTGAGACTTGTTCTCAAACAAAACTGTCGCTTACAGTGACATCGGACTAGAGTGCAAGCTCTCAAAGATTGCCACGTAAGTGGAAAAAGCTGCGCACCAATGCGGTTCTCATCAGGAGGAAAAAAGAACGAAACAATAATAATAGAATCACCTGGACAAATATAAAAATGTCAATATCGAAGAACGCAAATTTAATTCATTATACCCCACCCCAGTAATCAAACCTGAGCGCCTCGGAGGAATTGGAGGAAGATCTCGTATTAAAGACGTAGATAAGCAAGAAAGTTAAATCCTTAGTCCAGTCTGCTCAGATAGAATCTGGATGAAATGAAAGTCTCGGGAGCTTTATCAGCATGCTGAAAAGATCACTGACACTTCAGGAAAAGGCGATTGAAGTTCTATGGCCATCTTCTCAGAATAAATAATGACAGGCTCACCAAAAGGATTCTCAACCTTACTCGCTGAAACAATGTCCAGAAAAACTGACTTAGTTAAATAGAAAAATACCTTCAAGAAATTGGCATCGCAGAGGAAATAGTACAAGATCGACTTCAGTTCAAAACTGTAATCAACAACCATCATTTTCTGAGAAAATGAATACCACAACCAATAATTCATGGACTGAAGAAAGAAGGAAGATTCTCAGTGCCCAGATAAAAAGATTTTGGGAGAAGAAAAAATCTACATCATCAGTTAATTTCAAACGCGTTCCACAGATGGGCATAATGACATTCTTAATAATACTACGCTAATCAATAGAAATGAAGAAACAACTATTCTAATGTTGAACATCTAAAGACTTAAAACTCAGCAATATTTTAAGTTTGTGCCGTGTCTTGTGTGGAGTTTCGCCTAGGACACGAAGCTGGCTCATCAGCGGGCTCTTGGTATCCCTGTCATGACCTCCACAGGAGTAGCTAACTGCGCGCTACCCCCTTTTTATGAAGCGCACATGCGCCTCTTTACTGCGAGAGCTAAAAGCTCAAGCAGCCTTAACCTCCCTATGAAGGCTTCCAAAAAGATAGTATATTGGCTTCGACGGCCAGTGAATTAAAACCCAGCAATTGCTGCAATTGAACCTTCATAAGGAGGTTATGGCTGCTTGAGCTTTTAGTTCTCCTAGAAGAATTGCTGAGTTTTAATTCACTGGCCGTGAGAGCCAATACACCATCTATTGAATTGTTCAATTGTTGTACATGCTTCGGCTTGGAGACTTGTAAGGATATATTATTATTATTACATCATTTTTGCCCTTATGGACAGTGTATGAAGTTGACTGTGTTCCTGTTTCCTTTGTTCCGTCCACAATGTTCCTATTTTCTTCCTTTCACTTACTAAAAATTAGGCGTTCTTAATTTTGTTTCTGAAATTTTCTCTGTTTTCTATTATTTGCTTGTTGATCCCTAATTGCTTTAAGTCGTCTTCTATTTCATGATACCAATTTGTTTTCCTTTTTGAACTGTTTACTACATCAAAGATTTTCTTTTTAAGTCGTTTATTGTTCATTCTCTGTATGTGCCCGTAGAAAGTTAGTCTGCGTTTTCTAATGATATCTGTGAGTCTGTCTGTGTGTTCATATAGCTCTTTGCTAGGTCTTTTCATCCATATCCCATCTCTGTGTACTGATCCAAATATTTTTCTCAGAATTTTACGTTCAATTTTTTCTGTTTCTATGATGCCAGATGCTCCAATTGAGGTCGTTTCTGACGTTTCTGGTGATACAACTGTTTTGTAGTGTCTAAGTTTGGCCTGTCTTGATATGCTTTTCTTATTATAATGTGACCATTTAAGTTTGTACGCTTTCTGAAGTTTTTCCGTTCGTTCTATGTTAGACACCTTGTTTGATCCTCCTATTTGTATATATTCTCCTAAGTACTTAAATTTTTCAACTCTTTGTATGGATCCATATATGGTATGCATGGTTTGTACATTGTTGGTGTGTCGTTCCATGTATTGGGTCTTCTCATAAGATATCTGTAAACCTGTTTTAGCAGCTATTTCATGTAATCGTTCCAGTGCTCCTGTGTGTTATTGCTGAGTAAGGCTACGTCATCTGCAAATGCCAGACATTTTATGATTGTTTTTGTTTCGCGGGTTCTTCCTAGCTGTATTCCTTTAACTTGTTCCTCCCACTGCTTAACAATTTTGTCTAAGACCATGTTGAACAAGATTGGTGAGAGGCCGTCTCCTTGTTTGACACCTGTGCGTATATGAAAGGGTTCTGAAATTTCACCCATGAACTTAACTTTAGAGGTGGTGTCCGAGAGCGTTAGTTGTATAAGTGCCCTGTTTTTTTTTGTCAATGCCATATTCTTCCAGTACTGCAAAGAGCGTTTGTCTATCAATGCTGTCGTATGCTTTTTTAAAGTCCACAAAGGTAATTACAGTGTTTTTTGTCTGTCTGACTTTCAGCAGTGTTCTCAAGTTCCAGATCTGTTCGATTCATGATCTCCCTTTTCTGAAGCCTGCCTGGTATTCTCCTATTTGTGGATCTGCTTGTGGTTCTAGTCTGTTCAATAACACTTTAGAGAATATTTTGTAAGCGACTGGCACTAGATAAATCCCTCTGTAATTATTAGGATCTGACTTATCACCCTTTTTATGTAATGGGTGGATCAATGCACATTTCCATTCCTCTGGCATTTTCTCTGTGATCCAAATGTCTGTGATGATCTTATGAATTGTTTTGGTGATGTTTTTATCTTGAAGCTTCCATACTTCAGCAATAATGCCATCTTCTACTGCCGCTCTGTTATTTTTCATTTGTTGTATGATCTCCTCTATCTCCTCTATTGTAGATGGAGTAGAATCGGGATTGGATGTGGTTGTTTGGAAGGTCAATTTCTCCGTGGGTTCTGTACAATTGAGAAGATTATTAAAGTATTGTTTGAGAATTGTACAGTTTTCTTTCGTATTCGTTTCCAGGGACCCATCTGTTCTTCGAAAGCAGAGGCTAGGAGGCTGATAACCATTAATATTTTCTTTGAATGTTCTGTAAAAATTTCTTGTGTTATTTCTCTTAAGATCTTCTTCAATTTCTTTTAGCCTGTTGTTGTCGTACGCTCGTTTTTCTCTTCTGATTTCCTTTGATGATTGTTTTTGAACTTCGTGAAATTCCTTCCATGTTTCGGATGTTCTGTTACTGCTGAACTTCATCCATGCCTGTGTTCTTCTCTCAGTGGCTTGATCACAAATTACGTTCCACCACCTATGTTTTCGTTTTCTAGGAGGTTGCGCCCAACGCATTGCTTTTGAACTGTGGTCGCAAGATCTGTCCAAGTGTCTGTTGGATGCCTATTAATTTCTTCAATGATTTTGTCCCTGTTTATCTTCAAATATTCAGGATCAGGCTTCACAATTTTGTTTTTTGTTGTCTTTTTCTGTCTTGGGATTGGTCTAATCTTGACTTGTAACAAATAATGGTCAGACTCGAAGAACCCTTTACGCGTTCTGACATTTAAAATTTCCTGTGTATTTTTGTTAGAAATGGCCACATGATCAATCTAGAATTCTCCCCATACGGTGTTGGGTGCTTTCCATGTTGTAAGTTTTCGTCTAGGCTTTTGAAATTGTGTCGACATGATATTGAGGTTAAAATTTTGACAATATTTTATGAGATGTTCTCCATTTTTAGGCTATTTTCAATTTTGAAAAAAAAAATAGGCTTATGAGATCACCTTTCGTCCGTGTGTGTGTGTGTGTGAGGTGTGTGTGTGTGTCCCCAGTAAAATCTAAACGGCTGGAGCGATTTCAATGAAACTCGGTAAGTTCATAGCACTATTCCCGGCGACCTCGACCGTACCCTTCAAATTTTGTTACGTCTCACCATTCCAACATGGCGGCTGTGCGAAATATTTCACTTGCATTCAATATCTCCGAAACTATTACCGATATTGCCCTGAAATTGTGTACGGTGATAAAGGGCACTACTAGAAGTTCACCTATGAGACTTTCAAAAACCTGGTGACTACAAAACCAACATGGTGGTCAAGCGAAATTGAGACTTTTAAATAGACATTTTTCGCGATTTAACAATCCAAACGTAATGAAACTTGGTACAGCAAATGTTTATGCACACTGTAATGCACTGGAGTCTAATTTAGTTCAATTGTTTACATAACCTCAAAATGGCGGCTGTGCGAAATATTTCACTGACATTCTATATCTCCGAAACTATTACAGATATCATCATGCAATTTTGTACGGTGATAAAGGGTACTGATACAAGTTTACCTATGTATATTTCATAAACCTGTAAAGTACAAAACGAACATGGCGACCAAGCGAATTTGAAATATTTTAATAGACTTTTCACGTGATTTAACTCTCTGAGCGCAGTGAAATGTGGTACAGTAAATTATTTTTCAGATTGTAATGCACTGCCATCTAATTTAATTCAATTGTTTACATAACCTCAAGATGGCGGCTGTGCGAAATTTTTAAATTAAGTTTTTATTCTTGTGTCGTAATCATGTGTTCGAAATGAAAGTTTGAATAATGAAGCTAGGCAATAATTGTCCTTGAATAGTACATAACTCTTTGGCCTATACATATAACAATCCTAAATGGCGAGCTTCCGAAATATTTAGACGGTTCTCAATATCTATGAATCTTTTACAGCAACCAAACTGTTTTTTTTTTATGTTCATAGAGACGATGAACATATATTCACCTATAGGACTTTCAGTAACCTGGTGAGCACAAATCCAACATGGCGGCGACGCGAAGTATAAATATTTAAATGGACGTTTCTCGCGAATTTAGTATCCGAGTGCCGTGAAACGTTGCACGTTAAATGCTTATACAAATGTTGATCCACTGGCATGTAATTTAGTTCAATTGTTTGCATAATCACAAGATGGCTGGTGTGCGTACTTTTAAAATCTCGTTTTTACTTCTTGTGTTCTAATCATGCGATTGAAGTTTGAATACCACATGTACACAATAATCTTAATGTAATAGTACAAAAATAAAAATCCATCCTGGTGACCATATGAAATATTTAGACGGTTCTCAATATCTACGAATCTGTTACAGCAATTAAACTGAAATTTTGTATGTTGATAGAGACAATTAACATGAGCAGGATATATGAAAATAGGCTGTATAGCTCTTCACGGAACTACTTGTTGTTTGTGCGATAGTGTGCTGAATGAGGGACTGTGATTTGTCTGTATTTTCTCTCCTTACCTAATTGCGCGTTAAAGGATATATATTTATTTATGAGGTTTAGTCACAGAACATTTATTGTTCTTTGTAATTTATAGATTAGATTTATCTTAACTCCTATTCTTAATTGGACTTTTAACTGAAGAGGCATCATTGTCAAGCCGAAACATTGACAACAATTGGACAATTGAATAGATGTTCAACATTTGAATAGCTGTTTCTTCATTTCCATTGATTGGCGTCAGTGGCGTAACTACGGGGGCTATCAGGGGGATCAATCCCATCCAGAGCTAAATAATTAAAATATAAAGTTTATAATCTTGAATAAAACCAATCTTCGGATTGAAGACAAATGATTGGTTTATGCTTGAACGCATTTCTTTTCACTCGTGTAACATTTATAGTGTTGCAATTACTTAACACTTACTGAATGAGCAAAATCGTCAGCTGTTCAGTTGGCCAGAGGTGAGGCAGTGAGATCTTATCTCATCACTTTCCAAAAAGTACACCACTTGTCGGTTACTATTCTGTAAGTATCTGAGTGTAAGTGCCATTTTGGAAAGTGAATAATATTGTGTTAAGCTGTTTTATGTTCAACTTAAGTTGTAAACTGTTAGTTTAATATTTATACAACACATAGCCTACAACTTATGAAATGCTAATGAATATTTAAATTAAAAAAAATAGACATGTTTTGAAATGATTATGTTTCACTATGGAGCACGTCCCCCATCCAATGTAATTTTGACTCAGCTCATCCCCCTCCAGAATCATACCCTAGTTACGCCACTCATTGGCGTAGTAGGCTATTATTAAGTTTCAACTATCAATCAACACTGTACATATCATGCATTCTCCTAGCATGGGGAATAGTTAGTTATTGTCGCTTTAAGGGGTGGAACTACGAGGTCATCTGCCCCTCTTAACACAGATTGAAATGAAAATCCACATCCTGCTTCCAGTCTCCGACCGGGTCAGGAATGGAATGAATGAAGCCCCTATCTAGCGGCGAGGATATGAACTGTGCCGGATGCCGAGGCCTGACGCACTCCTCTGGGGCAATGATTAAATGAATGACAGATGAAATGAAATGATAGTGGAGAGTGTTTCTGGAATGAAATTTTGACAGGGAAAACCGGAGTACCCGGAGAAAAACCTGTCTGCCTCCGTTTTGTCGAGCACAGATCTCACATGTAGTGATCGGGATTTGAACCACGGACCCAGCGGTGAGAGGCCGGCGCGCTGCCGCCTAAGCCACGGAGGCTTTCTTAACACAGATTAAAACATACAAATTTATAATGGAATTTCAAATTTAGAGGTGGATACCTAAATTTGAAAAGACCGAAAATTAACAAAACAAAAAATTAAATAAAACTAATAATTATAATATATACAAAAATTACGGAAAAACGAAAATTCAGCATTCAAAAGAGAACAAGTCATTGAGTCAATATACACTGGAAAATTTAGATTGCTGGCCCTAACTCACTCTCACTTATAAAGCGGATGACGAGATCAGCAGCCACCGCGTCATCGGCTAATATAAGTTTGAGTGTCATCTGCAAACCAAGATTTCTTCGTAAGTGAGAAAGATCCACACACTCGGTTAAAATGTGGGCCACGGTGAAAACGGCTCCACGGGTACAAAGCATGGGGAATGTTATTGCTCTTTACGAATGGGCATAACGATATAAAAATACATAATAAAAGTTCATTGATGTTCTTGTGATTCCATGAACGTCATCTCGAGGTTTAAACCATGCGACTACCGCGAATAATGTTGAACTGATAACGAGAAAGGTTTCTGTTTGAGGGAATAACTTACCAAGTTACCAAATGCGTCCTGATGTTATGCAGCCTTGCGATTATGCTCTCCCTCCCAGTTTAGCGTGTCGTGAGAGCCAAATGTAGCGACATCGTGCAGCATCCCGTTACTGCGACTGGGCTCTGTGCGGTGCGGTGCGGTATGTAAATGTGTCGTGACTCGTCTCGTGTCGTGAGGCAGTTCCAATAACGACCTGCCAGACACTGGCTTCCAGCTCTTAAATTCCCTCAGTGCAAGCTCATCAATCCAACAAATTGGAAGTCAAACAAGTACAGTATAGTCTACGTCATTTTGTATAACTCACTAACCTTACAACTCCCCCCTGTGATGATAGTGAGCTTTAGTTAAAATATAATTAGCCTACTTTCAATTTTTGCAACAAATGAAAGTACACTTATGAGATCTACACAGGGCCAAAACTTTGTGTGTCTGTCTGTGTGTGTGTACCCTGTAGGTCACCCCCCCCCCCCCCCCATCCCGCCCCCCTCCCAATAAATTCAAACATGGCGAAATCGAATTGAACGAAATTTGGTACAGAGATAGCACTAGCAAAGGACACCTCAGTGTCATGTTATATATTGCCGCCATCTTTGCCAAAGCGTAATGGCGGCCACTCAAATGGTCAAAACTTAAAATTAAATTACGACCAAACTAATCTTCGGATCTTTACCAAATTTGGTAAAAGCATACCTTCGTATGGGACGCGACTTTTGCCCTAACTAAAAGGATATCAGCCGTACCATTTCAGGATGGCGGCCATGGGAATAATGAAAACATTATAATCCATAGCATGGGACCCACCAGTTCCGATTATCGAACAGATAATCGTATAAACTGTTCTAAAGGACGTGGCCCGTTCGAAATTAAAAGTTTATGTTATAATATTATACTGCAGAAATGACTTTAAAAAGCTGAGCCGTCTCGGTTACTAGACAAGATGGCAGCTGATCTGTCGTTCTGACCTATATTTCACTAATTTGAGTATGTTGCATGCAATATAGCCTACTGTAAAACATAATATGAACTTTGTATGAAATGAACTTCGTTTGAAATATACACCAGTAAAAAAATCGTTTAATCTAAGTCATTATTTGCTAAGACGTTGTATCTAAATCAATTGATAACGTTGATCTTGGGAGGACATATTTGGGTCTGTGGATAGAGCGTTGGTCTTTCACCCGGCCGGCTGGGGTTCTAATCCTAACAGAGTTGTATATTTTTGCATGATTCTTTTATATTTATTGTTTTTTGAGTACTGAGGCGTTATACAAATGGGCGTTATTTTGTGCATTTTGCAATGGAAAAAATATATATATATATATTTTAGTCAATTTACCCTCTAGGTTGGTGGTTCCCACGGACTCAGCGAGGGAACTCACCACTACCGCCTCTATGGGCAGTGTCCTGGAGCTTGGAACATCTGGTCGTGAGGGATACAACTGGGGAGGTGTGATCGGCACTTCGCCCAGGCGGCCTCACCTGCAAAGCGAACAGGGGCCTAATGAGGGAGGGGAAGGGATGGAAGATTGGGATGGATAGGCTAGGAAGAGGGAAGGAGGCGGCCGTGGCCTTACAGTAGGTACTGTCCCCGTTTACCTGGATAGTAGGCTGTCAGATATCCGCCCCCTCAATCGGATTGCCAATTATCAATCGCACCGGCACAGTTACATCAATGAAAATGGCACTAACAGATACTATCGAGATAAGAGCACAGAAGTTCACAGGAAATCATTGTGGAACACACCAAAATAGACGGGGTTTCATACTTACCGTTACTTACCTCTTAATTATCTCGGGGTTTGAGTTGACAACAGGATCACTAAAAGTCTGTTCACACAATAACCTCCACCATGACATTTAAAAATGAACCAGAACGAAGACGAGAACTTTGAACTGTACAAAAGCTTTATTTCTAATAAAGGGTATGATTTTACTAACACAACAAAAACAACGTGGCTATCAGTAGCCCAAGTCAATCTGACTACGTCTTCCAGTAGGACTTGCAAAAATTATCATACAACATGATGTAAAACATTTTAGCTCCCACGAGCTTCAAATAACGTAATATTCATAACACTATTGGATTGGAGAAGGACGTCAGGGTGTGACATATATAGAGCATTTGGTTTCCTTTTAATAAACATGAGAATGGTATTTATAGTCGCAAGGCCAGAGTGTGTACGACCTCACTCTCTGAGAACCATATGTTGGCACAGCTGCGGGCTACCCTCAGCCTGTTGCATACTGGTCAAATGCACTCCCTTCTCACATGCTATGTTACGTAAGAATACAGCCTGCACTCTCAAGCTTTTAAATGTCTATAAGACAACTCACATTATATTTACGCAAATCTTTCAAGTACTTTGCTCACATCCTAATGGATCATTATGTTAATTTCTTAAACTTGTTAAGTTCAATCCAAATGTTTAATTAGCTCTTAAATGTTTATAACAAAATCACATAAATTATTTATAACAATTAGAAATTGTTTATAATATTTGTCAAAGACAATAAAAATATTATAAGCACGCCTTTAACATCACTCTCGTTCCACATTATTTTCAAAAATATTTACAGCAATTATTTACAATATTAACATTTAAATTGTTTAAATTATTAATTTAATAAATACATTAACCACATGTTCATTCGGTTGGTAATTTTATAATCCTGTTTAATATAATCGACCAATGAAGGTTAGTTATACATGTTAATGTCACAATCTGGTTTAATAAAGTTTTTAATAATGATTTGTGACGGCAACCTTCATTCAAAATCTTATCTCAAATTCTTTCAAAACTCGTGTTAATTATAACAGTAATTCACTTGATTAATTTTCAACGAACTATGACAATCTTATTCCAGCGGAAAATCCTTCGCTAACAAGTTAATGCACAATCTGCATTAAAAATATGCCCAAAATCATCATATATTAATCTATATGGCATTAAAAACTTCCACATAACTTACAAAACTTCCACAAATAATTCTTTAACATTTATTCCTGTGGGAACTTCCTTCATATTCAAGGGCTTCATACATCAGCGACTTTCAACACGCGCTGCACTAGCGATTATACATTCATAGTTCCACTTAAATTTTTTTATAATCATTAATAGTTTCAAAACTGTTTTTTATTTAACCTTCGTGGATTTCATTCATGAACCGAAATGAAGTCAAAACTTGCCAATCACAAACAAATTTAATAGTGAATACGCTTATATACGCCTGTCTGGTCTATCAAAATTTAAGATTAACATCTTAAAAGAAATTGAAGTATAAAAATACTATCTTCAAATAAAGTGCGACTAAAATGCAAAGTAGTCGAATAGACTCCAATTAGACTGGGGAATGCAAACATCGTTATATAATTCTCTAATTGAGAAAAACTCCTAACAAAAGTACTTGACTTTAATGCATTCAATAATTCATTATTAAAGTTACTCTTTCACAAAAGTGTCTATGATGCAATGTTCATTCATAACTGACGATAAATGTCTGTGTTGCAATCAATTCAAATAACGACTAGTATTTCCAAGATCGTCGACAACGTAAGAGATTTTAACGCTCTAAAATCATTTAAATGTTCTTCCTTCTTGATGATGACAGAAAATTGGTCAAAGTAATTAAACTGGGGTAGAATTACTTTAATAAAATGACACGCTGTCTGAATTTAAATCTGCCATAAAAATCATTAACTTACAGTCAAATCGAGACTACAAAAATATTAATTACTGAAAAATCTAACTATCAGTCTCAACTGATTCAAAGTCGTTAACTATGCCCATGACATCACAATGTCTTAATAAATCGTCGAAAAAAAGCATAACTCATCAAGGTGTACTGAGAATAAGAATCTCAACAAGAAAATAGGGCAAAAAAACATGAGGATAAAAATATGGGAAAAATGGTTGCTCAAACATCATTAGTAAACTCAAATACAATAAACGTTCACGACTACCTTATCTGCCGATTGACGTTCCAGAGGAAAATTCCCCAAAGAAGACTGCTGATGGATCCATTTCACCACGTTAAAGCTGAGCTCCATCCTCGAAATAGGAAATAGCACCCTCGGAGAATCGAACTGCTTCCTTCTCCGTGAATCGCTCTGCTCCTCGAAGACGAATAGACATCCTTCCGGCAATAATCTTCTTTGTGAGTCGGGATATCCCTGACCTCTCTTGAAAAATTCCCTGAAGTTCCAGTAGACAATCATCATGAAGTTTTGTAGAAATTTCCGAAGAAATTATTCATATTCAGAGTATGAAATTGTTTCTATGGCTGTTCGATGGTATTCAGCCTTTAATTACGAAACATGGGTGTAGATGGTATTCACCGCATGTTCGCTTGTGTGGAATAGCAATTAGCGAAGTTCCATGTCGCTATCTTACTCCGTTGAAGTATGTCCCAATTGCAATAAGCCCTTTTAGCCTTCCATCTGCTCTTCGGTTGTAGTGTCAGAAGAACAAACTGCCGTATTCAATTGCTCCATTATACTGGTATCGTTGTGTAACCAAGCAATCTGAAGTCTTTCTATTCCACTCGCAGCGTCAGCCTTGCGTTGATTCTGGCTATACAAAAGTGCTTCTCTTGTGGCGAGATAATCACTTTTGTCAGTCGTATAAAGCTGCTAATATCTTTTAAACGAATCGGTCGAAATTGTTCATCTTTTCTCTATAACTGCATGTAGCACTGCACAATACAATTAGCTTATCGGTGACCGCTAACTGTTCGAAGCTAAACTTGTAGAAGCTTTCTAAGGTCCGTTTCAACTTCACCTAGTTTGACTTGGATCTCGTTAATATAGTGGCCTCGCCACGCGTTATAAAGACGATTCTTTTCACTGCTGTTCACTTCGACGTCTCACTATAATGAATGTATAAGAAAAGAACTTTCACAAATATACTTCGATGATCTGAGAATGAGATCTCAGAATGATCAGAGAACGAAAGAGACTCCTCTCTTCTGCGCAAGCCCTTTTATTAACTTCTCGAGGGGCGTTTCCATCCCTTCCAAAGCGTGATACTACGTCATCGCTAAAAGTTCCAACTTCGTTAATACGTGACGGATTTTCAAAATTCAAAAACTGAAAATAAATTTCACCAAAATTCCAAATCAATGCTTTTACTGCAAATGGATTTCCACAATTCTGCATTCCAAAAGTAATAAAAATACCATAGTTTCAGCAATCTCCGTCTTCCTTTAAACTATCGTTCATTGGTTCAAGCCTCTCCTCCAATAGCATAGTTTCTTCCTCAGCAGAATTCCTCGTTTCCTGCGACTGCGTCGTAAATCTTGGAACATTCTCGACTAAATGCTGACGTCACTGAGAATCTCAGCTCAAGTAGCCTGCTGGCATAACATTTACGTCATCCGTGCTTACGTCATGACTACCCACGTCATAACTATGACAGCCATAACTCTCCTTATAATTTCAAATATAGCCACCGTGGTCTCTATATAATTCAATTACGGGGGCATTCTCCTCTCACCACGTTTTAAAAACAGTTGCAAATTGTTTTTAAACTCAATGTTACAAGTATCTCAACTCTCTTGAACACGAAATTGAATTATTACTGGCTTACTCTAGTATGATATTTCCTCTATGTTCCTTAATCATAAATTTCTTCTATTCTGGGTTGTGTGTGGTTAATGTATTCTTTCCTCTCTACTTTCTCTTCTGACCAGTATTTCTATTTTCAAAGTTCTGCTGGCTCGTAGAAGGTCCAGGATCGATTACAACATCCTGCCTTTTCTTTTGATTGTCAGCTTCTTTATCCCTTAATTCTTTTAAGTATTGCTGGCTTTCCTTCTCTCTTTGCTGATACTGATCGGGTGTCATAACCTGACTTTGAGTATTCTGGTTTCTATTTTGGTTTTGGTTATTCCTATTATAGTTACGGTTATACCCATTATTGTTGTAATATCTGCCTCTTCCATTGTAGTTTCCTCGGTTGTAGTTCCAACCTCTTCTCTGTTGATACGGTCGGTAACCTTGTGATCTGTAATTTCTAAACTGAGTATTCCTGTGAGGACCTACATTGTCAGTTTTCTCCTGCTCTGGCTTGTCAGTTTGTTGGACTTGGTCCATATATACCGTATTGATTTCTTTAAACTCCTGCCTTTGACCTTTCTGGACTACGTTAAGCATTGGACTTGTGTAGTCTAACCTTCTCAGTAATTCATCCATGCTGGATAAATCCCTGATGTTGGACGAAATTATAAGTCTCCTCACCTCAACTGGCAGCATACGAGAAATCGCATCTATTAGTTGCTCCGTGGACAATGGGGGTTGCAAAAATCTCAAGCGGGACAACTGACTCGTAAAGAAATCAGCGTACCTCGTTGGAAGAGTACCTGAGTATTTTCTTGAATACACCTCCGCTCTTAACGAATTCTGCGCTTCTATGGACCAAAATCGTTTGATTAATGCCTCTGCAAACTCGTCAAAGTTACTGAATGTGTATCTAAATGCGCGAAACCATTCAAGGGGTCCTCCAATCAGATATCTCTCTACTATCTTCATCTCTCTCTCTCTGGGAATGTGAGCTTCGATGAAATAATCTTTGAGATTCCTTACATACTCTATAGGTGTCAAACTATCAGTGTTACTGAATTTTTGTGGTTTGTCTTCGAAATTCCTAATGACCGTCACGTTCCTCGGATATGAATCCGGATAGTTTTTCCCACTATCTCGATAATTCCACTCAGGTTCCATATTCCTCTCGTCATCCTCCTCTCTGAATCTGGATACACGTTCTTCAGGAGTCACGTCTCTTTCTTCTGGCTCTAGGTTATGTCTTCTAGCATAATTCCTATTCAATTCGCAAGCTATCCGAGACAACTTTATGCATCTGTTCCTCTAATGTAGATTTTAAAGTTTGCATATCCTGATCTAGTTGTGTTCTATCGTCAACTTGTTTTTCGGATAGCGAATTTATCCTGACGCTTAAATCTTTCCTAATCTGTACTACTTCATTGTTAATTTCTATCTGCGTACTGGCAAGTTTTCTTTCAATCCTTTCCTGAATTTGGGTTACATGTTCCCCACTTGACTTATTCCACTCGTCTTTCCATACCGCTACGTTTGCTGTTAACATTTCGGCTATGTCTACTTCGATATCCTCTTTTAATAGTCTATTGTGGTCTAATACCTGTGTTCTCATGACCTCTACATCATACTTCAACTCTGCTAAAGACGTTGTTGTTCTAACCGATTCATCGACTAACCTAGTCGCTAATGCAGTTATATTACGCGTACAAAGAGTTTTTGAGTTTTCGATTTCTTCCCTGACTTTATTTACATCAGTTTGGACTTTAGTGATATCTACGAAAACTGTGTTGACCTCTACCTGAATCTTAGTTATGTCACTTTGCACCTCAGTTATATCCGCATGAATGTTATTAATGTCTACCTGAACATTGGATACATCAGTTCTAGCTTTTTGAATTTCTTTTTGGACTTCCTCGACCTTGTCTTGGACAGTCGCTACATCGTTTTTGACAACAACTACTTCGGCTCTAGCACAAGAAATATCCCCTCGGACATTAGCTACATCTAGATTTAACATTGTAAGGTCTTTCTGTACCTTAGACACATCATTTTTAACATCAGACACATTTGTGCGGATGTCACTTACAGTATTTTCAATTCCTAGGGTATTAATCTGTAAACGCGACATATTATCCTCCAAATTAGCAGCACTAGTTTGGATACCCTTCAAACTTTCACCCATACTAGCTTTCAAATTACTAGCATTCTCCTCCATTCTTGCATTCAAATTAGCAGACAAATTACTAGCATTCTCCTCCATTCTTGCATTCAAATTAGCAGACAAATTACTATTATTCTCCTTCATGCTTTCATTCAGCATCTGCTTCATACTGCGATTCATGTTAGCAGACATCTCCTCTAGCATCAACCTCAAACTTTCATCTGCCATTACAATATTATTCAAAAATGGATTGCTGTAGGGACATACATCAAAAGAGCAAAATAACAACATTTGAGCAACACTTTTCACCATATATAAATTTTGATCAATTTTCTGTCTTAAATCTAACTTATAACTACCTTATAATTAACCTTCGACGATACTTCATGTTGAAACAAACTCAAGCACATGTTCAAATTTCTCTGGCTCATTTTAAAATATCCTAACACAAATAATTTACATTCACAATCCAAATAATTAATTTTATCCTTAATATGACTAAAATGTCATAAGCCGGTCAAATAAAATAAGATTCCAGATTATAGGCGATTTTTCTAAGTTTCCTGCCCATTTAACCTTTCTCAAGTTGTATAAGATCTGATCTTTTCTGAGTGTAATTTTCCTAACACAATACAACATTTAATTCCTATATAATCACACTCTCAAATACTACAATTGGCCTAGACATCTAACAAAGAATCAACCTCTTTATTTGAGTCTAATCGAACCTTACGTTTTAGGTTTGCCACTCTTTCTAGCGTTCAACCTGGTAATCCAGTTTTGTTGAATCGAGCCCCAACGTTTTAGGTGCGAATCTTTCTATTGTTCAACCTGGTGATCCAGTGTTGTTGAACATGCCCCACACGTTGACTGCGCCAATCTTTCTGTCCCCGTTTACCTGGATAGTAGGCTGTCAGATATCCGCCCCCTCAATCGGATTGCCAATTATCAATCGCACCGGCACAGTTACATCAATGAAAATGGCACTAACAGATACTATCGAGATAAGAGCACAGAAGTTCACAGGAAATCATTGTGGAACACACCAAAATAGACGGGGTTTCATACTTACCGTTACTTACCTCTTAATTATCTCGGGGTTTGAGTTGACAACAGGATCACTAAAAGTCTGTTCACACAATAACCTCCACCATGACATTTAAAAATGAACCAGAACGAAGACGAGAACTTTGAACTGTACAAAAGCTTTATTTCTAATAAAGGGTATGATTTTACTAACACAACAAAAACAACGTGGCTATCAGTAGCCCAAGTCAATCTGACTACGTCTTCCAGTAGGACTTGCAAAAATTATCATACAACATGATGTAAAACATTTTAGCTCCCACGAGCTTCAAATAACGTAATATTCATAACACTATTGGATTGGAGAAGGACGTCAGGGTGTGACATATATAGAGCATTTGGTTTCCTTTTAATAAACATGAGAATGGTATTTATAGTCGCAAGGCCAGAGTGTGTACGACCTCACTCTCTGAGAACCATATGTTGGCACAGCTGCGGGCTACCCTCAGCCTGTTGCATACTGGTCAAATGCACTCCCTTCTCACATGCTATGTTACGTAAGAATACAGCCTGCACTCTCAAGCTTTTAAATGTCTATAAGACAACTCACATTATATTTACGCAAATCTTTCAAGTACTTTGCTCACATCCTAATGGATCATTATGTTAATTTCTTAAACTTGTTAAGTTCAATCCAAATGTTTAATTAGCTCTTAAATGTTTATAACAAAATCACATAAATTATTTATAACAATTAGAAATTGTTTATAATATTTGTCAAAGACAATAAAAATATTATAAGCACGCCTTTAACATCACTCTCGTTCCACATTATTTTCAAAAATATTTACAGCAATTATTTACAATATTAACATTTAAATTGTTTAAATTATTAATTTAATAAATACATTAACCACATGTTCATTCGGTTGGTAATTTTATAATCCTGTTTAATATAATCGACCAATGAAGGTTAGTTATACATGTTAATGTCACAATCTGGTTTAATAAAGTTTTTAATAATGATTTGTGACGGCAACCTTCATTCAAAATCTTATCTCAAATTCTTTCAAAACTCGTGTTAATTATAACAGTAATTCACTTGATTAATTTTCAACGAACTATGACAATCTTATTCCAGCGGAAAATCCTTCGCTAACAAGTTAATGCACAATCTGCATTAAAAATATGCCCAAAATCATCATATATTAATCTATATGGCATTAAAAACTTCCACATAACTTACAAAACTTCCACAAATAATTCTTTAACATTTATTCCTGTGGGAACTTCCTTCATATTCAAGGGCTTCATACATCAGCGACTTTCAACACGCGCTGCACTAGCGATTATACATTCATAGTTCCACTTAAATTTTTTTATAATCATTAATAGTTTCAAAACTGTTTTTTATTTAACCTTCGTGGATTTCATTCATGAACCGAAATGAAGTCAAAACTTGCCAATCACAAACAAATTTAATAGTGAATACGCTTATATACGCCTGTCTGGTCTATCAAAATTTAAGATTAACATCTTAAAAGAAATTGAAGTATAAAAATACTATCTTCAAATAAAGTGCGACTAAAATGCAAAGTAGTCGAATAGACTCCAATTAGACTGGGGAATGCAAACATCGTTATATAATTCTCTAATTGAGAAAAACTCCTAACAAAAGTACTTGACTTTAATGCATTCAATAATTCATTATTAAAGTTACTCTTTCACAAAAGTGTCTATGATGCAATGTTCATTCATAACTGACGATAAATGTCTGTGTTGCAATCAATTCAAATAACGACTAGTATTTCCAAGATCGTCGACAACGTAAGAGATTTTAACGCTCTAAAATCATTTAAATGTTCTTCCTTCTTGATGATGACAGAAAATTGGTCAAAGTAATTAAACTGGGGTAGAATTACTTTAATAAAATGACACGCTGTCTGAATTTAAATCTGCCATAAAAATCATTAACTTACAGTCAAATCGAGACTACAAAAATATTAATTACTGAAAAATCTAACTATCAGTCTCAACTGATTCAAAGTCGTTAACTATGCCCATGACATCACAATGTCTTAATAAATCGTCGAAAAAAAGCATAACTCATCAAGGTGTACTGAGAATAAGAATCTCAACAAGAAAATAGGGCAAAAAAACATGAGGATAAAAATATGGGAAAAATGGTTGCTCAAACATCATTAGTAAACTCAAATACAATAAACGTTCACGACTACCTTATCTGCCGATTGACGTTCCAGAGGAAAATTCCCCAAAGAAGACTGCTGATGGATCCATTTCACCACGTTAAAGCTGAGCTCCATCCTCGAAATAGGAAATAGCACCCTCGGAGAATCGAACTGCTTCCTTCTCCGTGAATCGCTCTGCTCCTCGAAGACGAATAGACATCCTTCCGGCAATAATCTTCTTTGTGAGTCGGGATATCCCTGACCTCTCTTGAAAAATTCCCTGAAGTTCCAGTAGACAATCATCATGAAGTTTTGTAGAAATTTCCGAAGAAATTATTCATATTCAGAGTATGAAATTGTTTCTATGGCTGTTCGATGGTATTCAGCCTTTAATTACGAAACATGGGTGTAGATGGTATTCACCGCATGTTCGCTTGTGTGGAATAGCAATTAGCGAAGTTCCATGTCGCTATCTTACTCCGTTGAAGTATGTCCCAATTGCAATAAGCCCTTTTAGCCTTCCATCTGCTCTTCGGTTGTAGTGTCAGAAGAACAAACTGCCGTATTCAATTGCTCCATTATACTGGTATCGTTGTGTAACCAAGCAATCTGAAGTCTTTCTATTCCACTCGCAGCGTCAGCCTTGCGTTGATTCTGGCTATACAAAAGTGCTTCTCTTGTGGCGAGATAATCACTTTTGTCAGTCGTATAAAGCTGCTAATATCTTTTAAACGAATCGGTCGAAATTGTTCAGCTTTTCTCTATAACTGCATGTAGCACTGCACAATACAATTAGCTTATCGGTGACCGCTAACTGTTCGAAGCTAAACTTGTAGAAGCTTTCTAAGGTCCGTTTCAACTTCACCTAGTTTGACTTGGATCTCGTTAATATAGTGGCCTCGCCACGCGTTATAAAGACGATTCTTTTCACTGCTGTTCACTTCGACGTCTCACTATAATGAATGTATAAGAAAAGAACTTTCACAAATATACTTCGATGATCTGAGAATGAGATCTCAGAATGATCAGAGAACGAAAGAGACTCCTCTCTTCTGCGCAAGCCCTTTTATTAACTTCTCGAGGGGCGTTTCCATCCCTTCCAAAGCGTGATACTACGTCATCGCTAAAAGTTCCAACTTCGTTAATACGTGACGGATTTTCAAAATTCAAAAACTGAAAATAAATTTCACCAAAATTCCAAATCAATGCTTTTACTGCAAATGGATTTCCACAATTCTGCATTCCAAAAGTAATAAAAATACCATAGTTTCAGCAATCTCCGTCTTCCTTTAAACTATCGTTCATTGGTTCAAGCCTCTCCTCCAATAGCATAGTTTCTTCCTCAGCAGAATTCCTCGTTTCCTGCGACTGCGTCGTAAATCTTGGAACATTCTCGACTAAATGCTGACGTCACTGAGAATCTCAGCTCAAGTAGCCTGCTGGCATAACATTTACGTCATCCGTGCTTACGTCATGACTACCCACGTCATAACTATGACAGCCATAACTCTCCTTATAATTTCAAATATAGCCACCGTGGTCTCTATATAATTCAATTACGGGGGCAGTACCATCCCGGCATTTGCCCGAAGAAGAAATGGGAAACCACGGAAAACCACTTCGAGGATGGCTGAGGTGGGAATCGAACCCCCTCTACTCATTTGGGCCACCCGAGGCTGAGTAGACCCCGTTCCAGTCCTCATACCACTTTTCAAATTTCGTGGCAGAGCCGGGAATCGAACCCAGGACCTCCGGGGCGGCAGCTAACCATGCTGACCGCTACGCTACGGAGGCGACTGGAAAATATATATTTAATTAAAACAAAGTTCTCGAACAGATCTGCACGAGTGACATCTACTAGCAACCAGTTGAACTACAGTATGCAGGATCTATCCACGGCTACTAGATGCAAGCTGCGCTCTATACCGGCCAGTTAATGAACCCATGCCTACGGTGTAATTGAAAATGTCCTCTTGTTGCCGATAGAGCGCACTCCCAAGGATAGGCGCGATTAAAAATTAGGTGTGCAGTAGGTATATTAAATGTGTTTCTCCCTGTGTTACTTTTAGACTATACTGAATTCCTACGTTGTTTGGAGTGTTTGCTGATGAATTTTCAAAATACTGGGGTAAATTATAAACTATGGTTTGAACGCCGCTGCTCAAGTACAGTGTGCCAATTTGCACTTCAAATAGGAATAAAACAGAAGGTGATAAGAACAATGAGTTATAACTATACCCATACATTTAGGAGAAAGTAGGCTATATGTTCTTTCCTGTTTTATCTTTAAATCTCACAATTATCAGTCTTCTCGATCTATTTTTACGTGAAATCCGAACCACTGGTTGTAAATTAAACAATTGAAAATTTAACATATATTGATTGGTCATGGAATCGCCTTTGTGATAAGTGAGCAGCTTCAGGGGTGGCCAAACCACGACTCACCACGTGTCATTTGAGATGGAGATAATCTCGAATGTGCCTCCCTACTTTAACCCCCTCCTCCCATTGTTGCCAGAAAGAATAAAGTAAATAAGTATGTATCTATGTAATATGCTTCAAGTAAAACAACAGGAAAATTTAAAATCTCGTTATTAAATTAAACAAAACAATGTTATTGTCATTATAATATCTTTTACATTCGACGGTAAATTACCCCCTGGCCATTCTGAGTATTTGATGACATAGAAGTCATTATATTTATTTATTTATTTAATTATTTATTTATTTATTTATTTATTTATTTATAAAATGCACCAGTTTCGGCCATATTATGGTCTTCTTCAGCGATGTTGTTAAGAAGAAAAGAATCTAATGTAAAGCTTTGTTAATAATATTTCACTTGGGTTTTCTATAAAATATCTTATAAATATAGTTAAAGAAAGATCTCTAACAAATGTGAGCTTTAATTTGATGAAAATATCGAAAATGATATATATAAATAGTGTGTATTGTATAAACCTATAGGCTAAATAAGTCTAAATATGTCTTTAAAATAACCTGAGATGATCAACAGGGATATACATGAGAACTACCATCTCAAGATAGTTTTAAAGATATAGAGTAAATTATAAGATTATACAATACCAACTATTTATATATATTTGTCATTTTAGCAAAATTATTTCTATTAACATCAAATTAAAGCTCCCATTTGTTACAGATCTGTTTTTAACTATTTTTCATACAAAACCCAAGTGAAATGTTATAGTTTCTTTTCTTTTTAACAACATCGCTGAAGAATGCTATAACATGGCCGAAACAGGTGCATTTCATTAATTAATATTATATCTACATATTTAAAACAGTAAGGTGATTTTTGTTATCACGAGATAGAGAGAACGACAGAACCAATTTACTTCGTAGAGCACTCTAACGAAAGCTCTTGGCCTGTAGATTTGCAGAGTGTCTCTAAAATAAACAAATATATTACGGTATATTTTTAAATAAATATAGAAAATAGCAGAATTCTGGCCCCTCGCGCATGCGCACAATCCGCCTGGGCTCATGACAAAATGGCGGTGAGAAGTCCATTAAAATGTAAGTTATTTAATAAGCTTCCATGTAATTGAAAACATACATTAACCAAGTTCTGACAATACAATATAATAACAGTATGAACATATACGAATGTATATTGATTTTATTGATAATGAATTGGATTATTTTCTTCAGATAGCGGCTTTTGAAGATAGTGAATGGTTGCGTCTGCATGAAAATGTGAGTGCGCGAGTAGCTATTTGGTTAAGGCGATTGACTGTGGATCCAAGGATCGCAGGTTCGATCCCAACTTTCGCCAGTATTTTTTTTTTTTTTTTTTTGCCACTGAAATATTGTTTTATCAAGGAGTATTAGTAAGGTTTTATGTCAGATAAAGATACATATTTCTACACATTTTCTCAACACGTTTTATTTCCGTTTTACCATTGCATTACAGCATGTCCTCAATACGTCGTTTGAATATCTGCAATCAGTTCCAGTAACTGACAACAGATGGCAGTACCTCGCCAATATAGTTCCAGTAACTGAGAGCAGATATATTTAAAACAGTAAGGTGATTTTTGTTATCACCGTTTATTTCCGTTTTACCATTGCATTACAGCATGTCCTCAATACGTCGTTTGAATATCTGCAATCAGTTCCAGTAACTGACAACAGATGGCAGTACCTCGCCAATATAGTTCCAGTAACTGAGAGCAGATATATTTAAAACAGTAAGGTGATTTTTGTTATCACGAGATAGAGAGAACGACAGATTGCGTCGATATATTTAAAACACAAGGCATGGCCTTGATGGCGAGTTTTCGCGTGATAGTTAAATATTGTTTTATCAAGGATTATTAGTAACGTTTTATGTCAGTTAAAGATTCCTACATTCCCTCTCAATAAGTTTTATTTCCGTTTTACCATTGCATTACAGCATGTGGTCAAAAGAGCTAATATCTGCCATCAATTACAGTAACTGACAACAGATGGCAGTACCTCGCCCATATAGTTTCAGTAACTAACAACAGATGGCAGCACCATTGCATCGATATATTTAAAACACAAAACATGGCGCGTTTTCAAGTGATGGAGAGTTATAGAGGGAAATCTTTAAGAAGGGAAACGTTGAAGAACATTAACTGACAGTTGAGTGTGTAGGCTATGTTGTTTATGTACTTTAATATTGCAATTTCTTCCCAATGCTTCGGTGGTCAAGTTGGTAGCATCCTAGACTAAAAGTTATAAATTATGCATCGTCGATATACTCTTAAATTATTAGTGAAAAGGTAGTTTTCCAGGCCCTGGCGCGTGTCCACAATTGCTTTCGCCATGAGAGACACTTGGCAAACATAATTCGTTTGAAGGGCTCCGACATTAAAATTTTCTCTGATAACCCGTATTATTGTGATAGCTGCATTACTTTGTGCATTTGTAATTAAGGTGGGAAATGGCAAGGTGACGGCCGAGGCCTTAAGTTAGGAACCATCCCGGTATTTGCCTTGAGTGGAAGTGGGAAACCACGGAAAACCACATCTAAGATTGTCGAGGTGGGAATCAAACCTTCCTCTTCTTAGTTATACCTCTAGAGACTGAATGTGCCCCGTTTTTGCCCTCAGACCAGAATTAAATTTCTTGGCAGAGCAGGAAATGTAACCCGGGTCTCCGAGGCGATAGCCAAGAATGGGTGGGCTTCCATGTGTTAATACGATTTTTGACATGCACGGGACATAGAATTCTAAAACAGCCTCCATTAGGGTGACTGCCGAAGTGAGTATTGAGTATATGCCTAAGCTCATTCCAGTAGTTGGCGAAGTTATTCTATGTTCCCCTGCAAAATGTACTGCCATAAACTATAACAGGTGATGGAAATAGCTTATTTAGAGCAGTTTTGTACTGTTTATATCAAAATGAAGAACGTCATTCTGCGCTGCGTTTTCAAGCTATTGCCAAACATTTCGCTGGCAGGAACAATTATAAGGAATTTATTGTAAGCGATCAGTCTCATCGCATTCTCCTCACCAACCAACTTGAGTATGAGAGTCTCTGGACGGTCATGTTGAACTTCATTGTATAAGACAGTTGTTTAATGATTATTTGTTTAGAGTACTGAATCTAACTACGCAGTTGATTTCGGCAATGGAAGTATTTTTTGCCATTTAATATTTAGCGGCTCCGATATTGCAGGTCACTATAGTGTTATCGAATAATACGAAGCCACATTTAAAATCCAATATAAATAGGCCATTTCAGAAACAGTTCCAGATGTTATGCAGTACAGTGAAAGGTCTTTGACGATCAAATGTAAACATTGTTCTACATTGTATTTCTCTTGCGTAAAATCTACGCGCGGTTACTTTGGCCTTTACTGTTGTGATGGTAAAATTGATCTGCTGAAATATAAAATATTTGCCAAGCTGCAACAATGCAATGATATTAATTTTAAAGTCTGTCTGTCTGTCTGTCTGTTAGGTAGTCAGCCCGAAGGCTGGTTGGATCCTCAAAAAGTACCGCCGTTACGTTATGTGAGTAGATACCCACAAAAACCCAAGGCAGCGCTATTTTGAGGCGTTCTAGGCAAGAAGAGGAGTGAGGTAGTTTGCCATTGCTTTCCTCACTGAGTCAGAACAGTAGTCCTAACCCTATGAGTTGAACCTTTCACAGCATTCACAGGCACTGACTGTGCCCCGAATGCCATTACTAAGCACCACCCATACCTCAGTAGCTTCCATATAATCACAGCCATGAGTGAGACTGAGACATCGGTGAAAAGCCACCTTTTACTCTAGCCTGTGCCAACTGACAAATGCAAAAGTACTGTATTCATCAAGAGATGGGGAACATTGAACTTATATCCAGTAGTTCAAACACATACATCAGCGTTAACATATTGGCGAACAGGTGTGCGAGTGTAAACTTTTCTCTGATAACCTGTGTTAATGTGATGGCTGTGTTGATGTGTGCATTTGTAATTAATGTGGGGAATGGGGAGTTAACGACCGAGGCTTTAAGTTAGGAACTATCCCGGTATTTGCCTGGAGTGGAAGTGGGAAACCACGGAAAACCAAATCCAAGATTGTTGAGATGGGAATCAAACTTTGCTCTTCTTAGTTTTGCCTCACGAGTGCGCCCCGTTCCAGTCCTCAGACCAGAATTAAATTTCTTGGCAGAGCGGGGATCGAACCTGGAATCCGGGGCAATAGCTCAGAATGTAGCCTTAAGAATGGGCTTCCCTGTGTTAATACGATCTTTGACAAGCACTGAACATATAATTCTAAAACTCCCTCCATTACTGTGGCTGGCGAAGTGAGTCTATGCTCATTCCAGTAGTGGCGAAGTGATTCTATGCTCCCTTGCATAATTTACTGTCATGGAAATACAAAGTATTGTACCTTCAACAGGTGATGGAAATTCATTATTTACAGCAATTTCATTCTGTTTATTTCAAAATGAAGATCGTCATCCTGAGTTGCGTTTGCAAGCAAATTGCAAAAATTGCAAGGATTTTATTATTGGCGATCAATCTCATCGCATTCTCATCAGCAACCAACTTGAGAATGGAAGTATTCATTGTATATGTGAATATTATTGTTTATTGATTATTTGTTTAGAGTGCATAACAATGGGTCTAACCACGCAGTTGATTTTGGCAATGGAAGTAAGTTATTATTTGCCATTTAATATTTGGCGGCTACGTTGATGCAGGCCACTATAGTTTTATATAAAATGACGTTAATTTGGGCAGAAATGCTGCTATAAATAAACCCATTTGACGAAATAGAACATTAGCCGCAAAAAAGTGGGAAATCGGAGAAAAATACGAAGCCACTTTTAAAATCCAATATAAATATGGCATTTCAGAAACAATTCCAGATACTATGCCGTTACAGTTTAGGGTCCTTGACGAACAAATGTAAACATTGTTCTGCACTGTATTTCTCTTGCGAGAAATCTACACTTGGTTACTTTGACCTTTGCTGTTGTAATGGTAAAATTAATCTGAATAAATATAAAATATTTGACAGGCTTTAACAATTATTTTTCACTGGAGATGATATCTCAAGGAATTCCAGAGGGACTAATCGGCAGTACAATGCTATGTCCTTCGTTTCATGGCGCAGCGGTCAAGCTGTATGCCTCTCACCAAGGCGGATCGGGTTCGATTCCCGGTCAATGCATGTGAGATTTTTGATGTGAAAGGCCATGTCCTGTGGTTCGGATTCCACGTTAAACGGAGGTCCCGTGGCTTATGATCGCGAGATTAACGGTCACGTTAAACTGCAAGCTTCCTTCCTTCCTTCGTTTCATTTAGTGCCAATGTTACTGTGCCACACGCACACGGTCCACATTGTTTTAAAATGTATGGAATATAAGCGATGGTTTGCGGCCAGTTGTATTAGACTCATCAGAGTTCTTGAATCCCTTGGAACTAAACGACTGGCCGCCACATACTCCAAACGCTTGGCCCGTTATGCTGCTTAGAAATCTGAACGGTTCCCAAGGACTCCTAAATGCAACCATATTGCTTGGATTTGGAAATAATAGGTGCAGTTAAAATTAGGCAGAGATGTCTAATCCTTCGACTTGATTTAACACCATCCGATAAAACACTATCATTTTCTTTTAAGAGGCAATATTTTCCCAATTCATTTGGCATACTTTATCACAATCAATAAAGCTCAAGGGGAAACTCTGGAACGTAAAGGCCTCAATTTGCCCCAACAATTTTTCAGTCATGGCCAGCAGTATTTTGCAATGTTGAGAGTGCAATCTTTTGACGCCCTCATAGTTTCAATAGAGTCAAAAAATAATCGTACAAAGAATGTACAGTAGGCCTATATAAGAAAATTCTTCAGTAAATATTTTTCTATTGACCGTCATGTTTTGACGGGTTTCAACTAGTATTATATTATTTTAATTAATTTATTATTGACTAAGGTGTAATAAATTTATTGAATTTCGATTGGTATTTATTTATATACTAGGTTAACAGACAATATTCCACACACACCCAAGTACCTGGGGCTAAATGACCACGATGTCCAAGCCCCTCAAAAGAAACAAGAACAACTACAACTCATCAAAATGGACCAACTGATTACTGGAGTCCAGATAACTTTGTGAAGTGTTAGCTTGATATGATATACTATAATGTGAATTCTAAAATCTTGTTTAGTTGCTAATATATTTATTGTGTGTCTCTTGGGCAGGGCTTCTATTCCATGCTGTTGCTTGCGAGCAACAGTAGGATTATTTCTATTTATATAATGGAAATGGAGAAGCATTAGCATGAAGGAAGCCAAGTTATGATATTTGTGTTTGAGGGTAATGTTGTGCTGGAGGCCACCTGGGAGGACATCCTCCAGAAGTCATGTCGCTCGCTCGTGCCCATCAGTTACCGCGGCGACACCATACATTACGCTGGCTCACGAGGACTCCTGCTGGTGCGCTGCCCGGTGAACACGGCCGTTCATTCCACCGTGGCGGGCTTAGGGAAGTCTGGCTGTCATACATTATCAAGTTAAGTTTTCAATTAAATACCAATGGCAATAAAATAAATCCACCAAAAGTCAATCAAACAAATTAATAGCAGATGTTTATTGAACTAGTTTCGACCACATTGTGGTCTTCATCAGCATACATTACAATTAAACTTAAGAAACAATTGGTAATAAAATTGCGAGTATATTAGTCTAGTAAGTGGTGTGGTCGTCTTTTAGCGTGAATCAAACATATTTAGTTTTTAAAGAAAGCTCATTACTATGAAGTTAAATAATCTAATACATAAACTCAGCAATTTTTCTAGGTTTATCGTCGTGTCTTGTGTGGGATTTCGCCTAGGAACACCAAGATCGGCTCATCAGTGGACTCTTGGTCTCCGTGCCTGGACCCCCAAAGGAGTAGTGAACTGCACGTAACCTCCCTTCTTATGAAGCGCACCTGCGCTTCTTTACTGCGAGAGCAAAATAAGGGAGGCAGTGCACAGTTCGCTACTCCTGTGGGGGTCCAGGCATGGAGACCAAGAGTCCACTGATGAGCCGATCATGGTGTTCCTAGGTGAAATCCCGCACAAGACACGACGATAAACTTAGAACTAATACTGAGTTTAATTCCTTGCCTGTGATTGCCAATATATCATATACTGTATATACTAATTATAATTCTTATAAATACTACGCCAATCAATACAAATCAAGAAACAGCTATTCAATTGTTGAACATCTATTCAATTGTTCAATTGTTGTGCATGTTTCGGCTTGACAATGAAGCCTTCATTATCAAGCCGAAACGTGTACAACAATTAAACAATCGAATAGATGTTCAACAATTGAATGTTTTTTTTAATTCGTATTGGATGTCGTAATATTTTTGAGAATTAGGTATATTAATCGAGCAAGAAATCGGTAGGAAGCGGTCGAGGCTGATCCCTGCATTTGGATTCAACCAATCTTGGGAGGAAAACCACTGAATACCATTCACGGACGGACAATGGTGTGTTTCGGCCTACTCCTCTTACCAATCTACAGATTGAAGTATTGCAGTAGAAGTCATTTTTCATTGTTGCCTAGTTCTATTAAAGAAAGCTTTCCAGTCGGTCAACACAAGTTGTGCCCAATTACATTAGGCGGGGAAACAAGTATTTGTACACCCTAACCTAAAAGAAATATTACATAAGATTTTTATCACAAAATATAACGCTTTTATGTACAAAAATGTGGGAGCGGAAGGCACTTAATTGAATAAAAAATATTTCGATCGTCAAGAGATTATCATCTGATCCTTCACACTTAGGCTATTAAATATATGTCTACAAGTACAGTATGTAGGTGATGGGATTTACAATATGTACCTTTGTTTAGTTATAGCTGTAATTACATACTTGTAGATATAGATTTAATAGCCTAAGTGTAAAGGATCTGATAACTATCACTTGACGATCGAAATTGGTCTTCCAAGTGAATTTATTTTTTAATGTCATGTAAATATTTTCAGGCTTATGGAAACACCCTTTACAATTATTGGGTAAAAACGTATTGACCGACTGAAAAGAATTAATTTCGAGCATGGAGGACCTTCAGCAAGGATGTCATGGAAAATAACAAACCTTGACTTTTAAGGAAGAACGTTCCAAGATTGATTGTTTATTTGATACAGGGAGAGGGATAGTATGTGGTATATGACCTTGGTTTCATTGAATTCCCAGTAGCTTTATTGACAAAACACCGCGGTCATTCACCTGCTGTCAGCAGTCCAGTGTATGTCGTTCTGTCCAAACACCAAACAGGTAGGCTATAGACAGTGCCAGTACAGTGTAGGCGAGCTGGTCTCCACAGGGTGTCTAAGAACAGCTTCTCACGGGTTGGCCACTTTCATTTATCATATCTCTCCTCCTTAATGATACCTTGGGCTAGCCGGCCAGCGGGATGCGGGCTAAGCATGCGCCATACATCAAACTGAAATGAAGATGTGTAACTACACACCAATTGAATTGTTGTCGATAAATATTAATACATAAAGTTTAAAAAGAAATTATGACAGCCTAACAATGCAGTCAAAACCTGACCCCAGTTGGCCATCAGATAGTAAAAGATTTCTCGTATTTTATGCTCGTTAACTCAAGTTTATTGATAGTTACCTAATCACTCATTCAGAATGGTTCTAATATAGGGGATTAAACTACGTTTTCTGTCCATAAATTACATCGTATGTGGGATACAGATTAATTTATAAGAATTATTGTCGCCAAAGGTAGAGTCATATAATAATGAAACAGATTGCTACATCGCTCATCAAGGACGACGCGACGCGTCGGACCGACTGTGTGTCTCGGTTGGTAAGGCATACACCTTCTGCGTCCGAGGTTGTGAAATGGAATCTCACTTTAATCAGTTGGTCTTGACAGTTTAAATGTGAATAACCCACGTCGGCAGTTTTACTGGCAGATTAAAACGGAACAGTGCGGCACCGATAAGTCTTTGAGGTCATTGCTATCTGGTGTCTTGATGTGTCGTTCCATTCAGAACCACGTGTGCTCTGTAGATTGATATCAGGTGAGTTAGGATACTAAAAAATATGAGAAGAGGTCAGAACTATTGCACAGACTTTTACAATTAAAAGCGCATCTATAGAAAATAATTATCTTAACCTGATGAGGCTTTTACAGCAATGGTTCAAAGATACTACGAAAGAATGCCAAGATTCATTAATAAGCAAAATTATATTTGCCATAATAGCAAATTGTTTTGATCCGTATTGACAGAATAATTAAGAAAACACTTAAGTTAATTATACGCCAAATCAATACTAATAATAACACACTTAAATGTCTACAATTTATAGATCATTTGAAGTGAACATGTTCCGAAACAACAATGGTTTCTTCTTCAGCACAATTGAGAGAGAGAAACGTATTCTAAGGAAAAACTTAAATTAAAAATGGTTATCCTTACAATACGTCTTAAAAGAATAATTTTGAAAAACATTTATAAATCCTTAAAATATCTATGAAAATTTAGGCAATTATATGGTTAATCTTCTGAAAATATATATATGAAAAATATTGTAAAAATTCCTCTTCTGAAAAATGTATTAGTTAATATGGTTCTCTGAACATAAACAGTATCTTAAAAAAGAAGCTAGTAAAGCTTTAAAGTACTGTACCATGAAGTTGAAATAACACATGTAGTCATATCTCTGGAAATGATACAATCTTGGACCCTACTAATAGCATCAAGTCTAACTTTCGATGTTCATTCAGTTCTTATATGCCTTCTGTTCCGCATGGCAACTATTTCAATATGTGGTGGCATCTCGAAAATCTTAATTCAGAGCATCAGATTGGCATCTACGTCGTTACAGTGAGTGTTAACAACGCCTTAATAAGACAATAAAAGCACAGCTAGTACATTAAGAGAGCCACTCTGACAGTGTCTGCGCAACGGACCGATATATTCTACCGAGTGATGAGTAGGTTGCCATGGCTACGGACGCTGATTGAAGGGAAGCCCCTTTCACCTGCACCCTGCCACACCCCCTACTAGCAAGCAAGTGAGCTCCCAAGAGTACTAGTTCAGAGTGATGGCTGCAATGTATTGTAAGTATGTTTACTATATATTATACAGTAAGTCTAACTTTCAGTGCTAATTTTCTCTTTTTAAAATATCTCATTCCAATTAATCTAGCAATTCCAATTAATCTGGCCAGCCAGTCCAGTCGTTGTTGACGTCCATACACGACTACAAGGGGATCGGGGATCCCAGTTCTTTCATATTCAATCCAGGCAAATGCCGCAATGGTACCTTATTCGGGGTGAGTACCCCAAACCTACATTCTAATAATTACAATTACGAAAAGTGCCACCGTTACCGGATATCACACAGGATATCAGATATATGACACACACACAAGTGCACTGGAGTGATGACTAAGAATGTCTCAAGCCCGTAATAGAAGCAACAACAAACATTCAGTTAGCAACACTTACTAGTGCAGACACAACATACATTGTGTATTGAAATGAAATACATTTTCATATATTTGTCCGAATTGACATATAAATTAAAGTTGATACCTATGTATAGGTAAACTGAATGATCCACGTTAATAGTCAACAAATGTATTGGAAATGCAAGTTATATTACAACAATATCAGTTTCGGTTATGTTACAACCTTCTTCAGTTTTACTAAACTAAGAGCATCAAACTATTCCTTTAAACAAATGAGCATTATAAATAAAATGATCTCTATAACATACTTTTTTTAGGAAAACCTACAGTAGATTTTACCTTCCATGACGATAAAAAAGAAAATCTCATTAAAATTCTGGTCATTACAATGGAAATATTATCTGATCAAATCGTTAAAAATATGGAAATATGATCTAAAAATGCTTAAAAATCAGATCTATTACAATTGGAGATTGAAGGAAAACTTAAAAAAATATGATAAAAATTGCTCATTAAAAAAATTACGTTCATAAAGAAAAAATATTTCAGGTTCAAATTGATTTACATTAAACCTAGATATTAGGCCCCTTAAAGCAACAACAATGATTTACATTATTTCACACTTGAGGCTCATCACTGAGCGGCATCTTACGTCTCTAAAGAGAAGCAACAACTAGGCAGGAGAAGGTGAGGTGTAATCACCTCGTGGTCTGATTTTCCCCGTAATGTCTGAGTTCGATTCACGGCTCCACCAAGAAACTTACTTCTGGTCTGAGGGCTGGAACGGGGTACATCCACCTCGTGAGGCAGACTGAGAAATTGTGCGTTCCATTCTCACCTCAGCCGTCATGGAAGTTGCTTTCTGTGGTTCCCCACTTCTACTGCAGACAAATGCCAGGATGGTTTATAACTTAAGGTCACGGCCACTTTCGAATCCGAATTTCTGATTTAAATTCACACACAGTAACACTGGTTATCACACAAATCCTACACCCATAAGTACACGGGGTTGAATGACCACGATGTCGCATGGACCTATATGAATCAACAACAATATCAGGGCGAGATGTGTTGAAAATGAACTCGCCAACTACTGTATACATTCCAGGCCATGCGATGAGCTGTGGAGATGACCTTTGTAAGATAACTGCGGAGCAATAAAGAGGTTTCTCTTCCGCTGAGACAGGTAGGAACCTGTTCCATGCAATCAGAGCTTCAATTGGATTATCCACGCTTTCACTTGCTCGCTTCCAGCCGCGTTTTACAGATTACTTTATCAGATCGGTAGGACTATGAACTATGAAACTACGCAAGGAAGTCTCCTCTGCCTTTCTCTCTTTATGATGATGATAATGATGATGTATGATGATGATGATGAAAAGACAATACGAGTAATAATACAGTAGTTTGTAGTTTTACGTGCCCACATCCTGGGATTATAAACCACGGAAACTCCTCATTACGTGTAACTCGAACCATCGGACGTAAAATTTTAGTTCGAAATCACCACGAACAACAACACGAATTTAACCTGGTCCGACTTGGAGGGTAACAAGTAGCGTAACAGCTATGGTTTCAACCCATAAAATAATAATAATATTTCTCTTTATCGTGTAACCTCCTGGGAGGCCGAGTGCAGGTCTTTCAAGTGAACACCCGTGGGCGACCTGCGCATCCCAATGATGATGAAGTGATGACGAAGACGTCACATACACCCAGTCCCCGGGCCAGTGGAGTCAACTCCAGGAGATGAAAATCCCCGATGGCGTGGCCGGGAATCGAACCGGGACCCTATGGGCGAAAGTCTAGCGTGCTAGCCAATTCGCCATGGAGCCTGACATAATAATAATAAGAATATGGGCATATTCTCAGAATGACCAAAGGAATTCAAAATATTACTCTCGTAAAGAAAGCTAGGAACAACTGCCTGCTTGAAGTTGAAGAAGACCTTCAGGAAATAGACATCTTAATTGATATGGCACTGGGCAGAATTAATTTCCGAGACCTAGTTGACAATGGTCAATTTTCAGACCACCCAAACACTGCATCCAAAATAACCTGGACGGTGAAGCGCAGAAAGAGTCATAGCGAGAAGATGAAGATCAGCTGGATAGGTTCAATCACGCTCCTTATACGGGCACAACGATGTAAAAATAATAATATACGAGTATAACTGGATATATCCCATTATAGTTACCTGCTTTTACGTAACAGTATGACAAAATGACAATACGATAAGTACTGTAGTTTCGTCTATTTTCTCGCAGAAGATAAATTAGCGGATAAGATCTTCGTCATGGTATTCTGATAAACCATAAAATTAAATCAGTTATACAATGTTAGTTTACTGAAAGCCAATAGTAGAGTCTTACCTGAATTACAAAACAAGTAGTTCCGTGAAGAACTATACAGCCTATTTTCATATATCCTACGTATGTTAACTGCCACTATCAACATACAAAATTTCAGTTTGATTGCTCTAATAGATTCGTAGATATTGAGAACCGACTAAATGTTTCGGATGGTCGCCATGTTGGATTTTATATATGTAGGTCCTAGAGTTATGTACTGTTACATGAAGATTATTATGTACGCGTAGCATTCAAATTTCCATCGCATGATTAGGACACAAGAAGTAACAAGGAGATTTTAAAATTTCGCACTGCTGCCATCTTGTGGTTATGGAAACAATTGAAATAAATTAGATGCCAATGGATTGACATTCGTAAAAGGATTTATTGTACAAAGTTTCACTGCACTCGGATGGTTAAATTGCGAGAAACGTCCATGTGAATATTTATACTTCGCGTCGCCGCCATATTGGATTTGTGATCACCAGGTTATCTAAAGTCCTATAGGTGAACTTAAGTTCATAGCACCTATGAACATAAAAAAAATCAGTTTGAATGCTATAATAGATTCGTAGATATTCAGAGCCGTCTAAATATTTCGGATGGTCGCCATGTTGGATTGTTAAATGTAAAGGCAGTAGAGTCATGTACCATTAAAGGAAAATTATTGCGTAGGTTCATTATTCAAACTTTCACTTCGATCGCATGATTACGACACAAGAAATAAAAACTTAATTTTATAATTCGCACAGCCGCCATTTTGAGGTTATGTAAACAATTGAACTAAATTAGATACCAGTGCATTACAATGTGTATAAACATTTCCTGTACCAGATTTCATTGCGTTTGGAACATTAAATCGCGAGAAAGGTCTATTTAAAATTTTCAAATTCGCTTGGCCACCATGTTCGTTTTGTAGTTAACCGGTTTTTGAAAGTCTTATATATGAACTTCCAGTAGTGCTCTTTATCTCCGTACAAAATTTCAGGATGATACCGCTATTAGTTTCAGAGATATAGAATGCCGGTGAAATATTTCGCATATCCGCCATCTTGTGGTTATGTAAACAATTGAACCAAGTTAGATGTCGGAGCATTACAATGTGTATAAACATATACTGTACCAAGTTTTATTGCGTTTTATTGGTTAAATCGTGAGAAACGTCTATTTGAAAGTTGCAAATTCGCGTGGCCGCCATGTTGGTTTTGTAGTTACCAGTTTTTCAAAAGTAACATAAGTGAACTTCTAGTAGTTTTCTTTATCACTGTAATAAATCCCGGGGTGATATCGGGAATAGTTTCGGAGATATTGAATGCTGGTGAAATATTTCGCACAGCCGCCATGTTGGATTGGTGAGACGTAACAAAATTTCAAGAGCACGGTCGGGGTCACCCGGAATAGTGCTATGAACTTACCGAGTTTCATTGAAATCCCTCCAGCCGTTAATAAGTTATTAGGGGGGGACACACACACACCTCACACACATATACACACGCACGCACACACACGGACAAAAGGTGGTCTCAATAGCCTATTTTTTCAAAATTGAAAATAGGCTAAACATATCCACACGCTACTACAGATACCACAATAACACAGGTTATCTACACATAACCAAGTGCACGGGGCTAAATGATCATATGTCCAAGCCCCCTCGTATGACACAACAAAAACTCTTCAGTGATAACACAACTGTGAGCCGTAAGCTATATATTGCCGCTCTTGGGTGGATAACAATGGTTGAGGTTAATTCGTTTCAGGGGATTGGAATATATTGGTCATTAGCCCCGTGTACTAGGATGTGTGTTCAACTTGTCCCGTCCACCTCGTTGCGTAGTGGCTAGTATTCTTGGCTGTCACAGTGGAGGCTCGGGTTCGATTCCTGGCTCTGCCAAAAAAAAAAAAAATCTGGTTTGAGGGCTGGAACGGGGCACGCACAATCTTGTGAGCTAAGACTGAGAAGAGGCAAGTTGTATTCCTCAGCCATCCTGGAAGTGGTTTTCCGTGGTTTCCCACTTCTACTCCAGGCAGATGCCGAGATGGCACCTAACTTAAGGACTCGACCGCTTCCTACCCAAATCCTACCTCAATCACAATTACACACACTAGTACAGACATCAGGGTGAACCTGGTTATCAGACATTTTCTGCACACACCCAAGTACACAGGGCTACATGACCACGATATCGTAAAGCGCCTAAAAGATTCAACAACTCAATTTGTCCTATAACCCGTGTTTCTGTGGTTACTGTAGTTAGTGTGTAACTGTAATTCTTGGGTCGGGAATGGAGTAGTTTTCCCCGGGACTTGAAATAAGGCATTTCCTTGAAGAGAGTGTCTAAACACCGGGGCAGAAACCATACTGGGAGTCAAACTTGCTCATTGCGGTCGTGGTGATTGATTCCACGCGCAGAGTGTTTGTGAAACAAAACTGAAACAAAATGTAAGGAAAAGATACTTCCGTCACTGGAGGTCCCCCTGACCTCGACCGGTGCTGGTATCAGCAGAAGGATGCGATGCGCGGATCGGCTTATCGGCACGCCATGTCGGCTTGTTTCATCTTGGTCACCTCACCTTGACCCATGACATCACACAAGTGGCATCCAGCCAGCAGGGCTTGTTCCACAGGTCGCGCTAATAAAGCTACCAACAGTAAATCACGACCATACCCGCCACGTCGCGTCGTGGACTTGTACACTTATAATAGTCAACAAATTTTGCCTCAATTTTGTTTTAAGGTGGTTAATTTTTAACCTATTTTCATCATATGAAATAGCCTATAGGCTTTTGAGATCACCTTTATTCCGTGGGTATGTGTGATCTGTGTGTGTTGTGTTCCCCCCTAATTAAATCAAAAGGGCTCGAGATATTTCAATGAAACTTGGTAAGGATATACTAATACCTCATCCAACCTTGACTGTGTCTTTTAAATCTTAATACGTTTCACCAATCCAACATGGTGGCCGCACGAACATTTTCACCGGCATTCTATATATCCGAAACTGCTCCTAATATAACCCTGACATTTTGTATGGAGTTAGAGAATACTAAGATATGTTCATATGTGTGGCGTTTAAAAACCTGTTAAGTACAAAACTAACATGGCGATCAAGCGAGGTTAGGCTATAGTACATTATGCAATGAGCCTATAATGGCAATAATTAACACACGGCTATGTTTATAAAAAGAGCGAAGCGAGTTTTATAATTTCCATACGAGTGTCTTAATTACCAATATAAGCGAGTTGCAAACGACTGTTTATGTTCGACGATAATTATAACTATTTTATGTTCGAACATAAATATTCATAAATATCTGTCGATATTTCGCCAATTGTATGTACTGACAGAGCGCATGGGACGCAGAGATTACCATGGCCTCCTGGAATACCCCACTATGACGCTACAAGCCACGAAGTGAAATTTAAAATAGAAGGCCGTGGAAGTCAGCGCAGGTGCGATCCTATCCTTACCTAATTGATCACACAACTGTTTCTTGAGCTCTGATTGGTGGGAGAAACTGATTCACAATGAACAAGCAGTTCCGTGACGAACTAAAGAGCCTACATTCCATAAAGTTTAAAATTCATGCCAATGATTAATCTATATGGACCTATCTAGAATAATGACGAAATATTTAAAGTTGGTAATATCGACATATATAATTAGTTCGAAATATACCTGGCATAATGTAGCCTGATAGAGCACTACAGTTGGCAGCCCAGGTGACTGAATATATTCTTAGTTCCATCTCTTAAGGTACGGAATACAAAATTTGGTTGAAGTCCAATGGATAGCATGGACGTTACAAGCAGTTAGACTTTGGATCTATCAGCGCGCGTAAAATCATGTTGGCAAAAATGTCATGCATGTGTTGGTAAGAAATAATCTGAAATATTACGATCTATTGTTTGCCAATTTTGGATGAAATCCATTTGTTGGTATAGAACAGCGGTTCCCAAACTGGGGGGTCGCGACCCCCAGGGGGGTCGCGGGCCGTTCGGAAAGGGGTCGCGAGATGTATACAAATAATGGTGAACTATGTACCTAAACTTAGATGGCCATCGGGAGTTTTAAATTAAATAACTTTGTACATTTACAAAATATCAATATATTTTACAGAATTTGTCAAAACAAAACAGAAACATTTAATAATTTTAATATGTAATTGTTAATACATTTCTAAGTAAAAAAGACTTCTTTAGTGAGAAACATGGGCCTGTTTTTTGTCAACAAGTTTCTTAAAATTCGGCTTAGTTTTAGATACACATACAATAAGGTCGTCTTCTACGTCCAGTCGATTTCTTGCCTTGGTTTTAATGTTGACCAATGTAGAAAATCCGAGTTCGCAGAGGTAGGATGTTGCAAAGGGCATGATGATTCTCAGAGCCACTGATGTTAAGCTTGGATACTCAGCTCTTCTTTGTAGCCAGAACTTGTCAACATTTTGGGTGCTGAAGGACAGTTGCAAAGTCATGTCACATGATAGCTCGATGAGTTTTTTCATGAATCAGTGGGTTTAAGTCTGCCTCGTTCAGAGCCTGCTCGTTGAAGGGGTTAAGCACCCAGTTCCAATCGGTGTGTTGATCCTCGGGAATGTAGCTAAGGATCTACTCTTGTAGACCTTGCAAGTGAGTAGTAACCAGTTTGGACAGGTTGTCAATGTCGGGATAATATTCATCGCTTCGATCAAGGGATGTGATAAGCTCATTTGTTAGTTCAAAGTTTTCAAATGTATTCTTCTCAACCCTGGTTGACCAAGTGGCTAATTTCTTTAAAAACGAATTGACTTTGTCTTGTGCAAAAAGTATGGTTTTGTCTCTTCCCTGCAAGGAAACGTTGAGATCGTTCAGATGATGAAATATGTCCGCTAAATAAGCAAGTTTTAACAGCCATTCATTGTCACTAAAAAAATCGGCAAGGTCTTTGTTTGCAACTTGAAAAAATGTCTTAAGCTCAGAGCGCAAAGCGAACACTCGAGAAAACACCTTCCCTCATGACAGCCACCTTGCCTCTGTGTGAAGCAAGAGGCATTTGTACTGTGCCTCCATTTCTTCGCATAACTGTGATAACAGTCGACACTGTAATTGCCGGCTTTTTACAAAATTAACCAACTTAACAGTTTCGTTCAACACTGTTTTTAGCTCAGTTGGCATGACCTTGGTAGCTAATGCCTGGCGATGCAGAAAACAATGAACCCAAGTGGCATTAGGCATGACATTTTTCATCCGTCTCACGAAACCGCTGTCTTTCCCAGTCATTGCTTTGGCACCATCACTGCAGATTGAAATACACTTTTGAAAGTCAATTTGAAGCGAATCGGTTGCAGACATGAACATTTTAAACATTTCCTCACCTGTTGTGTGGTCAGGCAAAGGTTTGCAAAATAAATTGTCTTCTTCCACACTAACGTCACCCTCAAAACGAACAAAGCACATAAACTGCGCCAAACTCGACACGTCCGTAGACTCGTCAACTTGAATGGAAAAGTACTCACTTTTCTGCAACTTTGTTTTCAACTGATCCTTTATGTCTTGAGCCATCTCGGTAATGCACCTCCCCACCGAGTTGTTCGACAGAGGAATGGTGGAAAGCTTCTTAGCTGCATCTGGGCTGATCATAGTTGAAACCATATCCTGAGCAGCAGGTAGAAGGAGCTCTTCAGCAATCGTGTGTGGTTTACCTTTCTTTGCTATTCGTAAAGCCACTTGATACGATGCTAGCAAAGCACTTTTGCTCATATCATTTCCACTTAACTGAACTACTGCATTTTTCTGGTAATCTAAAGCAGTTAACTTACGTTCAAAAAAATCTGCCGGCTTATCTTTAAAACTGGGATGTTTACTTTCTAAATGGCGAATCATCTTGGAAGGTTTCATACTCTCGGCCGATAACAACTCGCTGCAAATAACACACTGTGGCCGATTTCCGAGCACCGTAAATCCATACTTAATATAACTGTCACTATACTTTCTCACCTTTACCCTCTTCTGTTCATGAGCATCATGAGAAGTCGAAGGCCCTGCACGCTTAACAAACTTATCCATAGTTAGAACAAAATCAAACAATACGCGAGCGAACAAAACACAAGAGACGTACAGTACAAGCCAGGCAGCTTGAAGCGCGGTTGACGCATGCGCATACGAGCCCTTCTCCATCCACACGTCACTAACGTCACAACTACAGGCAAGTCAAGACAGTCGAGCTACTAGGTTCCTTTGTGACTATTTAAAAGCATTTATAAAAGTTGACAGCAGGTTATAGGCACTACTACTTTTCGTTTTTAAAATAATACCCTGGTAGTCTAAGAATTACTACCATTTATTTAAATATCATTATACTATTGAACCGCCAAATATTATTTTTTGTGTCATATTATTTTACATTTAAGTTTCTCAGTAAACATCAAACAGGTCAGTAACATCAGAATAAGATTAAAATTTTCAAATCTGAACAAAGTAAATAAATAAATATTTAAACGAATAACCTACCGGTCACTTAAGTTAAATTCCAAAGTAATTTTATCCCTCCACTTTGTCCCCCCCCCTCACAGACACCTGCGCTAAAACGGGGGTCACGGCCAAAACGTATGGGCTAAAATGGGTCACGGAAAGAAAAAGTTTGGGAACCGCTGGTATAGAAGTTAATGGTATTTTAAAATTGGACCTATCAGCAGGCTTAGAATCATGTTGGCAACACTGACGTATATTAGTTACTCCAAATTAATCTAGAATGTCAGGTACTATACGTGCGCAAAGTTTAGAGTTGTTGGCTTGCTTACTGTCTGATATATTGATATTAGGGTGAAACAAATAAACATCATTTATTAACAGTTGGCAGCCCTGATTGCCCTTAAGAATACGCATAGTCATATTTGTTATGGCACTCAAAGCACATACGAAATTTGGTTGAAATCCAATTAATCGTAAAGAAGTTCAATGTATTTAAAAATTGGTCCTTTCAGCAGGCTTAGAATCATGTTGGTAGCACTGACATACATTCGTTGCTCCAAATTTATCTAGAATGTCAGGCACTATACGTGTGCAAAGTTCAAAGCTGTTGGCTCGCATACTTTCTGATATATTGGTATTTGGATAAAAAATAGAAAGAGCATTTATTAACAGTTGGCAGCTCTGGTGGCTCGTAAGAATACGCAGTCATATCTGTTTATGTACACATTGTACATACGAAATTTGATTGAAATCCAATTGATAGTGTAGGAGTTATATGCATTTAAAATTGGACTTATCAGTAGGCTTAGACTCATTTTGGCAACACAGTCATATAGCCTACGGCCTCCTGAAAATTAAACTGAAGTTTTATTATCTATATGTGTGCCAATTTTGGAATAGTTCCCATGTATACCTTCCAAGATATCCAATATTGAGCTCAAATTTCAAATGCGATTTTTCAGCAGTTGGTAGCACTGACATCGTTTTCAATTATGACATTGAGATTTTCCGGTATATATCTTTACTCATACCAAATTTGGTTTCGATTGCTGCAGCCGTTTAGGAGTTGATAGGGGGGACACACAGACAGATAGACAGACAGACATTTTCCCGGATCGATCTCATAAGTCTACTTTTTCCTCATTTTTGCAAAATGTGAAAAGTAGGCTAAAATAGTGTTATAATGACCCTCATTATGATACAGTTTTCTGACATATAATATTTTCATTTCGACATCGTAAAACATAAAGATATTTAAATTAAGTTTTCTCGCGATTTCAACATCTGAGTGATATATAAAATTTAATCTACTGGCATCTAATTTAATTCAATTATTTTCATAAACTCAAGATGGTGGCTATGCGAAATTTTAAAATTTTAATCTATACTAATATAATAAAGCTGAAGAGTTTGTGTGTTTGTGTCTCTAAACGCGTTAATCTCTGGAACTACCAGTCGGATTGAAAAAAATATTTGTGTATATGATAGCCAGATTCAAGAGGAATAGTTTAGGCTATGTTAAATTTCGGACAGACCACTCCATTCCCTGCATTTAGGCCCTTTGGCACAAATCTACATCGTTCAACCGATCTGAACCAAAATTTGTATACCTACCCTTTGGAACCCTGCGAGTAACACTGTCTACATGAAATTTATGACAGACCAGTCCACTTCCTACATTTAGGCCCTTTGGCACAAATCTACACCGTTTCACTAATCTGAACCAAAATGTGTATACTTACCCTTTGGAACCCTGCGAGTAACATTGTCTACATGAAATTTATGACGGACCAGTCCATTCCCTGCATTTAGGCCCTTTGGCAAAAATCTGCACCGTTTCACTAATCTGAACCAAAATTGGTACACTTACCCTTTGAAACCCTGCGAGTAACATTGTTTACATGCAATTTCGGACAGACCACTCCATTCCCTACATTTATGCCCTTTGGCACACATCTACACCGTTTCACCGATCTGAACCAAAATTTGTATACTAACCCTTTGGATCCCTGCGAGTAACACTGTCTACATGAAATTTATGACAGACCAGTCCATTCCCTGCATTTAGGCCCTTTGGCACAAATCTACACCGTTTCACTAATCTGAACCAAAATGTGTATACTTACCCTTTGAAACCCTGCGAGTAACACTGTTTACATGCAATTTCGGACAGACCACTCCATTCCCTGCATTTATGCCCTTTGGCACAAATCTACACCGTTTCACCGATCTGAACCAAAATTTGTATACTTACCCGTTAGAACCCTACGAGTAACACTGTCTGCATGAAATTTCGGACAGACCACTCCATTCCCTGCATTTAGGTCCCTTGGCATAAATCTACACCGTTTCACCGATCTTAACCACATTTTGTATACATTTTTAAAAAATCGAATTTACCCTCCAGGTTGGTAGCTCCCACGGACTCAGTGGGGGAACTCACCTCTACCGCCTCTACGGGCAGTGTCCTAGAGCTGGGAACATCTGATCGGAGTGGATACAACTAGGGCGGTGTTACCAGCACCGCACCCAGGCGCCTCACCTGCGAAGCGAACAGTGGCCTCATGAGGGAAGGGAGGGATAGGCAAGGAAGAGGGTAGGAGGCGGCCGTGGCCTGAAAGTAGGAACCATCTCGGTATTTGCCCGAAGACGAAGTGGGAAACCACGGAAAACCACTTCGAGGATGGCTGGGTGGAAATCGAAACCCTCTACTCATTTGGGCCACCTGAGGCTGAGTAGACCCCGTTCCAGTCCTCATACCACTTTTCAAATTTCGTGGCAGAGCCGGGAATCGAGCCCAGGACCTCCGGGGCGGCAGCTAACCATGCTGACCGCTACGCAACGGAGGCGACATTTTGTATACTTACCCTTTGGAACCCTGCGGGTGACACTGTCCACTATAAATTTCTGACAGACCACTCCATTCCCTGCATTTAGGCCCTTTATCACAAATCCACACCGTTCCTCCTAATTGCGCCAAATTTTACTTACACTTTGAAACCCTGCTGGTAACACTGTCCACTTGATATTTTGGATAACGCTCTCCATTTCCTACATTTAGAATAACAAACAAACTGAACTTGAAAACCATGTATTAAGGCCCTTGAACCATTCATGTCCGTAGTAGTGCAACTATAAGAGTATATTAATAAGTCCATTGCTGACGGGCAATTCGGGCTGCATCACATCGCCCCTACCAGTATTCTGGTGCAGAATTGCGAAAATAGTTAAATCTTGCGCTGCTTATAAATTGCAGTCACGGGGATTAGTTCAAAAAGATTTCTTAGGCCTCTTAAAACAGTTATCATCATGAACATATTATGCCTCAGTATAAGTGCAATGGTGTTGGTGCAGTACATTGAGGTTATCTGCTGCAGTAAGCGTTGGTGCTTTCAAATTTACCTTAATTTATTCCGAAACTTATTATTGAGTGCTATGTGGCGATAAATGATACTATTCTACCTCAGGAGCTCGGGTCAGCCAAAGTTTTCCGAAGTGTTCTGATTATTTTCCTACGGCGCTATGTGACAAAAGACGACACTATTGGTGTCTACATTTCTAACAGCCAATGAGATATAGGCCCTAGGCAGTGTCTTTTATTTCACTTACTCCTCTTTCTAATCATATTTTTAAATTCGTTTGTAAATTACATGTGTCAGTGCTGTAGTTAGTAAACAGCCATTTCCCTATTCATTATTATCATAACGGGAAAATGACCTGAATATTACGTCCATTGTACTGTACTACTTACCACCCCCACTACAACCACCACCACCACCACCACAAAAAGTTATATTTAAAAACATTTCTTTTCTGTTAGTTTAAGTATCATGTGCCAGTTCTGTAGTAGTATTAATTATCATTCTTAAAACCAATAAATCCACCGGGCGAAGCCGGGCACTGCTGCTAGTATTTTATATTCTGTGTTCCGTTCATGCGGTCGAAGTGAGCATTTGAATAATGAGCCAACGCAATAACTTTCATCTACTGGTACATAAATCTATGGGCTACAAATAGAACAATTCAACATGGCGATCGTTTTAATAGGCAGAAGAGTATCAAAGTTAGAAGACCAATATGATAAATGAAAATTGGCTGTTTAGTTTATCACGGAACTACTCCTTAAACACTACATATTCTATTTGAGCAACCGAACAGAGTCTTAGGCTATACCTTGCCCTCGCACAGTTGAAGATGTCCAACATGAACATTTGAAGGTGTACCAGTTTGCGTGTGATATTAATTTATTAGTATCCTGAGCCACAAGTGATTCTGGACAATGACAAATAATGAAACTCTGTCAAACTTTACGTGGTTATTTCCCTTAAAGCATTCTTCTTTGTAGCTCTCCCAGATTCTTCCATAAGATCGTTTGTTCTCCTATGTCGCTGTCTATTTCAGGTACCATACTTGAATCCTGCACCATATTTGGTTGTTGTAGTTGCTTATTTTAGGGTCTGCGACATCGCGGCCATATATTGTAAATATCATCACCCATACTTGTGTGTGTAAAGGATATGATGACGAACGCTTGACGATCGAAACTGGTCATCCAAGTGTATGTATTGATCTCATGTCATTTTTTTCAGGATTAGGGAAACACCCAATACAAATTAGCCCAGGCATTTTAGTCTAAAAATCGTCAAAACCTAGAAAACAAATCATGTAAAGCTAATTTTCTGCGAATTTGATAATTTGACCCTGGGGAACAACATACTAAAATTCTCCAAGCTTCCGATGCCGGCTTCCTTGTTTTCCAGGCCTGGAAACCTTGAATTTCAGGATATTCCTGGAGTGCCCACAAAATTCGTATCGTTTATCCAAAATAGACAAAGTATGGTTTCAAATAAAATAGGAAAACATGCAGGTTCTAAAAAAAACGCAAGAAAAACAACATTCGGTCACTTCCGGTCGAATAAAAAGCAAAAAAAAACCGCAAAATTCAGTTTTTTTCAATCAACGCGCTTTTAAGTGACCAAAACATGGGGTTAAAGGAAAATAAGCTAAATAGAACGAAAGAGCATGTTTTTAGATTTCCAGAAGTGACTTTTGTTTGTTTGTACGTCTGATAGTGTGTGAGCTACAGCCAGAATAAATTGAACACCAAATTAAGTTGGTAGCGCCGTCGCGTTGTGTACATTGTTGGGTCGAATGCTCGTTGCTGCTCTTGGACTGCGGCTTACGCTGTGCAAGAGGGGGGGGGGGGGGGGTTGCTATTGTGTTGTTGAGTTTAACGTTTATTGGTGGTACGTTGCGATATAGGCCTACTATAAAAGTACAGTGAAGGAGGTTGTGTGAAATTGTGGAATCCGTTTTATGTAAAGAACCTTTAAATGTTGGTATTGTAAGTTCAGTGAAAAAGAAAGGCCTCGAAAGTTTAAAAATCGCAAGCGTGAAGCGAAATGGTGGATACTTTTGCCTCACCGGAATTTCTGAAAGTTCACCTTCATTGCAGGATGTGTTTTGTATTCTATAAAATACAACGGACGTACCTTAAAAACATAAATAAAAAATTACTACCGTTGAATTTAGTTTATAGATTTCATGTTTGAACATGCTTTTATGTGTCTATAAGCCTAGGACTTATTGCCAGTCACTTAAGGTATTGAGGCAGTTGTATATGTGCGGATTTGGGGTTTAATACGATCTTTACACTCATTGATAAAGTCTTAAATGTTGAAATTTAACGGATTTCGAGCCAACTGAAATTGCACAATTCACATTTGCTTTGTCGTCAAGGGAAGATATGCCAGCAAGCTATTTGCACAGCCGTCGGCCTAGTGGCTTAAAGTGCTAAGGAGAGAAAGAAAATGCTGGGTTGGAGTGAGATTTGAACCCAAGACGCACTCAAGCTTTGTAAGCAAAAGGGGAGCGCCTTAAAACCCGCGGCCGTCAGGCCGACACCCGTTAGCTAAGCTTGCTGGGATAACTTCGCTTATGCGACAAAGCAAACGTGAATTTCATGTTTTTAATCGGCTCTAAATCCGTTAAATTTGAGCGTTTGGAATTTTATCATATACCACCGTGTTCGCCCTAGTTAGTAACGTTTTTAGTCGGAGTAGGGCTTAATGAAGTTTAATTTAGGGAAACTGACCAGGAGTTTGTTTTGATCTTAAAAAATCTGCTTCAAAGTTGGTTATTTAGATCTAACTGAGGGCCCACTTTCTCGTAGTAGAACCCGGTAAATATTTAACTAATTTTACTTATTTTATTTTTAGGATCGCTTACACGCGGCCTAGTTCGATAAAGGCATCTCTAGATAAAAGGCCCGAAGGAGAATTATCCAATGAGGAAACGCTCTTAAAACCTACTCTTCGTTTTTCTGTTGACCCTTTCAACATAAAAGAAGATTGTCTGTTCTGTGGCAAAGGGGCCTCGTCTCGGAAGGAGACAAAAAAGGATAAGGAAGTTAAGTACAGATGTATTATCCACGAGATCCAAAAGATTCCGGTTATTACAGGCATCCGACTCCGAGCAATCGAACGTGGCGATGAATGGGGACGTACTGTATGTGCTCGTGTGGACAGCATAATAGACCTTGTTGCTGCCGAGGCCAAATATCATCGAGAATGTCATCTGCGATTTGTATCTGGAGGCGTTTTAGGGGGTGATAGTAGCAGCGTCAAGACTGGCCGTGGCCGTCCTGCGGACCCCGAAAAACACTACGCCTTTCTTGGAGACCAATGAAGATTGACAGTTCGTGCTTGGTGATCTAATTGAGAAAGTATGTAAAGAAATGGAATGTGGCCCATACGCGCTAAAGTATCTCAAAGAGAAACTACTTAGCCACTATGGACAGCGAATCTTCATCAGCGAGCTGCCAGGTCGAAACTGAATTGTAAATATGAAAGAAACGGCAGAAAACGTCTTGCACGACAAATGGTATGAGGAACGTGGGAAGTCCGAGACCGATGAACGTCGGCGAATCGTAGAAAAGGCCACTCAAATTATAAAAGAAGATATTCGGACGCGTGCATATAATTGGAGGAATATCCGTCCACAGAAGAGCAGTCGTTAGATGCCGACGTTCTACCGAATACTCCAGCTCTTTTTCTTGATTGGATCGTCACGATCAAGTTAGAGGGCGCAACCGGCAAATCCGCCAAGAAAAAAGCCATTGGGCAGGCAATTATTTCAGCTTGTCATCCGAAGTCCTTTTTATCTCCTATCTTGTTGGCAGTAGGCGTGTATGTCCACCGACACTACGGGTCGCGGCAGCTTGTAGATCTTCTTCATAACATGGGTTTCTCCGTGTCCTATAACGAGGTTCGTTGTTACGAGAATAACGTAATAGATTTCACGACCAGTGAAAATGACACAGGCGAAGAACAGCTTGGCGAAGCAGAGCCGAAAAAGAATTTGTTCAATATTCCTTTGATAACACTGACGTTAATGTGCGCACGCAGACCGGACACGGGACGTTTCACAACATGGGTGGTGTTATTATGTCTACACCAGCCCCTACTTTACTTCGGAAAGCAGTACCACGGCAACGAAATATATCACCTGCTGCTGTAACATTTAGTTTATAGATTTCATGATTCAACATGCTTTTATGTGTCTATAAGCCTAGGACATATTTATATATTTTTTTTACATATTTCTATCATTGTAATCATTCGAACGATTCCACGAAAAAGAGCTATTAATTTTCTTTTTACTTTTCAGGAGGAAGCCTACGTAGGACATTAGTCGACCCTACATATACAATATTGCATCATTTTTTTTAAATTTCACAAATGTTTTTTAGTTTTTTTATGATTGTCGCTGTTAGAACCACAAACCAAATGTTCATTAAAACGCATGTTATCAACTATACATGTGAGTGTTTTTTTGTCGGTATTTGTTATTCATTTAGCAAATCTTGCTCCGTTTTATGATTTTTACATGGGCATCGCGTAACCACCTCAACGTGGCGTTCAACTTATTCTTGCTGTCGCTCGTGAATTATTAGACGTACGAACAAACAAAAGACACTTCTGGAAAGCTATAAACATGCTCTTTCGTTCTGTTTAGCTTATTTTCCTACAACCCCAGGTTTTGGTCACTTAAAACCGCGTTGATTGAAAACAAAATTTTAAAAAATGAATTTCACGCTTTTTTTGTTTTCTTATCGACCGAAAGTGACCGAATGTTGCTTTTCTTACGTTTGTTAGAACCTACATGTTCTCCTCTTTCATTTGATACCATACTTTGTCAATTTTGGATAAACGATTCGGTTTTACGGGCGCTCCAGGAATATCCTGGAATTCCAGGTTTCTAGGCCTGGAAAGCAAGGAAGCCGGCATCGGAAGCTTGGAGAATTTTAGTATGTTGTTCCCCAGGGTCAAATTGTCAAATTCTCAGAAAATTAGCTTTACATGATTTTTTTCAACCTTAAATCCTGAAATGCCTGGGCTAAATGAGTACAATCGTGTTGACTGACTGAAAAACATTAAATTTCGATGCTTAAACAAAACTGATAAATATCGAGCTAATATATTAAAATCAAACACGAAAGAATTATTGAATTAAGGTTTATAACTTCCGTTATCGTACTATATATATCTTTTATTGATTGTGTGTCTCATTTTGCCCGCACCACTTAATCCTACCGCGCTTCCCCCTTCGGAAGCATTCCTAGTTACGCCATTGACATGGGGATAATGACCAAGATCAGTGGCGTACCTACGAGGGGGGTGATGTGATTAGGGGGATCAATCCCACCCCCAAGAGCCAAATAATAAAATTACTTACTTAATTCGATGAAATTTTTGTTTTGAATGGAACCAATCATAGGATTGATGGCAAACGATTGGATTATGTACGTTTATACTTATTTGAGAACATTTCTCATTACACTAGTAAAACGTTTAGTGTTATTTAAGCTTTACATTAGCTTAAACAAAACTGTTCATATTTGAGCTTATGCACATTGATAGGTGCATATAAAAATCATATGATATCGAGATCAAACACGGAAAAGAAAACGTGTAGATACTTGCTTTCATTGGTTATGTATCATTTCGCCCAAGCCTCCCCCACCCCTTTTCCCGCACGAAGCAAAAAACAAAAACATCAGAAATTAAAGTAAAAACAAACACGAAACAAAAAACAAACAAAAAATGACACAAAGCAAAAAGCAAAAACAAAAGCAAAAAATACAATATAAGAAACACAAAGAGAAAGCAATAACAAAATAACACAAACGCGAAACTAAAAACAAAAATACAAAGCAAAAAAACAATAGCAAAAGCAGAAAGAACAAACACAAAGAAAAAGTAATAACAAAATCAAAAACAAACGCAAAACTAAAAACAAAAAGCACAAAGCAAAAAAGCAGAAATAAAAACAAAAGCAGAAAAAACAAACTCAATACAAAAGCATTAACTAAATGAAACACAAACGCAAAAACAAAAGAACACAGAGGAAGAAAGCAATAACAAATCAAAACAAGAGAAAAAGAAACAAACCAAAAACGCAAAAACAAAAACAAATGGGGGGAGGTGGCGCAGAGGTCAAGCTATTCGCCTCTCACCAAGGTAGACCGAGTTCGATTCCCATTCAATGGATCTGAGATTTTCGAAGTGAAATGCCATGTCTTGTGGTTCGGAATCCACGTAAAACGTAGGTCCCGTGGCTCATGAACCTTGATTAACGGTCACGTAAAACTAAAAGCTTCCTTTCCTTCCTCTTCAAAAACAAATCCAACAAAATACAAGAAAAGATACAAAACTTTAACTTAAAACAAAAGAGAAGAAAAGGAAACATTTAAAGATAGTTGTGTCCTATAAAAGGTTTATCAGGCAAGTGAATGGGCCTAGTAAAACGCTTTTTGTAGTTGATGTTTGACTCCGCTCATCCCCCTCCGAGTGATGCTACTGACCAAGGGGTCCCTAGCCCTTTAATGAATCACTAACAGAACAATAGACTATTTAATATGAGAAAAATGTGTGGCTTTCTGTTTGTTGATGATCCGTAACCTATAAGACAGGATTAAATTCGCATGAAGGAATTAGATTGGTATATAAAATGAGCACTGGAAAGGGGTGAGTAGTTAGCACCCCAACTGGGAAAAAGGGGATTGGGATTCGGGCACACAGTGAAATTGAAATAGAGCGATGAGGAAGAGACCAAATATTGATAACCAAGGTTTGATACATTTATTTGATTTGTGAAGTAATAACAAACATTTTCATTTAGAAGAATAATTAAAAGAAGCTAATAAAAAATGCAAGGTTTCTCCAGGAAACTTAGAATAAAGAAGAATTATAATAAAAATGCATAAAAAGGCCATATAAAGGCGATTAAAAAAGTATGTTTAAGAAAAATATCTAAAAACAAGCAAGAAGCAAGAAAAAAGGCTTAGCCTTGAAAAATGTATAAACCAAGTGAAGGTAGATCACGTTACCAATGATTCGAGACTTTTGTACTTAGTATTTGGCCCGCAGGAAGCGGGTTGTGATCCAAACGAAGGCTTCCTCTAAGCTGCCTCGGCATTCGTTCCGAGAAAGATGGATGGTGGCTCCATTGGCGAATTGCACCCCGCAGGAACAGACCTCTTGGTAATGATCTGTCCGGTGGTTTACAATCAATTGTAGTTTCTCATCGCCGAGTTGTAGTGAGCTAGCGGGCTGACTTAATTGCTGAGGTGAAGGTCGTTGACTCATGCCTCGCCCAGCATGACAGAGTCCAAGTGATGAAGCATGCCGCCTGGCAAGGTTCCAGCCACTCAATGTTTACTAACAGGGCCTTCCCCAGAAGGGCCTTGCTGTGGAACGGCAGGAAGCCGTGGTCAGACTGGTTCAAGCAGGTAGATGTAGACAAGGCCGCAGAACGGCGAAGCGGAGAATTTATAGTGGAAACGACGACAGCGCGTCGAACAATCCAGAATGAAGGCGGGGCGTCAAACAGCCAATCAGCGCACAGCCCCAAGCACATTGCGACGGTTGCCGCTGAGATGAGCACAGTACCTCATGAAAAAGTGTGACAGTATGGTGCGTCTAGAAAGACACTTCAGAAAAAGGTGAGTTGACAAGAATAATAAAGAACAATAATTCAAAAGAAACGTGAGTTAAATAAATAATCAGAACACCGTGTTCATACTGCAATTATAACGGAAAAAATAATGGGGCAAAATTGAACGAGTGTTTCAAACCGTGCGGGAAACATAGCCACAAAAACATACGCAAAAGCGAACATGCTGGGAGGGGCGAGAAAAAATTGCAGTAAGAAGGCGCAGAAGTTAGGTCTCGCGTGGCAAAGGAGCAATCATAGTGATTGGCCTGAGAAACTGGCCAGCAGAAGTCTGCAGTTCTACCACGCGAATCCTACCATCTCTGCCAGGAAAGCACTCAACAATCCTACCCAAATTCCAGACAAGAGGGGGACTAGGGTCTTTCAAAAGGACCAAGTCCCCAATCTGAAGGTTAGAGCAGGAAACACGCCATTTGCCACGCTGCTGAAGCAAACCGAGGTATTCCAACCTCCAGCGGCGCCAAAAATTGTTGCGCAAACTTTCAATTTTGCGCCAAGAAATGGCTAAAGAAGATGGAGAATTAGAATATAATAAAGATGGAGAGGCAGTCAATGGACCACCGATAAGAAAATGGCCCGGCGTTAATGGTAGAAGATCTGAAGGGTCATTAGATAAGGGTGATAAAGGACGAGAATTAATTATGCCCTCAATAAAAATAATTAAGGAGTTAAACTCTTCATGAGATAGGGGGGTGTGGCCACAAACACGTCTAAGGTGTTTCTTGGTGAGTTTCACACAAGACTCCCACCGTCCACCTTGATGGGGCGCATAAGGGGGGATGAAGTGCCACTTGAAATTTCTCTGGTGAGCATAATCAGTAATCCTTTCCAGCGCTGCATTTTGAGTAAGAGCTCTCTTAATTTGCTCAGAAGCTCCGATAAAATTTTTAGCATTGTCGGAGAATACTTCTGAAGGAAGCCCTCGGCGAGCAGAAAATCTGGCAAAAGCTGCCAAAAAATAAGCAGTAGAGGCGTTGGTAACTAGTTCTAAGTGTACTGCTCCGGTGACCATACATACAAACAGCGAAATATAGAGTTTTCCACAAATACATCTTTTGGCCTCAGGAGAATTTTTTCTGTAAACAAAAGGCCCGGAATAATCCACCCCCGTAAAGGCAAAAGGTCTAGCAGGCGCAGATCTAAAGTTGGGAAGATCACCCATGAGCTGAGTGGTAATTTTAGGGTTGGATTTAAAACATGGAATGCACTTCCGGATAACAGAGGTAACTTCATGGACTCCGTTTATGGGCCAATACCCTTCCCGAATGATGGAAAGTAATGTACGGGTTCCAGCATGAAGATGCTGGTAATGATACTGACGAATGATTAGAGAAGTGACATGATGCTTTGAAGGAAGAATAATTGGGTGTTTTTTATCCTCAGAAAGATCAGCCAAAGATAAACGTCCTCCCACTCTTAATAAACCATCAGCATCCAAAAAGGGGGCGAGTGAGGATAGCCTACTCGATTTCTTGAGGGATTGACCTTGAGACAACACCTGACATTCTTCAGAGAATATTTCTTGTTGAGTAAGCCATAAGATTTTTGTAGTGGCTAAACCTAATTCAGAAAGGGTTAAATATGGCTTAGGAAAAAGAGGTTGTTCTACCACAAAATATTTCCATCGAAGGAGATAAGCCATAACCCTCACCAATTTATGAAAAGAGGAATATCGCTGCAAAAGAAGGGGAGAGTCAGAAGCTAAAAGAGAAGATCCAGTAATCTTACCAACATCTGGCAAGTCTGATAATTCCGGAAGAGGAAAATTTGGCCAAGCGGAAGGTTCTTGTAGAAGCCAAGAAGGACCGTGCCAGTATAATGTCAGGTTAGCCAACATAAGAGGGGAACATCCCCGAGAGATGACATCTGCAGGATTCTCCTTGCCAGATACATGATGCCATTGTTCAAAGTTAGACAATTGTTGAATTTTGGACACTCTATTAGCTACAAACACCTGCCAATGCGAGGAGGGTTTGGCAATCCATGCCAACGTGATGGCTGAGTCACTCCAAAAGTAAGTTTTGCTAAATCGGATTTTCAAAGATTGGCGGATTTTGACCGATAATTCAACCGCCAGAAGAGCAGCACAAAGTTCCAGACGTGGCAAGGATAAGGATTTAAGAGGAGCCACCTTTGACTTAGCGCAAATTAAATTGGAAAAGAAATATGACTGGTCAAAATTGCGGCAAACAATATACGCACAACACCCATAAGCTTTCAATGAGCTATTGGCAAAGATGTGAAGTTCATATCCTCCACAGGAGGGAAAGGGAATAATCACTCGCGGGATAATGACATTGGAGAGATCTTCCAAGCTATTTCTATAAGAAATCCAATTTTTTTGCAACTCGGAAGGAACTGGTTCATCCCAACCAGTTTTCAAGGACCAAAGGTCTTGCATGAAAAATTTTGCGGTGACGATAATTGGCGCCAAAAATTGGAGAGGATCAAATATTTTTGCAATCTCAGACAAAATTTGCCGCTTAGTTTGCGGTTTGATGTCACTGAGATTAATTTTGAAAAAGAAAAAATCCTTTTGAGGACTCCAATAGATGCCTAAGGTTTTGATAGAATTACTTTCTTGAAGAAGCTCTACTGAGTCGTTATAGACTGAAGTTAATGGAAATTTGGAAAGAAATTCTTCCGAATTAGAGTTCCACTTGCACAAGGAAAATCCGCCTCCCAAAAGCAAAGCTGTCAAATCTTTAGAGACCTGTAGTGCTTCAGATACTGACTCAAATGAATGAAGAAAATCGTCAACGTAAAATGATGATTTTAACACTTCAGAAGCCTTAGGAGAATACAACGGGCCATCCTGTTCAGCAAGTAATTTCAACGTACGTATGGCTAAAAAAGCAGAAGGCTTTAGTCCATAGGTTAAGGTTTTTAGCCGAAAGATCTTGACAGGTTTAGTAGGCTCGTCGCGGCAAAGAATTCTCTGAAGGTCGCACTGTTGTTGATCGACCAAAATCTGTCTATACATCAGCTTGATATCAGATATCACTGCGATAGGGAACAAGCGAAAATTCATTAAAACAGAAGAAATGTCAGATTGAATAGGGGGGCCTGATAATAATGTGTCATTCAGAGAAGTTCCATTGGCATCCAAAGCAGAGCCATTAAAGACCACCCTTATGTTTTCCTTTAAAATCTCATTCTTCCAAACTGGGTGATGATTGAGGTAAATGACTTCAGATGGGGTATAAGAAGCCTCATCTTTCTTGGTAACAACCTCCATGTGATCAAGGGCCTCATATTCCTCCATAAACGTGGAGTATTGAGCTTTAACAACAGGGTCACGTTTAAATTTGTTTTCCACAGCATAGAGTGCTCTAAGAGCCCTAGGGTGTGTTTCAAATAAAAGAGGTGGATTATCCACTCGGGGCATTGTTACAACAAATCTACCCTCTGAATTGCGTTTGGTTGTTTCACGAAACAGTTTTTCACACATTTCATTTTCAACCGAGGAAGGTGAAACTGAATCTATAGTTTCGATTTTCCAAAATCTTTCTAAGTTGTAATCGAGACTTGTATTGACAAAATGACATTGAGAGAAATTTTGAAACGACTTACGAGGGACCTGACCCGTTACTAACCAACCTAGCTTGGTATGATGAACAAACACTCCAGGTGATATTTTAACCTTAGAGCTAAGGAGACATTGCCAAAATACTTGGGCACTGAGAAGTATGTCTACCGGGGCGCTCGTATTAAATGTTGGGTCCGCCAACTGAATGTTATGAGGAAATTGCCACTTTCTAATTTCAAAAGAAGTACTAGGGGTATTACTGCCAATAGTATCAATGGCAAGGCAATTCAACTGAAATGTTGTGTTAGAATTAACAGCATCTTTGATGTGAACACGAACAAAATGCAAAGATTTAACATTGCTATTGTTAATACCGGTAACCTGAATTAATGTAGGTTGCTTGGGAAGACCAAGTTTCTTAATGAGACGCTCACTTATGAAGTCATGGGTGGCGGCATTATCCAATAGGGCACGTGCTTCAAGCCATCTACCAGAAGAGTCTTGAACTTTTATTAACACGGTTGATAGTAGCACCTGGGAACTACGAATTGAGCTAGAGCTCTGAGTATAAGATTGCGCATTAGCTCCTGGGGATGCATCTTTAGAACATCCAGGGGAAGGAGCCTGACGTGGCTTTTCAAACCTATGAAGCAAGGTATGATGTTGAGCCTTGCAATGGGAGCAAGTATTTTTAGATAAGCAATCAGGCACCATATGCCTAGTTGACAAACAGTTATAGCAATATCTTTTTTGAGCTATTAATTTGCGTCTTTCATCGGTAGAAAGGGCTTTAAAGGCAACGCAGGAATATAACCTGTGAGGTGCTTTACAGAGAATACAATCCGTTGAGTTATGCTGAACAGTAAAGACAGCAGATTTGTTTATTTTGGCACCGACTGGTTTCACAACATTAGATTTGTTATCTGCACTTCCTGACATATGACAGGCTACGGCTGACAAAACCTGACATCTATTATTCATAAACGTAAGCAATGAGCCATAAGTATATGAAGTGTCATTTGTTAATTCCCTTTCCCATGCCTTTAAAGTTGATGAATCAAATTTAGAAGTAACCAAGTGAACTAAGAATAGATCCCAGTGCTCGACCGGTTGATTCAACCGTGCCAATGCTCTGACGTGTAGTTGGACCGTGTCACTTAAGGCTCGCAGTGTTGACAAGCTGTCAGCTCGCAATGCGGGCAGGTTAAATAAGGCTTGAATGTGCCTCTGTAAACATAATTTTTCATTGCCATAACGGCCTTTAAGAAGCTCGATAGCAATGTTATAGTTTTCTCCTGTTAAGGGAAGTTCTCTTATAAGTTGAAGGGGTGGCCCCTGCAAAATGGATTTTAAGTAATGAAATTTCTGAATTTCCGGAAGTGTGGCATTATTATGTACTAATGAACTGAACAATTCAAAGAATGATTGCCACATCTCTTCCTTTCCTGAAAAATGCGGAATTTCAATTTTAGGTAGCAATGGTTTGATACCATTCCCATGGTCGCTAATTCTTCCTTGAGTTTCCTCTACCTTCAACGCCAGGGTCAAAGTTCTTACTAATGCCACAGCCTGAGCGTGTGTATCAAAATAATTACTCTCTACTTCTTCCCTATCTGATTGATGTTCTGGACTTTTGATTTCAATTTCAAGTTGCACGAGATCATATTTCTCGTACGCCTGTTCAAAAGCTTTTAAACGCTGAGATATAATATCAAGATTTTGTTCCTCTTTCGGTAGAGTGGCTAGATATTTTTGAAAACGGGTAAGTTGACCTTTGTAGGCCGCCCGAGAGTTTAACAGTTTATCGTCTATTATTACTGGCATGGCTGGGAAGTTGGAATAACTCACCTACCAAAGCTGCTTGCGGCACCAGACAGACCTGCTTTCCAGAAAGAAACCAGTTATTTAGTAAGCCGGGATTGTCTCCGCTTTCCCGCAGATCTCCTGCGCTAGCCACGATATACTGAAATGTATAAGGCAAATATTAGATTACACAAGTTCTGTTTTTTTTTTGGAATAGAATTTGTGGTCTCAGAATAAAGGTTCTGGGTTCGATCCCGGGGTTGAGGTACCATGGAAAAGGGGTGAGTAGTTAGCACCCCAACTGGGAAAAAGGGGATTGGGATTCGGGCACACAGTGAAATTGAAATAGAGCGATGAGGAAGAGACCAAATATTGATAACCAAGGTTTGATACATTTATTTGATTTGTGAAGTAATAACAAACATTTTCATTTAGAAGAATAATTAAAAGAAGCTAATAAAAATGCAAGGTTTCTCCAGGAAACTTAGAATAAAGAAGAATTATAATAAAAATGCATAAAAAGGCCATATAAAGGCGATTAAAAAAGTATGTTTAAGAAAAATATCTAAAAACAAGCAAGAAGCAAGAAAAAAGGCTTAGCCTTAAAAAATGTATAAACCAAGTGAAGGTAGATCACGTTACCAATGATTCGAGACTTTTGTACTTAGTATTTGGCCCGCAGGAAGCGGGTTGTGATCCAAACGAAGGCTTCCTCTAAGCTGCCTCGGCATTCGTTCCGAGAAAGATGGATGGTGGCTCCATTGGCGAATTGCACCCCGCAGGAACAGACCTCTTGGTAATGATCTGTCCGGTGGTTTACAATCAATTGTAGTTTCTCATCGCCGAGTTGTAGTGAGCTAGCGGGCTGACTTAATTGCTGAGGTGAAGGTCGTTGACTCATGCCTCGCCCAGCATGACAGAGTCCAAGTGATGAAGCATGCCGCCTGGCAAGGTTCCAGCCACTCAATGTTTACTAACAGGGCCTTCCCCAGAAGGGCCTTGCTGTGGAACGGCAGGAAGCCGTGGTCAGACTGGTTCAAGCAGGTAGATGTAGACAAGGCCGCAGAACGGCGAAGCGGAGAATTTATAGTGGAAACGACGACAGCGCGTCGAACAATCCAGAATGAAGGCGGGGCGTCAAACAGCCAATCAGCGCACAGCCCCAAGCACATTGCGACGGTTGCCGCTGAGATGAGCACAGTACCTCATGAAAAAGTGTGACAGTATGGTGCGTCTAGAAAGACACTTCAGAAAAAGGTGAGTTGACAAGAATAATAAAGAACAATAATTCAAAAGAAACGTGAGTTAAATAAATAATCAGAACACCGTGTTCATACTGCAATTATAACGGAAAAAATAATGGGGCAAAATTGAACGAGTGTTTCAAACCGTGCGGGAAACATAGCCACAAAAACATTCGCAAAAGCGAACAAGCACCAAGGCACAGGTGTACCAGAACAGCCATTTCAGAGTGATATTTTATTTGGTCCTAATGTCTGCGAAGAAGTTCTACTAAAATACTTGGTATGCATTAGAGTTTTATGGCGATCCAGCCTCTCAGTTCTCTATTGGCCAGTGTATAGGTCTCCAATGTCACGTACGTTAGGGGGTCCTCTTATGGTCTGCTGCGTGTAGAGTTTTATGTCCTTTGTCGGCACGAATTGATATAAATCTGTGGGTTTAAAGAGCGATCATTAGAAATAATAATAATAATAATAATAATAATAATAATAATAATAATAATAATAATAATAATAATAATAATAATAATAAGCGGTGGCATGCTGTACTGTACAGTCCTTGATTTTGAGCTCCTCGCATTTCCGCTTTTTATATAAGTTTTACACGTTTATATGGTTAGTTTATGATTTCTATGGTGACTTTTAAGGACTCTTGTCGAAAACAAGTGTGAGTTATAGTGCTTGTGGATATATCAACGTCATAATCATCAAAATACAGCTGCAATATGTTTGTTTACATTCATGTTGTGGTTGCTACATCGTTAGTTACAGTGCCTTATAACCCCAAATGCCTCCTCGAAATGGGTTATGTACGGTGTTGTGTGTGAAATTGGGATGTTTCAAGCCCATTTATTATATACTTCATATCATTTGTGCAGGTAATCGGACTGTTTACGTGTTAATATTACGAAAGTTGAAGTGTACATCTGCTTAACCTACAAAATTAGGTTACACGTATTTGCTGCATAGATTCTTGTAAGTACGACATCCCTTCTCTGCTGATCGTTTGCAGTTAAATGACGTCCACTGTTGTAATATAAGCAATAGCCCTGCAAGATAATTATACCGTATAACCTATCTAATGTGAGTTGTGACAAATCTGCAATGATAAGGTATGTGCTAACCAGAAATGACGAGATATACTAAATGGGGTAGGCAGGACTCCGCAGCCGTGGTGAAGGCAACCTGCCTAGGGGAAGGAAAACCCTGATAACAAACCTTAACTGCAGTGTCTGATCCGTAGCGGGCGGCTGCAAACAGCGTCTGTTCTCCATGTTAGGAGCGGCTGAAGATGAACACCTGGCTGTAGGTTAAAAACGCACCCACCCATAATATGGAGAAAATAAATTTAAAAATTATTGAAAGGCCACTGCCTGAGGTTCGTCAGGGCATGTCTAGAGCCGGCGATGGACATGACAGCAAGCGAATCGTCGGTGGCAGGATGCTGATGAGGCGGGCTCCTGTCGCACAAGAAGATACAGCCCAACAACTACAACAAAGCCAACCAACGTCAAGTGCTTTGCCTGCTGAAAGTGCTGTGCCAGAACCACTTCCGGCACTCACCCAAGCAGGCCTGCCAAGAAAGCGCTTAAAATGGTCAATCGCAATGAACGAGACCATAATGCGCATTTATTATAAGGTGACTCGCATTGGAACAGAACTAACTGGATATAGGCAGAAATTATTCAATGAGTTCCATGAAGCATACCCCGAACTCCGTGTGACTGAACAGAGAGTGGCGGACCAATATAGGGCGATAGTCCGTAATAATTTAGTGCCAGAAGCAAGACTTAATACAATCAAGCAGGAGGTCAGAAGAGTGTTTGATTGTGATCAAGGAACTAATCTGGAGAGTGAATTAGCACAAGAGCTCTATGAGCAGGAACAACATCAAGAAGAACACAATGAGCCAGTCAGTGGCATACAGCCGGATACGCATCATGAAGATGAGTCACATACCAAGATCCTAGCAGATGAAATGATGACGGCTATGACTCAGTTCAATGGAACAGACCCAATGCTTAGACCTGCCTTGCCTCGAGTAAATTCGTCTAGGAAGGTATCAAAAATTTTAAATATCATGAATCAAACTATCCTACCCAAACACTTGATAGATGTGAATGACTTAGAATCTCTTTCACACTGTTCTGTACTGTGGAGCCGTCACAGTTATCAGAACTATGGGCATCCAACTGAGAGAAAGGAATACTTCCTGCAGTAAGAAATGTGCTCCTGTTACTCCTAAGTGGGAGAGACGTCTGATAGGCAATATCGACAAATTGCGATCAGATATTGGCCGTTTGACTGAGTTTATCAGAGGAACGCACACAAGAAGACTGGTGAGACTCTGTAAGGCAATAATGAGGCGGTCCAAAATCCACACCGACCGAGATGACCCAAACACAAAAGCCGAACAGTGTATAGATACACTCAAACAGAAACTTACGTTGATAGCGAACAGACTTTCCAGATACAGAGTCAGTAGGAAACGGAGACAGGACAACAACTTATTTGTCAAAGGCGAGAAGAAATTCTACAGAGCACTGAGTGAAAACGATGTATCCTTAAATGCTCCTTATCCAACAAGAGAAGAAATTGAAGAGTTTTGGAGCAATCAACTATCCAAAGCCACCAATTTTAACTCAGACTCTCATTGGGTTCAGGAAGTAACAAGCATCTCTAAAGAATTTAATCCGATGCAATACGATCCAATAACATCCACTGAAATTTCTTCCATCATTAAAGGTCTTCCGAACTGGAAAGCACCTGGTTTAGATCAGATACAGAATTACTGGTATAAGAAATTCTGGTGCGTATACGATCTTCTGTCTACTCTGGTGAATGAAGTTGTAGCTCATCCACAGAAGATGCCAAATTTCCTTACACAAGGTGTAACACATCTACTTCCGAAAGACCCACAAAATATGCAAGATCCTGGAAAATACCGTCCAATTACATGCCTTCCCACGATGTATAAGATCACCACGTCCTGTCTTAGTAGGAGGATATATGCTCACTGTGAAAAAAATAACATCATAGCAACACAACAAAAAGGATGCACGAAAGGGTCCAAAGGGTGTAAAGAAATACTTATCATTGACTCAGTGGTTTCCAACCAGGCCTTTACCAAAAACAGAAATTTATTCACGGCATATATTGACTACAAGAAGGCCTATGATTCCGTGCCCCATGATTGGTTGATCCATATTTTGTCAGTGTATAAGATTGATCCTCAGATTATATATTTCTTGGAACACGCCATGAAAACGTGGCGTACAGTGATGTGCCTTAGTACTACAAATGGCAGTATTGCAACAAGTATGATCCCAATCCACAAGGGAATATTCCAAGGAGACTCCTTGAGCCCATTATGGTTCTGTCTTGCGATGAACCCACTATCAAACCAACTTAATTCAACAAAATATGGATTCAGTATCAAGAAGAACTCCAGGGAGCTTGCAAAGCTCAACCATCTCCTGTATATGGATGACCTAAAGCTATATGCTGCCACCAGAGCACAACTAGAGTTTCTGTTGAAGATAGTGGAAACCTTTTCACAGGATGTGAAAATGGAATTCGGGCTGGAAAAATGTAAGACGCTGAACATTATGAAAGGCAAGCTGCAGGAAGGTGTATATGAAACAGCTCAGGGCCAGCAGATTGCAACAATGCTCACTAGCGAGACCTACAAGTATCTGGGAATGAAGCAAGCCAGACACATAGAACACGCAGTAGTGAAACAAGATCTGACGAAGGAATTTGCCAGAAGAATTAAGCTTGTTTCTAACACCAGCCTCAACAGTAAAAACTTGGTTAAGGCAATCAACGCTTATGCTGTCCCTATTCTTAGTTACTCGTTTGGGGTCATCAAGTGGAGTAAAACTGACATTGCAAGTTTAGAACAAAAAATTAGAACATCACTGACCAAGTCACGAAAACACCATCCCAGGACATCTGTGGAAAGAGTCATGTTACCGAGACATATGGGTGGGAGAGGAATTGTTGATATAAACAACCAAGTAGCTCGACAGATCTATGAGCTAAGAAAATACTTCTGTTCTGTATCGAACCATTCGATGCTGCACAGGGCTGTCACAGAAGCAGATGATTCATCTCCACTACTCTTAAGTCAGCAAGAGACTCAAATTCAGGTGCGCAGTGATTTGGATAGATTCAATGCCTGGTTGTCCAAACCACTACACGGAAGACATCCCAATGAAGTCATCCAAACTCACGTCGACAAGCTAGCGTCGAACTTTTGGTTGATTTCTGGGCAGATGTTTCCTGAAACAGAAGGCTTTATGATGGCTATTCAGGACCAGGTTGTCCCCACGAGGAACTACCTAAAGTTCATAATCAAGGATGCATCTGTGCAAGATGACCATTGCAGATACGGTTGCCCAACATCTGAGACTGTTCAGCATATTATATCGGGTTGTCGCCATTTTGCAGGGACAGAATATAGGAAGAGACATGATTTTGTTGCCAAGATAGTCCATCAAGAATTGGCTATACAACTTCAACTGCTGAGCCAAGAGAAAGTACCGTACTACAAATATGCTCCTGAAAGTGTACTGGAAAATGACAGCTTTACGTTGTACTGGGATCGTACTGTATTGACAGACCAATCAGCTGTGCACAACAGACCTGATTTAGTTCTTGTTGACAAATGCATGAAGCACACCACCTTCATAGATGTGGCGATCCCAAACAGTGGCAACATACTAACAAAGCATGTTGAAAAGCTGTCAAAATACACAGAGCTTTCAGAACTGATAAGGAAGCAATGGCACATGGCACAAGTCAGGACAGTTCCTATTATTATCTCCAGCACTGGCGTGATTCCCAACAACTTAAAGGAATCGCTCACGGCGTTGAAATTAGACCCAGGCCTTTTCAAACTGATGCAGAAAACAGTCATACTTTCTACGTGTCGCGTAGTAAGGCTGTTCTTGGGCAATCAGGCCTGAAGCAATGAGGGGAATATGAAGCTACTACTCAATGCAGTCACCAAGAATTTGCTCCTTGTGATATGTACGGTATCTGGGATTGTAAATGTTTTCTTTCCAGCAAATGCTGAGAATGTGTAAGCGCATGCGCAAAATAAATAATAATAATAATAAAATAATAAAATAATAATAATAATAATAGTAATTAAATAGTCTAATATTATGGTACTTGGAGCCATTTTTCAGTGTTGCCTTAGTAATCGAAATTTGATATATTTTCAGTCGGTCAACACGATTGTACCAAATTGTGATGGGTTGTTCCCAAATCCTGAAAAACCAAACAAACAAACAAAAAACATGAGATTAATAAATACACTTGGATGAACAGTTTCGGGAAGCGATCATCATCAGATCCATTACACTTAGACTATGAAATCTGTCTAAAAGTATGTGTAAAAGTATTTGCAATATGTAGACCACACTTATTTAGTTGCAGTATTAGTTAAAATAATGCAACTAGTCAATATTTGTTACTTATAGTCTATGTCAAGTTTTAAGATACTGAAAGTGGTGATTGATCTCCAAATTTGCTTGTGATTATGTGATCGTTGTTAAATGGTCAGTTCAGATTGTATTGTCTACTTATCTGGTTGGGTCGCACGCGGTCCGGGTGAGAGTAGTTGGCCTCGTCACAGTCTGCACTGCAGCAGAGGAAACGGAACTTCATTGATTGACCCTTTGCCTGAGATTTAAATGATTTTGTTTTGTAATCACCATAATAACATACGAGAGATCTTTTGCTGGTCAACATCGTACACGATTTGGAGGGCTGCGAAAATTTCTCGCCCTTCAAAAAATCTACTCAGCCAGGAATCTATCCTCGATCTAGCGATCCACTGGGGAATTTGTCCATAATACTGACTGAAAAGTTATATACTACAGAAATGTTGGCGATTTTAGCAGCTCAGCCGCAGTCTCCATGATGAAGAGCTGCTTGTCGATCACCAGAACAATGTTACCAACAGTTGCTACTTCAGTCACTAAGCTCCCCGCCTACAATTAGGGTAATTTCCCAAAGGTGGTGTTGTATTAACTCTTAATATGCGAGAATGAATACATACGGTACTCTCACCTCCTTTGTAGAATCCACATTTCACAAACAGACTTCACTATTTAAAACTTGTGGATGATTATAGTTTTAACTCGGGCACACAGGTGCCTAAGTTGTTCTATGGAGGGTGAAAATATTAACTCGTTTCACAGAGATTTCACAGCATATTACAGAAAATGTGAGAGAAGTAAATATAATTTAGGCCTAAACCACTCCGACAACATTTATTAGCAAAATGCATAAAATACTCCGATGTAAAATTATAGTTTACCTAAGACCAAGTAATTGACTGTGTAAAACGATGGAACAATCAATCATTTTCTTTCTTTCTTTCTTTCTGTCTTTCTTTCTTTCTTTCTTTAACTACATAGGACATACGTGAAGAAGGTTGGCATCCCTGGCTGAACTCAGTTATAGATGAGATACGTACAAATTCTTCACATTTTAAGTCAAGGGATAGCATTAGGCTTTAATATGACGTCACGCACAAGGCCAGCTATATCGTTTATCTATCAGGACAGAGAATACAATGAAGCACATTCTATGGATAAGCTGCACGCTGGGTGTGCCTCAGGGATACAAACTCGGACCTCCCATGATCTCGCTGCATATAATTGATTTGTTCGAGGATCGATGCAAAAGGTGCACGTAAAGCCGAAATACTTAATCGTGATCACGCTAGTGGAAAACGCTCCACAATGAGTCAATTATTTTCTAACGATACTGATTCTCACTTCCATTGCTCTATTTCTGTTCCAGTTTACACCGACCGCGGCATGGTACTTGTTACATTGAATGCACTGGTTCTATGATTCTTTTCTGTCGGATGGGGTTTGTGACTTGAAAGTTGAGTTGTTGAAACATGGATCTCAGTCTTTCAAACAATCAAACAATCAAACAAACAAAAGGACAAGCAATTAATCATGCAAACGACTTAAGGGAATAGCGGTCATATCTGTTGGGTACGACTCGATAATGTGACCACAGTCAGGATTCAAACTTGAATCTCCTGCTACCAGGGCAGATGCATTTAACGACTCATCCCACTCCGCACCACACGTCACGATAAGGACTTATATTCAGGTCTTAGATGGAGTGGGCGCTCAGTAGTGACTCAACAGAATCAATCAATAAATCAGACAAACAAATTCTAAATACCGGGAGATTCCTAGGATAACAACCGAGGCTTATTGGTGAGTAGGCTACAATAGCCTCGGGTTCGATTCCTGATTTTATTTTTAGCCTACTTTTCACATTTTGCAAAAATGAGAAAAAAGTAGACTTATGAGATCGATCCGGGCAAATGTGTGTCTGTCGGTCTGTCTGTCTGTCTGTCCTGTCCTTCTGACTGTCGGTCTGTCTCGCTGTGTGTGTGTCCCCCCATATAAACTCCTAAACGGCTGCAGCAATCGAAACAAAATTTGGTAGGAGTAAAGATCTATACCTGAATATCTCAATGCCGTATTTGAAAATGATGTCAGTGCTACCAACTGCTGAAAAATTGCAATTGAAATTTGACCTCCATGTTGGATATCTTGGAAGGTATGAATGGGAGCTATTTCAAAATTGGCACACGTATAGATAATAATATTTTAGTTTAATTTCCAGTAGGCCATACACGGCAGTGTTGGCAAAATGATTATAAGCCTGCTGATAGGTCCAATTTTAAATGCATATAACTTCTACACTACCAATAGGAATTCAACCAAATTTTGTATGTGCTATGTGTACATAAACAGATATGACTGAGCGTTTTCTTAATATCCAAGAGGGCTGCCAACTGTTAATAAATGCTCTCAATTTCTTTTATCCAAATACCAATATATCAGAAAGTATGCAAGCCGACAGCTTTAAACTATGCACACATGTAGTACCTGACATTCTATATTAATTTGGAGTAACTTATATACGTCAGTGCTACCAACATGATTCTAAGCCTGCTGAGAGCTCCAACTTTAAATACATGTAACTTCTATACTATCACAGTAGTGGCTACGCGGGCTAAAGCGCTGCGTTAGATCAAGGGGCCAAGCTCTCTGCTGACTCGGTAGACGCGTGGGTTCGAGCCCCACCGTCGGCTGTCCTTGAAATGGTTTTCCGTGGTTTCCCATTTTCAACACCAGGCAAATGCTGGGTCAGTACCTCCTGACAGGCCACGGCCGCTTCCTTCCACATCCTTGCCCAGTTTCATTCATCTTCATCCATTCCATCTCTCATCCCGACGCGCAGGTCGCCCACGGGCGTCGACTAGAAAGACCAGCACTTGGCCTCTCAGGAGGCTACACGACAAAAAAAAATGGATTTTAACCAAATTTCGTATGTGCTATGTGTAGCATATGACTATGCGTATTCTTAAAAGCAACCAGGGTTGCCAACTGTTAATAAATGCTGTCTCTATTTTTGTTACCCTAATATCAATATGCCAGGAAGTATGCAATAGCCAATAGCCAATAACAATAGAGCTATTTTGAAATGTCTATATTACCAACTCAATTTCGTCATTATTCTAGTTAGATCCATATAGATTAATCATTGGCATGAATCTTACATTTTAAGAAAAGTAGGCTCTTTAGTTCGTCACGGAACTTCTTGTTTATTTTAAAAATTCCTTTACAAGGCTTGAAACAAAATGCAGATTCTGTGTTTGTGTGTGAGTCTCCTAATGAGTTTTGATTGGCTGGAACGAATCAATGAAAGTTGTTAAAGACTCCCTACTACCCCCCCCCCCCACCCCTCCGCCCCCCTTCCCCCTCTCAGCCGTGTCTTTCAAATTTCAATAAGTTACCAATTCAATATGGGCGCCGCGGGAGATATTTCACCGAATCTCAATATCCCCAAAACTATTGCAGCAAGCAACCTGAATTTTTGTATGTTGATTACAAACTGTAAACTAAGTTCACATATGTAATTTTCAAAAATATATGCAAACAAAAGCAACATGGCTGCCACACTGAGTACATTGAAACTTGGCATAGTTAGAGATAAATATATTGGATCTAATGTAATCCAATATTAAAAATGATGGCTGTGTGAAATTTTAAACACATATTTTATTTCCTGTATCCTAATCAAGTGATCTAAGTGAAACTTTGCATAGTAAACTATTAATATAATATTTACTGGTGCATAAATCTGTGGCTTACTTGTAATAAATTTAGATGGCGCGGATATAAATTCCTGATACACTAATTTCTTTAGCTCGTCAAAAAAAGAACAATATCTGTGAACCAGTATTATAATCTAAACCTGCAAGTACACATATCTAACGCTTTGTCAACTCTTAATACATGGGTTCACCTAACTCGTCTCTGAATGATCGGATCATTGCGTAATCTGGCAGTAAACCACTACTGTAATCATAGCCTACAGCCATATAGTATGTAGCTTCCTTTTCATAACTTATAGATGGCGTGCATGTATTGTTCTGAATTTATTGTAGTGTAATGTAATATTTTCGTTACTAGTACTGCTTATAAAATAATAAAAATAAAAAAACGAAAAAAATATCCGGTTAGCTCAATTTATTTGCCAGTGTTTCGCCCCAGTGCACCATTGGGCTCGTCAGTTGGTATGGTACACCTCACCAAGTACATACTGCGAAGGCAATGCTCAAATGATAACACGATTAGGCTAACCAGATCAATTTTTCAAATGTCTCTAAAATTTCATAATGTGTTATCACGCTCATTCCTAAAAATAAATTTTCTGTGTCCTTCAGGAAACAGTAATTCCATTATAGTACTGCTTTGTAATTAATTACTATAATCTGGAGCCATGATCAGTTCCATCTCGGCGAGTCATGAGAACATATTCTGAAACTGATTTGGAAGGGATAATAAATGAAGTGATCCAGAATACGATGTCTATGTTTATCATAGTTTGCTACATAGTAAAATTATTGCTCGCATTTGGACACATAGACTAGACAGCTTTTGATCTCTTTCTTTACAGTTTTTTCTTTATAGGCCTATTGTTTTTATATCTTATTCTAGGCTCCTTGTCAAAGATTGACTTAACAGATAAACAATCATGAAAATAATTTTTCGTAAGGTTTTGTGAAAAATAGGAAGCCCCCTTATTAATATTAGTGATAATATTATAATAATTATAATATAGGTTTGTATTTTATTCTTCAATGCTTTGATGTAGTATGACAAATATGTTGAAAGGAAATAATTTCAATGAACCACAATTTGACGAAGGGATCGTGTAATATAATCGGAAATATCTTACGTCTGACGGACACTATGGCACCAGTAGGTTACACAAGTACGATACCAACTGTAAATGAATCTTCCACAACAACTATGCGTTATGTAAGGAAGCGATGGAATGTACATTCCATTAACTTTCTAGGGGTTGGTACACAGGTTCAGTCATGCAGAACTTGAGTGTAGTGCAGCTGGAGAAGCTTTGTTGGATATGTTTCAACTTAATCAGGTTTAGCGCGTTCCCTTTCAGTGGAGACATTAGCGTGAGGAGACTAATTGCTATGTACCAAGCGGGTGGAGGCTGATCTGGATTGGCAAGCCACTGGGCCTCGAGTCGACGGCAGAATACTAATTCCACATTCCTCCACTTCTTCAGGAGGTCCCCCGGCTATTTTTAGAAATGAACGTCTCTCTAGTCCAGTCACGGTGCGAGTTGGCTCGATTGCCGAAGAAAGTGACAGATATTCCAAGAATTAGTTTACATATCATATTTATGCACCTCAGCTACGCTGTTCGTTTGCACCTTCTTCTTACCGCGAATTCTAATTCATTGTCACTATTTTAAAACGCTCCATAGCACTTGTACAGTACAGTTTGCAGGCCACCGGAGTGTCGCCACGCCGTGGAATATGGAGATCAGGCTGCATCCTTGAATCGCCGTGACTCGTATTCATGGGCGCTACTGTGTTTGTGAAGGGCGACGATCCTCGCAAGTAAGCGATTGTGAACTAATGATAAGACTTCGGAATGTACGTCAAAGTCTGCAACTCCTGCAAATCTCCTAGGCTTTTGTTGAACCTGTTGCGATGTTTCATCTAGGTGTACCAAGTTAGGCAGATCTGTAGGCTCTTCGCTCCCCATGCCTAGATGGTGAACCTTGCTCTACACCCCCTATACCGGGTGATTCAAAACTCAGAAGCATAAGGCATAACTTCAGGAATGGATTCCTCATGTAACGAGAAGACAAAAATAAAAAATAAAAAAAAATTGATACGAGCCTTACAGTAGTCGAATATGATATGTAACATCTGACATGTTATCCTACCTTGAAGTTGTTACCGTTTATATTATCCGTGAAATTCATCAACACAAGATATATGAAAAGATATTAGAAAGTAGAATACGAGCCAAAGTGGAGAGAAAATTGAGAGAGGAACAGTATGGATACAGACCTGGGAGATCAACAGTGGATCTCATATTTTCAGTGAGACAGCTCCAGGAACACCACTACGAATTTGGAGAGGATCTGTTGATGGCCTTCCTGAACATCGAAAAGGCCTATGATAGTGTGTGTAGGGAGAAGGTTTGGATAGCAATGGAAAACATGGGAGTGGAAAAAGAGACTGTAGGCAAAGTGAAGGAGATGTATTGTGGAAGTGTGAGTTGTGTGAAAGTTGGAGGGGAAAGAACAGACTGGTTCAGACAAATGAGTGGCCTGAAACAGGGTAGTGCGCTGTCACCCCTTCTCTTTATTGTGGTTATGGACGAGGTAATGACACGGATAGCAGGAAAGATAGGAGAAGATAAGATGAAAGCAATGGTGTTTGCAGATGATCTCATGGTCTGGGGAAACAAGGAGGAGGAAATTCAGGAGCAACTGAAGGCTTGGGAAGAAACAGTGGGAGAGTACGGATGGAAGTTCAACATCAGTAAATGTGAGATCCTGTTAACGACCAGGAAAAAGGACAGACCAATGAGTGGGATAACACTTGGAGGTGGACAGCTGAAGAAGGTGGAAAGTCTCAAGTACTTGGGAAGTATAGTGGAGGAAAATGGGAGAAATGACAAAGAGATTACGGAACGTGGCAGACAGGCAGAAGCATTTCTGAGAAGCATTAGGAGCTTAGTGTGGAATAAAGATGTCCCACAAAAAAGCAAGGAAGTGTTATACAGAAGCTACTATATCCCAATACTGACCTATGCTTCAGAAACGTGGACAATGAAGAAAAGAGATATAAGCAGAATACAGGCAGGTGAAATGAAGTTCCTGCGAAGTAGGATCGGAGTAACAAGAAGAGACAGGGTGAGGAATGAAAAGGTCAGGGAAATGGTGAAAGAGGAGCCCTTGCAAGGTAGGATTGAGACATCAAGACTGAGGTGGTATGGACACTTAAAGAGAATGGATGAGAAGAAGATTCCCAAGAGGATGAGATGCAGATGCAGAAGAAACGACCAAGGGGAAGACCAAGAGATAGATGGCTGAAAGGAGTGGAGGAATGTGTCAAGAAGAGAGGCGAGGACTGGACCAGAGTGACAGCGGAGAGGTGGTGGGAAGAAAGAACTAAGTGGCGAGGCTTATGTTCCAAACAGACCCAGCCTGGGGCAGGAAACTGTACAAGATGATGATGATGACACTCTCATAATACATAACAATTCCAAGACTCTCTTTTTTTTCTTCGCTGCTTACTTGATATTTCTACTCTGGCACTGCCTTCTTGATACTCTGCTGTTACATCACTCTCCTGCCAGTAACTAAGTTACGTTAACAGAGACTGCCTTTTTTTCTTCACTGCCTATTTGATATATCTACTCTCGCACTGCCTTCTTGATACTCTGCTGTTACAAAGTAATCCGTATGTGATAAACATTCCACATGGTATCACTGCCAGTTGGATCGCATCCCTCCTGGCTGGCTTACACACTTCCATCCCATTTTTCAAAATCACTCCCTCAAAAATGTCCAGCAACCGAGTGGAAAGATGTTACACATCAACAAAGAGTTCCGTGAAGAACTATACAGCCAATTTTCATATATCCTACTCATGTTAATTGTCTCTTTCAACATATAAAATTTCAGGTTGATTGTTATACTAGATTCGTAGATATTGAGAACGGTCTAAATATTTCAGATGGTCGCCAGGTTGGATTTTTATTTATGTACTATTACAAGAAGATGATTGTGTACGTGTGGTATTCAAACTTCAATCGATGATTAGGACACAATAAGTAAAAACGAGATTTTAAAATTTCGCACAGCTGCTAACTTGTGGTTATGAAAACAATTGAAATAAATTGGATGCCAGTGGATTAACATATGTATAAACATTTAACGTGCAAAGTTTCACTGCACTCGGATGGTTAAATCACCAGAAACGTCCATTTAAATATTTATACTTCGCGTCGCCGCCATGTTGGATTTGTGCTCACCAGGTTACTGAAAGACCTATTGGTGAACATATGTTCATAGCCTCTATGAATATAAAAAAATTCAGTTTGATTGCTGTAAAAGATTCGTAGATATTGAGAACCGTCAAAATATTTCGGATGCTCGCCATATTGGATTGTTATGTGTATAGGCCATAGAGTTATATACCATTAAATGAAAATTATTGCGTAGCTTCATTATTAAAACTTTCACTTCGATCGCATGATTACGACACAAGAAATAAAAACTTAATTTAAAATTTCGCACAGCCGCCATCTTGAGGTTATGTAAACAATTGAACTAAATTAGATGCCAGTGCATTACAATATGTAAAATCATTTACTGTACCACATTTCACTGCGCTCAGAGAGTTAAATCACGAGAAAAGTCTATTAAAATGTTTCAAATTCGCTTGGCCGCCATGTTCGTTTTGTATTTACCAGTTTTTGAACGTCTCATAAGTAAACCTCTAGTAGTGCAAGACCGTACAAAATTTCAGGGTGATATCGGTAATAGTTTCGGAGATACTGAATGCTGGTGAAATATTCCGCACTGCCGCCATTTGGATTGGTGCGACAGAATAAGATTTGAAGGGCACGGACGAGGTCGGCCAGAATGGTGCTATGATCTTACCGAGTTTCATTGAAATCGCTCCAGCCGTTTAGATTGTATTGGGGGGGGGGGGGCGGAGTGGGGGAGGGGCACACACACGCACACACAGACAGACACACGGACAAAAGGTGATCTCATAAGCCTATTTTTTTTCATAAAATTAAAATAGGCTAAAAAAGGCTATGACAACAAGAGTCAAGAAAGATATAATGGAGTTATTTGAGCATGTACTGTTGCGCTATGCACGCCAACACCTGATGTATGCCGCAGGAAAAAGCAAGACGTCGGTTACAATTCAGACGCAAAGTAATCATGTTGTGAGTTAATGTGATGAGATCAAACAAAAAAGTTACAACAACGAATTAAGATAAACTGTTAAATGTCAATACAATTAACAAGGTAACACATGAAAAAAAAATCACGAGGAAAAAGTGTGCAAACATACACCCACTATTAAATTCAAATCTGGAGCATTCATCGGCGTACCAATTGTAACCGGCACGGTGTCTTGTATTTTCCGGCGTCAATAAACACGTGCCGGCGTGCAATGTGCAACAGTAGGCTACTTGCTCGAATAACTCTGTAATTATATATTTTTGGACCGTTGTTGTCATAGTTTTTTTAAATGTGTAACATCTTTCCGCTCGGTTACTGGATAGTTTTGTGGGAGTGATTTTGAAAATTGGGGACGGAAGTAGATCGGAACGATCGAGGTGGCAGTGGTGGATCAAACGGAAGTATACACTGACCGCTCGATCGTTCAAACGGAAGTGTACTAGCTGGCAGTGGTAGACAACGGAAGTATGCACTGCACGCTCGATCGATCAAACGGAAGTGTACTAGCTGGCAGTGGTAGACAACGGAAGTATGCACTGCCCGCTCGATCGATCAAGCGGAAGTGTACTAGCTGGCAGTGGTAGACAACGGAAGTATGCACTGCCCGCTCGATCGATCAAACGGAAGTGTACTAGCTGGCAGTGGTACCTTGCAAAGGCAGCGTGATTTTTGTACAATTGAAAATGTGTGTAATGGAAACAAGGCAGTGTGTGCTCTGTAGCGCGAGAATGTTATGATAATACAGTATGCAGTGCATTTAGCAGGCACTGGTTTGACGAGCACAGTGGCAAATGTTTCACCGACTTTCATTTGTCATTGAGCAGTTTATGAAGCTTCACGTTCAAGGTTGAATATCACATGGGGAGGAAGTGAAAACTTGAGACTAATGTTGTTGAGTGTCTGATAAAATAAAGACGACAAATGAAACTTAAGTAAGTGGCATTATTGTCAAACTGTGGCTGAGTAATCAAATATTAAATGCATAACAGAATGTTGTTATATGAGTGGAATAAAAGCTGTATTTTCATCATTTGTGAGGCTAGGTCATTTCATGATTATAGGAAGCCATGTTTTGATTGTTTACGACGAATCGTATGAGAGCCTTGAGAATAATGAATGTTATAGTTGCTGAGGAGGGTGCACACAGTATTTCAGAGTAGAGTCGACGTTGTGTGCCACTTTGTTAGTATGCATTATTCATGTAAAAGGAAGGAAGGAAGCTTGTGTGACCGTTAATCTCACGATCATGATCCACGGTACCTCCCTTTTACGTGGAATGCGAACCGCAGGACATGGCATTTCAATTCGAAAATCTCACATGTATTGACCGGGAATTGAACGCGGTCTACCTTGATGAGAGACTAACAGCTTGACCGCTGCGCCACAAGTGTGACAGTAGCATATCTCCAATTCAATCTATACAATCATCATAGTACCAGTATGAAAACGGAGCGTAAATTAACATTTTAAGAATGTCCAAGCTGTGTAGTATACGAGTATGATAACATGTCAGATGTTACACATTATATGCGACTACTGTAAGGCTCGTATCTTTTTTTTTTTTTTTTTTTCAATCTCGTTATATGAGGAATTCATTCCTTGAAATTTTGTCCCTGAGTTTTGAAATACCGTGTGTAAAGCAGATCGTATTCCTTTGCTGCGGGAACTGAGAGCTCCCACAACATTATATCTTCCCTTATAGGAGCCAAAATGGAATATTGGATTTCACGGCGAAGTCATTACAGAAAATGTTGTAGGTTTTTTCCGTGTAGTTACAGGTTGTATCAATTTTCCATCTGTGTGTATATTTTTAGGGGGGAGACAATGTTGAAGGAGCTCTCTGTTCCCCCGAAAAAGAAATACGAGGCCCATCCAGAAATCGAGTTTTCCTATTTTTAAATAAAAAGAAAACATAGGTACATGAAAATCATTATTGGCACCAGATACAGCAATGTTTGAGATATTGGACATAATCACCACCAGAATTGCGACACCTGCCATATCGTGGGATCAACTCCTGTGACGAAGAAGTCTGCCACATGGGAATGGAACCAGCGTGTGACGTCCGTCATCAGCTCTTCGACTTCGACAGTGTGAAAATGCTGACCGGAGGACAGTAAAGTGAGCAACCCACGTCCAATCGTCCGTGACGATCCTGTTGAGGAACTCATCGCCGACATCATAGTGCCGCTGCAGAAATGTCAGTGCTGCACTTAAGCGGTGCTTCTTGTGGACGGGTGTCAAGGTTTTCAGCATCCACCTGGCAGACACTATCTTGAACAACAGGCAAACAAGTAAGTTTTCAAGCCATTCTTTCAGTGTTGCCTATACAAGCTGTCAGTTGTAGCCTAACTCTTCAGTCGGTCAACTCGAATTTGCCCAATGATGATGATGATAATTGTTGTTTTAAGGGGCCTAACGTCTGGGTAATCGGCCCCTATTGGTCGGGGTGATAGCGAAAAGGACAATGAGACGGGAACCATATCGAAAACCTACGGAGATTGAAAATGCTGACAATAGATTGAAAAGACACACAAAATGCAGATTAGAGTAAAAAACAAGATGTTCAGTAAAGAACCTATAGCCTACTTTCTCCTAAATGTATGGGTATTGTTATAACTCTTTGTCCTTTTCAAGGAGTATAATTGAATGTTGGTGTAGAAGCTTGTTGAAATACAACGTGCTATACGGATATTAAACATGAATAGGAGGTGCCCTTTGCTAGTGCTACCTCTGTACAAAATTTCATTCAATTCGGTTTCACCGTTTTTGAATTGATATGGTGAATCGATTTGAACACATACATGGCCGTTATCTGCAAACTATTGGGCTGATTACCTTGTAGTTCATTCAAAAGATGCTTCCCACAAAAGGTATGTTGTTGCAAAATTTGGTAGAGATAAAATAATTATTTTGGTCGTAATTTGATTTAAGCTTTTAATATTTGGGTGGCCACCATTTCGTTTCCGTCAAGATGGCAGCTATATAAAACATGACCCTGAGGTGCCCTTTGCTAGTGCTACCTCTGTACCAAATTTCGTTCAATTCGGGTTTACCGTGTTTGAATTGATAGGGGGAATCGATTTGCACACATATGCAAACTTTTGGACTGATGACCTTGTAGCTTGGTCAAAGAACGCTTCTCACATAAAGGTATGTTGTTGCAAAATTTGGTAGAGATCAGATGATTAGGTTGGTCGTAATTTGATTTAAGCTTTTAACATTCGGGTGGCCGCCATTACGTTTCCGTTTGGTAGGAGTAAAGATCTATACCTGAATATCTCACGGCCATATTTGAAAATGATGTCAGTGCTACCAGCTGCTGAAAAATCGCAATTGAAATTTGAGCTCAATGTTGGATATCTTGGAAGGTATGAATGGGAGCTATTTCAAAATTGGCACACAATTAGATAGTAATATTGCAGTTTAATTTCAAGGAGGCCATACATGGCAGTGTTGCCAAAATGATTATAAGCCTGCTGATAGGTCCAAAATTTAAATGCATATAACTTCTACACTATCAATTGGATTTCAACCAAATTTCGTATGTGCTATGTGAACGTAAGTGGATATGACTGAGCGTATTCTTAAGAGCCACCAGGGCAGCCAACTGTTAATAAATGCTCTCTTTTTTTTCCAAATACCCATATATCAGAATGTATGCAAGCCGACAGCTTTAAACTATGCACAAGTATAGTACCTGACATTCTATATTAATTTGGAGTAGCTTATATACGTCAGTGCTGCCAACATGATTCTAAGCCTGCTGAGAGGTCCAACTTTAAATAAATGTAACTTCTATACTATCATTTGGATTTCAACCAAATTTTGTGTGTGCTATGTGTACCATAACAGATATGACTATGTCGATTCTTAAGAGTAACCAGGGCTGCCAACTGTAATTAAATACTGCCTCTATTTTTGTTATCCTAATATCAATATATCAGAAAGTATGCAAGCCAATAGCTCTAAACTTTGCACACGTATAGTACCTGGCATTCTAGATTAATTTGCTGTAACTGATATACGTCAGTGCTGCCAACATGATTCTAAGCATGCTGATAGGTCCAATTTTTAAATGCATGTAACTTCTATACTAACTAATGGATTTGATTCAAAATTGACACAACTGTATGTATGTCTACCCCTTATTATTCCCGTTTTTCCAACGGGGTCGGGGATGAGATGCGATGGAAGTCTGTGGCGATGGTTTTTACGGCCGGATGCCCTTCCTGACGCCAACCTCATGAGAGGAGTTAATGAGAGATGAAATGAATGATGGTGAATGAAACTGGGCAAGGATGTGGAAGGAAGCGGCCGTGGCCTGTCAGAAAGTACCGTCCCAGCATTTGCCTGATGTTGAAAATGGGAAACCACGGAAAACCATTTCAAGGACGGCCGACGGTGGGGCTCAACCCACGCGTCTACCGAGTCAGCAGAGAGCTTGGCCCCATGACCTAATGCTGCGCGTTAGCCAGCGTAGCCACTACCGTCGGTTCAAAATTGACACAACAATAGATCAAATTATTTCGGATTACTTCTGATAAATACATGTATGTCATTGTTGCCAACATGATTTTACGCGCGCTGTTAAATCCAATGTTTAACTACATGTAACGTCCATGCTATCCATTCGACTTCAACTAAATTTTGTATTCTGTACCTTAAGAGATGGAATTAAGAATATATTCCGTCACCAGGGCTGCCAACTGTAGTTCTCTATTATTACCAACTTAATATCGTCATTATTCTAGATAGATCCATATAGATTAATCATTGGCATGAATCTTAAATTTTAAGAAAAGTAGGCTCTTTAGTTCGTCACGGAACTTCTTGTTCGCCCTGTGTTGATCTCATAAGACTACTTTCATTTTTTGAAAAAAATCGAAAATAGGCTAAAAAGCTGACAATCCAATTTAGATTCAAAATACTCACAAAATGCAATTTAGATTCAAAATACTTACAAAATGCAATTTGGATTGACAATACTTATAAAATGCAATTTGGATTGAAATTACTTACAAAATGTAATTGAGATTCTAAATACTCACAAAATGCAATTGAGAATCAAAATACTTACAAAATGGCCGGCCTACAAAAGGCAATTTAGATTGAAAGTACTTGCAAAATGCAGGTTAGATTGAAAATACTTACAAAATGCAATTGAAACTCAAAATAGTCGCAAAAATGGTGCCCCAACATTCAAAGACTTACTAAATAGTAACTTACATTGTCAGTCTTTACAAAATGCAATTGAGGTTGAAAATACTTACAAAATGTAATTTAGATTGAAAATATTTACAAAATATAGCGTAGATTCAAACAATTCACAAAATGTAATTTAGATACACGGGGAGCCAATTCACAAAAACAGTGCGGGAATCTTAAAGAGAAAGAGAATGAAAAGGGAAAGCATGCTGATCGCTAGAAAAAAGAGGGATCAGGAAAGATGAAAGGCGGGCCAATTAAGCCGGGAAAGGAAGGGACTCCCTAGGCCTCGGATACCCTAATACCGTCGGGGTCGGAGGAGAACAAGAGTTGACCAAGAGGTCGACAGGAAAGAAGACGGAGAGGAGCCCGGCACAAGTAATTGGGAGCAATGCCGAACTCAGCTGGGGTCCCGTGGTCACCAACCCACGTCCCACAAGTTGTGAGCCCCTGGGGGGAATTTGCCCAATGACAGGGTGGGGTACAAAGTATAAAATACATGAATAATAAGCAAATAACACTCCTGAAAAAAATTGAAATATATTAGTTATAATTACTATTATAATGAGGCAATTTTAAGACTACGCGTTTCAACCTTCAAGTGGTCATCATCAGATCCTGATCACTGTGTTGAGGGTTAAATGTACTGTATACACAAATACTGTATTATCTAACTACAAAAAATCGTAGTGCGTTTAATTGGGTTTTTATATTACGATTCGTAGTCTGAATCTCGTTATAAAGTTAGTTTACGTTTTTATAAGAGTTTGTGAATTAGCCTACGTATATGTAGGCCTACCCCACACAGTCATTGGGCAAATTCGTGTTGACCGACTGAAGAGTTACAATTGACAGCTTAGTGACAAGTGCTTAGTGAGCTGAATTTTAAATCTAATCATTACAATTACACACACGTCTACAAACACCTCAATAATACTGGCTATGAGATAAATAGCTCTCTCACCAAATATATCCCAGGCCTTTAATCGAAGCAACAAAAATTGTGCCCAAGACGTATTTCATAAATAACAGCAAGTGAAGCATGTTCGCTTACCTCCTCACATCTGGTCGCACTTTCTTAGTTTCAAACTGAGGCCATTATGATACACTTGAGCTGTTGCTTAGTGAACTTCGGAGGGAAGCATATCGAAAGGCTGCCATTGGTTCCCCTAATATACTTCGGCTTTTAGTGTTATATTACAGGTGAAACTAATTTTACAGTAAAATGATATGGTCCTACGAATGATGAAGACTGCTACCCAGTGGCGTAACTAGGGTTTGTTTTGGAGGGGGATCCTCTGAGTCAAAATTACATGAGGGTGGAAGAAAGGCTCGGACATAATGAGACATAATCAATGAAAGCAAATAGACGATCTCGAGATTTCAAAACCTCCTATCTACAAAGCGCGTACCATATTGTTTTACACTTTATTCTTTTTCTACCCAAATGAAGTACATTACACATCAGTTTTTACGTCCACCTTCCCAACATAATCTCCTTGTAACTTGAAGCACTTTTGCCATCGATGTGTCAGTCTCTCCTGACCTTCCTGAAACCATTCTTTTTGAGTGCTGCGTACCCGTGCCTTGACAGTTGTGTCCAGTTCTGCAAAACGGCGACCACACAGGTGTTAATCACTTTGTGCCAAGTCGAGAGAGTATGGTGGATATGGCAGCACCGTGAATCCCATTTGATCAATGGCAGCGGTGGTCTCTCAGCTAGTGTGGGGGCGTGCAGAAGCACACCTTTAGCCCATTTTCCTGGCCGCTTAGTTTGAATGGCACGACGTAAGCGCCTAAGGTTGCCACATATGCTGCACGGTTAATCGTGACTCCCAATTCCAGCCAGTCCATGAGGATGATGCCCTTTGTGACCCAGAACACTGTCGCCATTCGCTTGCTAACTGATGGCACTGTTCCACATTTCTTTGACGGTGGACTACCCCTATGCTTCCATTGCATCGATTGTTGTTTTGTTTGGAGCCATGTTTCATGTCTCATGAAGTTGGCCCCTGTGCGTATGATGCTACCAAACAGTGGAGCAAGACACAAGTTATTCATCACCTTCAAAAGTGAAATGTGAACCATACACGGACGTACAAAAAATAAAGTGTAAAACAATGTAGTACCCCCTCGTATATTTTTTCTTCGTGTTTGATTTGATTTTATTAGCATTTGATACGTTGTATTTGCACTATTCAATGTGCAAAAGTATCAATTTTGTTGATATATAATTACATACAGTCCAATTTTCTTCGATAAATCATCTGGCTATTTATATTCCTGGACATTATATACATACTCAAGTAACTACAGTTTCCAACCAAAGTTCAACTTAAAACATCAATAGACTACACATTAACGCTTTCCAAAGCGACACTCACACTAGGATACTAACAAAATGAGAACCCATTGATGCGCTTCTTTTCCCACTAAAGTGGCGATTATCTTTGGCTGATGTCGCTGATGAAGGTGTCCTGCAAATCTCGCCCAGCACGGTCTTGACCTGGAGTATTTGTAGCGCATACGGACGAAACCATTGGTCGCTACTTGGGTGGACGACGGTCTGATCGAAACCATTGGTCTGGATGAAATCATTGGCCGCTACTTGGTTACACCACTGTCTGGACGAAACCATTACTGATTGCGCTACAAGCAAGGGGTTTAGATTTTGTACGTAGAACAGTATTGTAACGAGGACAATTTCTAGATGGCGTGTGATTTACGCACATTTCTAAGTGGCGGTGATTTTCGTACAACCCTGATAAGTGACAGTTTTGTTTGAGAACAATTCTTAGATTCACCTCAAAGTCAGCGGACTCCCCGCGGTGGCTGAGAGCGCTGACTTACTACCTCGTGTCTCGCTAGTATCGGGAGAGCGTAATTTCAAACCCCACCTCGAACTTCCTGAAAATGATTATCATTGTTTCCCAGTATCACCCCCAGACAAATGACGGAACGGTTCCTTAAAACAGGTCCACGGCCGATATCCTTCCAAAATCCCTTCCCTGACCCATCCTGGGAAATGAAATAAATGGCCATTGTCTGGATTAATAAAATGATACTAACAGAATGGTAATTGACAAGTGAAGTATTTTTTGGAAATGGCTAACTGAACAGCTGACCATTGTGCTGATTCAATAAGTCTTAAGTTAGGGTAACGCTAAAGATTTTACACGAGTGTAAAGAAATACTTTCAAATTAGTAAGTATGAACTTACTTAATCCAATCATTTGTCATCAATCCAAAGATTGGTTGTAGGCTACTAAAAATTATAAATTTCAAGAAATTTCATACTTGCATTATTCGGCTCTGAGGGAACCTGATCACCCCCACTCTCCCTCCCCATCTCCCCCACCCCCTTTAGTTACGCCACTGCTCCTACTATGAGATTTTAAAATACCAGTTTCTCTTACTTGTCATATTTGCCAGGTAAGAGTTTTGCTATGATTAAACTACAACTACAATTCCTGTAAGATTCTTGGATGTCATCACTGTTCGCGATTCAATTCCTAGCTTTACCAAGAAATTTAATTCTGGTATGAGGGCTACAATGGGATTCACTCAGGCTAGTGAAGTAAAAATGAGGAGAGGTGGATTCGATTCGATTCCCACATCAGCCATCCTATAATAGGTATTCCGTGGTTTCCCACGCAAATGCCGGTATGGTTCCGAACTGAAAAGCAGGAACGCCTCCTTCATCCCAATCTTTGTCTCTATTACAAATACTCACACTGCCAAAGACAGTACAATAACACAGCTTTACAGACAAGATCTTATACGGGCACACACCCAAGTACTCGGGGATAAATTATCATGATGTAGCAAGCTCCTAAATAAATTAGTTGTAAAGACATAATTTTCTACTTCCTTTATTCTTGACCTATTGCCTGAAATAAATTGTTCAGGGTTCATCTGTTCAGCAAGTCCAATACTGTCAGTTGAAACTACAGAGTGTGCAAATTATTAGACTTAAATGTAAATCAGTCACACATCTTTATTCAAAATCACTTTAATTTATTTTTATTACCCTACTTAGTGATGCTTTCTACCCTGTGGACTTACACATTTTCCCATAAGATATTGCGTCTGGAAATTTTCAAAATTGGAGATTATAAGGGATACCTGAGCTGGGTCAGTTTTTTTTTCTTTTCTCTTTTTGATATGTAACATCTTTCCGCTCGGTTGCTGGATATTTTTAATGTGTAACATTATTCCACTCGGTTGCTGTATATTTTTGTGTAGGGATGATTTTGTAAAAAGGGACGGAAGTGGGACAGAAATACAACGGGAACAATGAGCGCGCGCGGTGGTGGAGATTGGTACAACGACGTACTGTCGGCTATGTAGAATGTAAATCGCATAGATTTACTTCAAGGTTTGGAGGCCCCATTTCAGATATTCCTACAATAAATCATCTTCAAACTGTCATTCTTTGGTGTGAAAATATTCATTAAATCATATTTTCTGAAAACAATTATGATTTATTAAATCTTATTTAACTACTTTTGCTGTGTTCTTATTTAATTTAAGCGCTCAAGGTACTGTCGGCCAAATTACAGCACTATGTGTTATGTTTATAGCATACGGTTTAATTCAAAGTTTGGAGGCCCTATTAAAGAAATTCCTACAATAAATCATCTTCAAGTTGTCGTTCTTTGGTATGAAAATATTCAATATATCATATTTGCTGAAAGGATTTGGCACAGGAGTTTTACAAGTAGCGCGCGGTAGCAGAGATTGGTACAACGACGTACTGTTGGCCATGTGGCTATGTGGAATGTAAATCGCATACGGTTTACCTCAAGGTTTGGAGGCCCCATTACAGATATTCCTACAATAAATCATTTTCAAACTGTCGTTCTTTGGTGTGAACATATTCATTATATCATTTGTGCTGAAAACAATTATAATTTATTACATCTTTCTACTTTTGCTGTATTCTTATTTAATGTAAGCACTTGAGGTACTGTCGGCCAACATACAGCACTATTATATCATATTTGCTGAAAGGATTTGTCACTGGGGTTTTACAAGTAGTTATTGCAGAAATAATAGTAATGAGAACTTACCGATGATAGTCAAATAACACGAAGGAATCCTTCATGTTTGCTGGCACAAGGTAGCACTATGAGTTCATCCTAAAAAAAAAAAAAAAAAACAAGTAGTTCCGTGAAGACCTATACAGCCTACTTTCATAATTATATCCTACTCATGTTAATTGCCTCTATCAACATACAAAATTTCAGTTTGATTGTTGTGATAGATTCGTAGATATTGAGAACCGTCTAAATATTTCAGATGATCGCCAGGTTGGATTTTTATTTATGTACTATTACATGAAGATTATTGTGTACGTGTGGTATTCAAACTTCAATCGCGTCATTAGGACACATGAAGTAAAAACGAGATTTTAAAATTTTGCACAGCTGCCATCTTGTGGTTATGAAAACAATTGAAATAAATTGGATGCCAGTTGATTAACATTTGTATAAGCATTTAACGTGCAAAGTTTCACCGCACTCGGATGGTTGAATCGAGAGAAACGTCCATTTAAATATGTATACTTCGCGTCGCCGCCATGTTGGATTTGTGCTAACCAGGTTACTGAAAGACCTATAGGTGAACTTATGTTCATAGCCTCTATGAACACACAAAAAAATCAGTTTGATTGCTGTAAAAGATTCGTAGATATTGAGAACCGTCAAAATATTTCAGATGCTCGCCATTTTGGATTGTTATATATAAGGGAAAGTTTTTGCGTAGCTTCATTATTCAAACTTTCACTTCGATCACATGATTACGACATAAGAAATTAAAACTTACCGGTAATTTTAAAATTTCGTACAGCCGCCATATTGAGGTTATGTAAACAATTGAACTAAATTAGATGCCATTGCATTACAATATATATAGTCATTTACTGTACCCCATTTCACTGCGTTCAGATGTTTAAATCGCCAGAAAAGTCTATTAAAATGTTTCAACTTCGCTGGGCCGCCATGTTCGTTTTTTAATTTACTAGGTTTTCAAACTTACATATATAAACGTAAAGTAGTGCACTTTATTGCCGTACAACATTTCAGGGTGATATCTGTAATAGTTTGGGAGATATAGAATGCCAGTGAAATATTTCGCACAGTCGCCATTTTGAGGTTATATAAACAATTGAACTAAATTAGACGCCAATGCATTACAATGTGTATAAACATTTGCTGTACCAAGTTTCATTACGTTTGGATGGTTAAATCGCGAGAAAAGTCTATTTAAAAGTATCAACTTCGCTTGGCAGCCATGTTGGTTTTGTAGTTACCAGGTTTTTGAATGACTCATAGGCAAACTTCTAGTAGTGTCCTTTATCACCGTACAAAATTCCAGGATGATATCGGTAATAGTTTCGGAGATACTGAATGCTGGTGAAATATTTCGCACAATCGCCATGTTGGATTGGTGCGACAGAATAAAATTTCAAGGGCACGGTCGGGGTCGTCCGGAATGGTGCTATGATCTTACCGAGTTCCATTGAAATCGCTCTTGCCGTTTAGAAGTTATTAGGTTGACACACACATACATATACACACACGCGAATCACACACACACACAGACACACGGACAAAAGGTGACCTCAAGGGCCTATTTTTTCATAAAATGAAAATAGGCTAAAAATGCGAGTAAGTAATATGGTATTATTAGAATCACATGTCAGATGTTACACATCATATGCGACTACTGTAAGGCTCGTAATTATTTTCATTTCCTTCGGAATGTACCATCTAAATCAGGTCATTTCAATCCTTTGCCCACGATCGAAACTAGTCTACCAAGTGAATTTATTATCTCATGAATTTCTGGTTTAGGAAATAGCACCCATTACAATTGGGTACAGTCAGGTTTACCGACTGAAAAGCATGTACATTTCGTTCCCACAGTTTCCTATCAAACTACCACAAGTCCGCTTGGATTTCTAGTTTGATCAAAGTGGCACCTGAAATATGATGACTGCTCCAAGTGAGGTTCCTCATTACATAGCATTATCGCCCTGATGTCCGGTTATCGTCTGGCTCATTCCAGTGATAATTCTCCACTAGTTATTGTGAGCACTTCCAGATGTAATAATTGCCCACTAATGCGCTTTTTATCACCCGCAGTTCTAATGAATAACACCTTCTTTCTTTACTCCCTAATTAACTGCGGTCTTTCTTTTCATCTTGGGACTATTCGTTGTCATTACTGGAGTCTTCTTGGAGATCTCTTTATTGTACGATCTCACGCTAATCATATAGTATGAGACCTTGGCTTTCATAATAAAAACCAAACCCATATTTCAAATATTCATTTCGATTATATCGTCCCGTGATCGTGGTCCATATCTGGAGCCAATATGCTCGTATATGGACTTAATGATCACACCTTTACACTCGTCTACATTTTCAACTCCCAGGTGCTGTGCATTCCCCAATACAGATCAACTAAGTGTTGTTTCAAATCTAAAATACAAATATCCAGTGTCGGTCAAAAATCAGTTGTTGTTAGTGTTGTTTCATTTGAGGAGCTTGGACATCGTGGTCATTTAGCCCCATGTACTTGAGTGTAAATTAAATCAAGTAGTTCCGTGAAGAACTATACAGCCTATTTTCATATATCCTACTTATGTTAATTGCTTCTATCTATATACAAAATTTTCAGTTTGATTGTTGAAATAGATTCGTAGATATTGAGAACCGACTAAATATTTCGGATGGTCACCATATTGGATTGTTAAATGTATAGGCCATAGAGTCATGTACCATTAAAGGACAATTATTGCGTAGGTTCATTATTCAAACTTTCACATCGATCGCATGATTACGACACAAGAAATAAAAACTTAATTTTAAAATTCGCAAAGCAACCATCTTGAGTTTAAGTAAACAATTGAAGTAAATTAGATACCAGTGCATTACAATGTGTATAAAAATTTCCTGTACCAGATTTCATTGCGGTTGGAACATTAAATCGCGAGAAAGGACTATTTAAAATTTTCAAATTCGCTTGGCCGCCATGTTCGTTTTGTAGTCAACCGGTTTTTGAAAGTCTTATAGATGAACTTCCAGTAGTGCCCTTTATCTCCGTACAAAATTTCAAGGTGATACCGCTAATAGTTTCAGAGATATAGAATGCCGGTGAAATATTTCGCACATCCGCCATCTTGTGGTTATGTAAACATTTGAACGAAGTTAGATGTCTGTGCATTACAATGTGTATAAACATATACTGCACCAAGTTTTATTGCGTTTGGTTGGTTAAATCGCGAAAAACGTCTATTTAAAAGTCGCAAAGTCGCGTGGCCGCCATGTTGGTTTTGTAGTTACCAATTTTTCAAAAGTCACATAGGTAAACTTCTAGTAGTGCCTTTTATCACCGTAAAAAAATCCAGGGTGATATCGGGAATAGTTTCGGAGATATTGAATGCTGGTGAAATATTTCGCACAGCCGCCATGTTGGATTGGTGAGACGTAACAAAATTTGAAGGGCACGGACGGGGTCGCCCGGAATAGTGCTATGAACTTACCGAGTTTCATCGATATCGCTCCAGCCGTTTAGAAGTTATTAGGGGGACACACACACTCTTCACACACACACACACACACACACACACACACACATACACACACGGACAAAAGGTGATCTCATAAGGCTATTTTTTCAAAATTGAAAATAGGCTAAAAATATATAAAATAAATAAATATTCATCATCTAGGCTTACGGGCTTACGATCTAAATAAATAAATAAATAAATAAATATGTACATAGTATAAAAAGCCGGCCCCGTGGTGTTGGGGTAGCGCGCCTGCCTCTCACTCGAAGGCTCCGGGTTCGATCCCCGGCTCCGTCAGGGATTTTAAAACTGACGTGAGGGTTGGAACGGGGTGCACTCAGCCTCGTGAGGACAATTGAGTAGCTGTTTGACAGTGAGACAGCGCCCCGATCACGAAAACCAAGATTAACGGCCGATGGGACCCAACGCGCTGATCACGCGTCACTCCAATATCTGCAGGCCGAATGGCTGGGCAGCGGTCGCTTGGTCGGCCTTAGCCCGGCATGGGCTGTATAGTGCCAGGGGTTAACTTTGACATAGTATAAAACCAAGTCCCGGATGCTTGGATGGATTTTTTTTTTGACGAAAGGAAGACGAACAGTAACGCTTTCAGTGAATCAAGTCGAATAAAAACCTACCGTCCTTGCGCCTTTTAAACTTACGCCTGGTAAACCGCTAAAAATATTTATATACTATGAGTGTAAGAATTGTTCAGCATGAATAGTCCTACAAAAAGTCCGCAACAGTAAGTTATACTCGTATCTGTATCTTTAATACATCGCACACTATATGCGTTTTTCAGTTTTCATTACTTCCAACAATCTCCATTCAGTGGAAATTTAAATGAATAGCTTCGGAGCGAGTTTACGAGCTAGCGAGCGAGCCTATCACCCCAGATCAAACTGTCGAATCGTGGAATCTTGTCGAGTTAAGACTTCGGAGAAGAGTATATGTGTTTGTAGTTTCGCTGTTCACCTCGGCTTTTCTGAATTGCGTCTGGGAACTGCCGTCCGTGCACCTTTAAGCTTACGCTGGGTAAACCGTTAAAGATACCGGGCGAAGCCGAGACGGGTTGCAAGTAAATAAATAAATAAATAAATAATAAATAAAGGAACGTCATTTTGCATCTGCAAATGGTATACAATAGAATCAGGATCGCAGAATGTTCTTGTTGTTGTTAACTTGTATTAGAGGTTCTAGTACATAGTTTGTCCTCAGCTCCTGCGCTTTGGTATGTGCTGATTTGTCTGATAACCTATGTTTTTGTGTTGCTGTAATAATTAGGGTGTAGGATGTGGTAGGTTCCCCGGGACTTGCAATATGGTAATATTCCGGCCTTTTCTTGGAGGAAGTGTGGAAAAAAACGGGAGAAAACCACATTCAGAGTAACCACTGTCAGAGCCAGGATTCGAACCTCCAATCTCCTGACTTGCTGCAGCCCTCCATCACGGTCGTGGTGGGTAACTTAACTCCCATAGCTACGCAGCGGAGCCATCGCTGATGGCATTACGAGTGGTTTAAAATGATGGTACAGTATTTAGCAGTGCTTCCAGAAGCTTTACCGACGCTGGAGTAAGTGTGTAGTCATCAGGGGGGGATTCTTTGAATGCTGTATTTTAAGGTATTCATTGAAGAGATTGGTTTTGATGTTATTGTTGTTTCATTTCTGGGGCTTGGGAGATTTAGACACGTGCACTTGAGTATGTGTAATTTGGCTCATAAGCAGTGTTATTGTAATGACTGTATTAATATGTGTATTTGTAATTCAAATGAAGATTGGGAAGGAGGCGGCTGTGGCCTTACGTTATGAACCATCTCGGCATTTGCCTGGTGTGCGAGCAGGAGACGACGACAAAACACTTCTAAAATGCCGAGGTGGGAATCGAACACGCCTCTTCTCAGTTGTTCTGTTGAGGCTGAGTGAACTTCGTCACAGCCCTCAGGCGACATACATTTTTTGACAGAGCTGTGAATCAAACATGGGACCTCAGGAATGGCAACCGATAACGCTTGGTGGTTGGACAAGTATCAAGGGAGTGGGAACAATATCACACTTCAATGTCCCCCAGCACTTGAAGGTATTTAATGCAGGAAGGTGCCTGGTCCGAGTCCAGTAAGGCACTTGTCACGTGCCGGCACGGCGCCTGCTAGTCGCGACGTGAGTGGCTTGCTGGAGCACTGCTCATATGTGACACGTGTTCACATGTGACACCTAACAATATGGACAGCAGTCATTCCAATTACCTCACTGCAGTCCACTGCAGTTTCTTTGCATCATAGTGTGTGGTCCCGAGCACTTCAAATACCCAGTGTTCCCGTGAGACAGCCTCGCTCAACTCAAATAGCCAGCGATCTTGAGAGTCTCAAGAATGGTTGGTTGATTCCTCAGTTTAGGGGCTGCGACAACGCGGTCATGTAGCCCCGTGTACTTTGCGTATGTGTAGAATCTGTCTGATAACCGGTGTTAATTGTGATGGCTGCATTAGTGTGTGTTATCTGTTTTTAATTTAAGTAAGGACTGCAGACATTCAATATTCAAGTAGTTCCTACTTTTGCTACCAAACGCGACCGTCAACGACAACTAGTAATGAACTTGGTTACTATATGCCACCGCTGTCGGCTCCTGACCACGAACGTTGGAACCTAAGAGCGATAGTCAAAATTAATCTAACCTATAATTTAGCTTCACACAAGTGTAATTAGTGGAAACATACCGGGTGAGTTAGCCGTGGTGGTTACGGCATGACTGATGGCAGTCGCTCACATCCGGGAGGCGAGGAGGTTCGAATCCCCCCGCCGGCAACCTTGAAGATGGTCTTCTGTGGTTTCCCATCTTCCTTCCAGGTAAATGCCGGGGTTGGTCCCTAACTATAGGCCACAGCCGCTACCTTCCAACTCCTCGTCCTTACATTCCAACTTCCCTCCTTCCCTCCCCAACGGTACTTGTAGCTCACCCATTGGGTGTCCGTCTCGAAGCAGCTACAAAACTGGCGAGCCGAACATGTCCTCGGACACTCCCGGCACTAAAAACCATACGCTACAAAAAAGTGGAAACATGCCATAAGTCTATGACATTGGACCGCCGGCTTTACTTCCCCTCCGAAGAAAGGCATACTGAGGGATTTTTAACGCTCTTAAAAAAAATCCGACGACTTCGGCCAGGTTTGAAACCGTGACCTTGGGTATAGAAGCTCAGCATGCTACCAACTACGCCACCGAATATTAAGAATATTAAGTGGTGAAATTAAAAAAATAAAAACATTGAATGTAATCTTGGATACGGTATTTCATTCTATATAGGCCTGATCGGAAAACTTTTTATGAAAGCTACTTAAATTCAAAGAACTCAGATTTAAACATTTTACTAAAACCTACACTAAAACTGGTTGTCTGAGCAGCCTGTAGACATTCCACAACTTCAGATAAGTATCAACATCAGATCTTTCAACATATTAGCAGTAGACATAATATAGTTATAGCTTTTATTCATCACAACAGACTACTTGTAGTTCATTTCCGCATATTAGTTTACCATTCTACAGTAGTTTACAGCTTACTGCTTAAGTATATCACAGCAACAGTAGCTACACCTTCATAGATTACTTTGGGGGAGGAAGACTGTTTTTGTTGATGGGATCGTCACTTCTAGGTTATGGGGTTGTGTGCGCCCCATGTGTGCAGACTACCCGTCCGGCTCTAGTGTTATGCGGGCTAGACGCGACACAGTTCTGCCATGGGCTATCTTATGGTTTATTTGTTTAATAGCACTTTGTAAACAAATAAATATATTTCCGTTGACTTTCATGAAATGCAAGATTTTTTCCTGTACTATTGAGACGATTTCGAAGATTTTGGTACAAACCACAACTTCTAACTCCCTCTAGTTTAGGAGCTTGAGTTTTGTGAAACATACACCTTAGCGTTTTATATAATAAGATTACCACACTTACTAGCCTCTGTGGCTTAGGCGGCAGCACGCCAGCCTCTCACCGCTGGGTACGTGGTTCAAATCCCGGTCACTCCATGTGAGATTTGTGCTGGACAAAGCGGAGGCAGACATGTTTCTCTCTGGATATTCCGGTTATCCCTATCACAATTTCATTCCAGCAACACTCTCCACTATCATTTCATTTAATCTGTCATTCATTTAATCATTGCCCCAGGGGAGTGCGACAGGCTTCGGCAGCCGGCACAGTTCATATCCTCGCCGTTCATTCATTCCATTCCCTGACCCTGTCGGCTGTGGATTTTCATTTTCACCACACACACTAAGTTTTCTAACAGGTTTTCTCGTAATTTGCTTTTGGAGGGCAGATACTGAGTGTTGGTGTCACTGTAGACTTTGGTAGTGTTTTGTAAAGCTATTTGTCTTGCATATTTGGATCTGATCATGGTGTAACTACAATGGTGAGGCGGATCGCTCCCTCTCTCTCGTGTGCATGACGTCAGAACGGGAGCATTGCGATCGGTGACACAGCACTCTGTATTTTACGCGGCTCTGGTCATAATAATATAACTTGAAGGCATTAATAAAAGCATTTATTATAACACTGTACATACTTTGTATTGTAAACACTGATAATAATGTTGGTAATTATGAATCGGCGTACCTCTAAACAATATTAATAGTCCTTTAACAAGATCCACTATTTTTTCACATTGGTGAATTTACACATTTTGCGATTCAATTTTCTCTGTGAATTGCCGAAACTTATTTTTCTGCTGAAGTCGCGCAACCTAATATATGTTCGGGTTCGAGCTAAACAGTGAATAACCTCATATGCAATATTAATATGGGGCAATTTTCTGAAGGTCCTGCTGGTTAATTTATTGAATATAAACTTATCATTTGATAGCGAATTGCCATGAAATTTATGAAACTCAGCGTCCATTGTCTTTGCAACTTCCATAAGTTCATTAGAAGGATATACAAGATTTCCCCTTGAAATAAACTGGATCCAATCTGGGCCTTCTTTACTGGGTTCAAGTTATTGAGATAATGTTCCCAAGTTTTTGTACTTATTCCTGAATCTGTGTGCTACATATCCTGTAATATATTTTAAACCTTCGTGGTTCATTTCATCTTTAAAATCTGAGAGATCATTTCATCGAAATATTCATTCTGATGATCGGTCATTTCAAACAAACTCATATTCATTTCCACAGTTTCGTAATTTGATTCAACAAATAAACTAGAAACTAGTTTTTCTTCGTCAGGAGCATCCACGATATCAGGAATACGTTTAGCAGCATTCACTAACGCAGTCTGCGAGAAACAGGTGTCAGTTTCTGTTTCCATTGGTTTAATCAGACACTTTTCGTCAATATCCTCCACTGTATTTCTATTTACAGTAAAAACTGAAGCAGAGTGCTTGCCCAAAATGTGCCATTTCAATCTATATTTAATGTCCAGAGGAGATGGGTAATCATTGGAGCCTCCCATTCCTCTAATATACGAGAAAAGGTTCTCCAAAATATCTTGATTTAGACGATAAGTTATTATGTACTTGACTTGGTACATCGGCTTCAAATATTTAAAAAGGTTAACTAGAGACGCGTTGCTTAGTAGAATTCCTTTTTGAAATGGGAGTAAGGCTTTATGTCGGCCAACTCTCATGGACGTTATCAACTCATTAACATTATTTAGCAAACTGATTTGCTTGTCTAAATCAGTACCAAATGCATTTCTTTCAGAATGACTCCCAAATTTGTTCTTAGCATTAAATAAGTCAAACCAGTCATTTATTCATCTAACCTTTCCCTCCACACCATTCAAGAGCCTTTGATACCTGGTTTGAAAGTACTTGAGCAGCAGGCCGAACTTTTTGTCTCTCTGATCCCTTTAAATCTATATGATATCTGCTAATTTTGTGCGCAATAGTGAGTTCAGAAGAAGACATAGAAATTAGTAGTTCCAAACATTCCTTGTTCACTTTTTTCCATTGAGCAGCACAAATCCCTGATCTAACAAATGATTTCTCACACGTTTCAATAAATGAGGAATGTCTGCAAACACAAACACTTTTAAGGAATCGTTGCTTGGATGATTGAAGAAACATTCCTTATGCCCAATATTAAGCTCTGACCACAAGGCCATATTCCCGGACCCCATATCACTTGTAATGGCCACAACAGTGAAGCTTGCAGAATGTAGATTCGATATTATTCCAAGAATAATATCTTCTTTCATTCTTTGGTCAAAGGCATAATAAAGAGGCTGCTTCCACTGACCAATCATACCTCGTGCCATGACAACTTGGCAAGTTTTGTGAGGGCAAATTTTCTGCTGGTTGCTTCTGTCAATACACATGCGATTTGAAATATAAATTTCGTCAAATGTCAATACAGTCAAGCGTTCCAATTCGGCTAGTCCTGCTGATTTATATTTCTTTAGTTTCACAACATCATGCAAAACACCCTGCTCTAAATTCAAACATTTAGCCCAATCACATAACGTCGTCAGTCCTGGCAAGGGATAGTTATTAGCCCTTAAAAACCGGTAGGCTTTAGGGCTCACACACTTCGTAGTGATATAGCCGCTGCTATATCGTCAGAACACCAATTGATTTTCTTACCTTTCTCTGAACTTAATAAATGTTTTATTTGACCTGGAGTGAAGACCATACCCAGTATCGTCTGAATTTCTTTGCAACGACTGTTTTTCAGATCGGCGATTTCTTTCTTCAACGCCGAATGGTCTGCACATAAATCATCGTACTTTTGTTTCCAAGCTTCGGATTCCTCACGTACTTCCTCAACTAATTTCTTAAAGTGTTGACCTCATCTTCATGAGAACGAGTGCTTAAAAGGAAAGACATTCGTTGAATTATCAGGTTTATTTTTTAAAATTTATATTGGAACTAGAGTAGCCTACGTTTCTATTCACGAGCAATATTTCTTTCATATGACCACTAAACTACGGCTGCATGAAGGTCAAGATTAGATTAATACTATAGCTACACCAGGCTTTAATTAAACTCATGATATCAATGTCTCAACGATCTGGTGAAAGCAGTGCTTTACTCCGCTAGTTACCTCTCTTACAAGTATCATAATGAACCTTAGTTGTATTGTGGGTGTGAAATAAACAAATTCACCTTTTATTATTAAATGAGACTTCAATGTTCAAAAACAAAAAGAAGCTTACCTTATTAACTCCTTCTCATTCAAGCAGGTATGTTTAGATTGTATTCCTTCGGTGAGTGTTTCATTGTTATGTATAATTTCACTTATAACACTTTTACGACTCCTCTTTTCCAGCCTCATCGACCAACTTTCAGCTTTTCCAGAGATATTTTCCTTTTTCTTTGTGTAATTTGAGTGGATTTTGGTAGATTTTCAGTCGGAATGGCATCTAATTTTAAAGTTCTACTGTGCACTGGAGTATAGTTCAACAATTGCTGTCGAAGTGGAATAGCAAAACGGTCTTTAGTGAAATGAAGAGAACATTCTCGAGCTGAAATAATAACAATAATAATAATGTTAATAATAATAATAATAATAATAATAATAATAATAATAATCTCCACTCGTAATTGTTATTTGGTTTGCCTATTCATTTCTATAATATTCTTTAATAGCTCAGTTTGAAAATGCGTCCAGAGCTATTGCAATGTTTTAATTTTAGAGAGATATAATTTAAAGAATGATTTACTATTCTGCTCACAACAGACAGATTAGTTTTAGAAATCATAACTTACCGTGCTTTAAGTTAAACATGCCCTCCCTCCTGCAAGCTCTGACCCATGAGCTCGCTACATATTTGTCTTGTGGAAATACAAAGTACTTTATATTAGACCCTTTTGTTTTCCTGGAGTAGTTGTTGCAACCATACATAGCACAATTCGGCATTGCATCCCACTTTCCGTCGACAGAGATTAAGAAATACAATACTGTACTTTCACTAGCAACGCACACACTTGTCAACATTAGCATGTTTCAATCGACTGCTGTTCACGCGCTTGACTCCCGCCTATAGCCACAACTCACAGTTGCCCCCGTTGTGACGTCATCCGCACGAGAGAGAGGGAGCTATCCGCCTCACCATTGTAGTTACACCATGGATCTGATGATGCTCGCTTGACGAGCGAAACATGTCACCCCTTAGTTTTCTTCTTCTTCTTCTTCACTAGTCTGTAACAATATATATCAATCTTAATCACGTGTAATTTATTTCTGGTTATTTTTCACACATTCCAGTAATTGGAATGATTGGGTGTCGACCGACTGAAAACTATAAAATTAATTGGATCAAATTAGGAAACACAGACTCATTAGATATATTACACTCATCCGAGTACAGTACTGTAGCAAAAACAACATATAAAGCAAAAACGAATTGTGAACACTAGGAATCGAACTCCTGTGCTCCTTAACAGGAATCAAATATTGTTCATCATTGGCTTATTTTAAGGACTGCAACATCATGGTCACACAGTAATTTTGTGTGTGGAATTTGTGTGATAGCCTGTGTTATTGTGATGGCTGTACTAGTGTGTGTATTTTGCCCGTTTAGACCGAAGTCCGGACGACCACATATGCATTTCACCAAAAATCAGTCAGCACGAGAATCTAAACATCCCAGGGCGCCATAAGGGTTAAAGTGACTACAATAACACAATAAAAAAAATTGCTTTACTGATTTTCGGCTCGATGCAACAATAAGGATAGAAGGAGATTTTCTGAAAATAACACAATTCGTAAAATTATCTCATTTTATTAAAATGTTTAAAAATTGACTGAACTAATGCCAGAATAGCATTATTGATGTATGACGGATCATACATTTATGTACAAAAATTTACAGATTTACCAACACATGAACACTAAATATTTGAAACGAAAGCCAGATTGTTAGTCCTGTTGACTTCGTTCAAATGTACTATTTACAGTCGTAGGTTTTTCAGTGCAAATTAAATTGTTCATCCCGATTCCTAACTTTTAAGTATTCACTTGTTGAAATTAAATGGTTTCACTCGATGTAGAAAAAATCACTTTGTTTTTGTTTTTCAAATACACTGCTCACAAAAATTAGGGGATATTGTAAACTCAGCTATGAATGCTATGTGTTTCGTACCGCATTAGATGCAATCGCTTTCCTTTACACCCAAAGATGGTAAACATGTGTTTACATGTACATACAACACATGACGGAGGGCACTGTCCGTGCTGTTGCTGTCAAAGGGTCACACGGCGGTGGTTTGTTGCTGAGGTCAGAGCCATTCCATTCCCGTGGTCGGTTAGTGAATGACGTGACTTAGGGACAGCAATGCCTCCACAACGTGACTTACCTGAATCAATGGCTTGGAGGGCCATAGGACGGATGGAAGCTGGACAGACACAACAAATTGTGGCTCGAACCCTTGGGGTGTCTCAAAGTGTGATCTCAAGACTGTGGAATCGTTTTCAAACAACAGCTATTGTTCACAGAAGGGTAGGAAAAGGTCGCCCAAGGGCAACAACAGCAAGGGATGACCGTTACATCGTGTTAACAGCCCGCCGGAATAGACGGCAAAATGCAACTCAACTGAGAAGTGCCCTTCTAACAGACACAGACACAGAGTAGACACCCAAACTGTCCGTAACCGACTTCATGCACGTGGCCTCTATGCCCGTAGGCCCATGGTGTGTACCAGGTCAACTCCACAACACCGAAGAGATCGCAGAAACTGGGCGGAGGAGCATCGTGGGTGGAGGCATGCCGAATGGAGCTCAGTTCTGTTTTCTGATGAGTCGCGATTCAACGTGGAATCGGATAGTCGACGTGTTCGCATCAGGAAGGAACGAGGGACACGAAACAACAAATCTTTTGTACAAGAAAGATCCCCATATGGCGGTGGTGGGTTGCTGGTGTGGGCTGGAATTAGCCTGGGTGGACGTACGGACCTCTACATCATCCCACGTGGTACTGTGACCGCTGAAAGGTATAGAGACGAGATTCTCCAACATTTTGTCGTGCCGTATGCTGGTGCCATATGTGCTTCCTTCGTGTTTATGGACGATAATGCACGTCCCCACAGAGCTGGGTTGGTGGACGACATGCTGGAGGAGGAGGGTATCCAGTGTATGCAGTGGCCAGCTTCCTCGCCGGACTTAAATCCGACAGAGCACGTGTGGGATGCATTAGCCAGGCGCATTGCAGGCAGACCAGCACCTCCCACAACTGTTCCACAGCTGCATATTCCTCTTATGGACGAGTGGCCACGGATCCCCCAAGAACTCATTGATCATCTCATTGCATCAATGGCACACAAGTGTGCAGCCGTGCTAGAAGTTCGAGGAGACCATACACCATACTGGAGACCAATATTCACTCATGGCCCACGATTATGATAGTGTTAATGTTGATTTGTTTGTTTGCCATATTCTCTCTTCATTCATGTCATTTGATTCAAACACTCATCAGGGGCTCTCGGGAATCATGGACTGCTTGATCTGTCAGTATAGCATTATGTCAGTAATAAATGGTTGAAAAACTAAATGATCTCGTATATTATTGCACCATTATGAGCTGACCTTACAATATCCTCTAATTTTTGTGAGCAGTGTAGTTGCAGAAAATAACTAACACTTTCCCAGGTTGGTTCAATTGTAAAGTCATAATAATGGGTATAACACAACATCAATTTATGTGGACATTTGAGCATGGATTCGAAGAACTTCGATAAACAGAAAAAATTATTGTACCATCTGTTCTCGATCCAAATTAATTACTCTGAGTTTTTGACTCGATTATCAGTTATGGTCAAAAAATATTATTAACAAAACATCAAATCATTAAATATTAATTTAACCATTCAAACATTCAAATATCATTTGAAAATATTAATAAGAGAATTGTTTACAAAAATAGCATTTGTTGCTATTATCAAAAATTGCAATTCTTTGACAAATTGTCAAAATGTTAATCAATTAATTATTTTACATAATATTTATATTTTTACTAGGATCACAAATATCCTCTAAATTGTAGTGGCTGTTCATGAAATAACAGTATTAATTTATTTATAGCATCGGCCCATTCTATTTAAATGCGTCAATATTCACATAATCAATATTAGCATTAGACAATGGTAAAGTCTTCTCATAATGAAAGGTAAATGTTAATAACAAAATCCGGGTCAACAAGTACTAGGAAATATTTATAGAACACGTGGATAAACTGTGAATTAACCATGATGGCTCCATAAAATAAACCTTGGTTATAAATTCGATGCAAGTGTGGCTTGTAACAATATTTCAACTCCCAACATATTTTAAAGTCATCCAACCCACAATATGGTATACCCTTGGAAAATAGCATGTAGACAAGATTCAAAATTTCGGGGTCGTAATGGATTCTTGTGAATGTGATTTAGAGGTTTTGCTATCAACATAACTTCCAGGGTTCATAAGGTTAACTTATTATTATTACAAAGCCAAGAAAAACAACAGGATCTACAAACAAATGAAATTTATTAACTGAATCAAACATAAAAATAAACTATAACCACCCTTTTATTGTTCACTCGCGTGAACAGATCTGACACTGACCAGCCTGACGTACCGTGACGACACGGCATGACAGCTGTCAACAAGCATTGTGACTGCAATGTCACTTAAATCAAAGTAACAAAGAAAACGGATCACAAGATCCAAAAATAACAAACAAATAAAATAGTACAAGAATTCAATATTTATGAGCGACACGGGTTTTAAGACTAGTTCAAGTAATGAGCATTTTGACGGGCGCTCGTCTCCGACCAAAACAGTTGGTTCGGGAACGGACTCCGTACTGCGAAGGACGAATTACGGAAATGTGGGAACAACAATTACATATTTATATACACTACTGACATGTTCTAACCTTAGATTACCACAACCAAATACACGTGTGTATTATTTAAAATAAGGGCTGCGGAATTACCGACTTATACCTTAAACACAAGGAAAGCATAACATGACATGAACAAGTTTGGCCGGTTGCCAAATTATATTTATAATGAATACAATGGCCTTGAAAATAAGAGCCAACAACAACAAAATACAACTTTTAATTTTTACGCCAGAAAATTTGGCGTTTTAAAAACAATGAACAAATAAGTCGTAGTAATGATAAAAGAAACTTGGATCGACAACATGGCAACTCCCCAAATTAAACCAAATAAAATAACCTTAACTCATTAGGCTTTAAAGCAAACATAACGTGTCATAACGGAGCTGGAGACAGCCGGGCCTGTTATCGCATCACCGAGAGAGTGGCTGATTTCTTCCCCCAAGTAGTAATTAGTGCCACGCTAAATATAGATTCTGGCCCATAGCCAGCGTACAGCACCTTTGCTAATCGCCACCTGTTAAACGCGTACAAATAAATAACACATTATCTCAAAACATCCTCTCAGGGATTTTTAAGAATACATTTCCAGGTCAAACTTATCCCCACGGATAACTAGTTTGCCGGAATGATGTCGCAGTCATGGACAGGCTTTACCTCTCCTCATCATCACTTACACCCAAAAACACGTGGCACTTTTTCGAAGATCTCGTCGTAGCATGAATCAGCACACCCCTCAGATACATGACACACACATGTCCAAATGACAATAAAGAATAATAACTGGAATCAGACTTATCCCAAGTTATCAAAGCAACAAAACACTAATTTTCCCCCCACGTAGTAATTAGTTTAACATATCATTAAATCAGTCCATTTATCATTGTCGTTCCTAGGTTCTCATTCATGGCTACACTTTTTATAGATACGTTAATCGATGCGGCCGTTTCGCTATAAGAATTACGTATACATAAGGAACACATTTAAATTACAAAATTTACTGTACAACAATTGTCACGCAATGCCAAAAATTACTACACGCATGTCAGTTAAGAAATCAAACCCTAAAATTTAAATTAAACCACACAAATAAAATCTATACAAAGTTCCACACATCTCTCGCGATTCCCCTCGTCCAAAATCAATAAATCAATTTTTTAATACTCATCACTTAAACTGCTTTCCAGAGGCCTCCCGCCTCGTCATTTCCCATCATTAGGCCGTTAGCTCATAACACTGATGGTAATGGAGGATGAAGCTTGCTGTCTTCTCTCCATGGTCGACATCTTGCTGCTGTTAAAACACAATTAAATCAAAGTTTTTAAACTGTTCTATCTGCGTTCTAAGTATTTTATTTCCTCAGATCGTCCTATGCAGAATCGTCGACTTTCCCTATTCTATGGCTAATTGCCATCTCACAATTTATGAAATTTATAAACTCGTTGTCGACACACAACTATAATTTTAAAACCATATCGTCTTAAGGACGTCTTAAAATGACTGTCGAAGAATAATTAGGAGTGCCCCGGTTAATCTCAGACATTTGTATATATACAGAAAGCCTAAAGTTTCAATGGAGGGAGAAAATAGCTCCTCAATATTTTAAGTAATGGGCCTATAATTATGTGTGACCTCTCAAAAAATCTTGTATTTTCTCACAGGTCGCGAATCTGCCGTCGAACATGCAAACCGATCGCTAGATCTTTTTATAACCGATTGCCGCGCAAAACACACTGACGCTATGTTCTGGCGTCATGTTTTCTTATTGGTCAGATAAGTTGGCGTCGGAGTTCTGACC